>CM076679.1:116047106-116624606 GCA_038501925.1 Xenopus petersii | reverse complement strand
TAGAATCCCGCAGGGCAGTAGCTTGAGCTGTAGTAGCTCCCCTGAGTGCAGCCAGTTGCACTTCTGTGGCTTTCTGCTGAGCTGCCATGCTTTGCTGCAACTGCACTGTTGCCATGGCCACTTGCCGTAGCAACTCCTCCATGATAAACAGGAGCCTGGCCCTTTAAATGTCAGTTTTTAAACGGCAATTTTTCCTTTTTGGCCTTTTCTGTAGTGCAAATGCCCGCATCCTCCACCAGTTGTAAAGTTCAGGGGGAGAGGGATCGCCCATGCACTACGGCCACAACACAATAGTAGTATAAATGTCCTTTTATTTTGCAGTCAAACTTAAACAGGCTGTATCTTCAGCAGGTAAAAATGGCAGTTTGAACACAGTTTTCAGCATAAATTAACATTGGCTTTCATGCTTAGCAAAACTGACAAATTAAACAGTTCATTTTCCCTTTCAGGGATCAGGCTCACCTAGCCTTGCAAAATGTTGAACTCCCAGTCAGGAGAGCAGTTCCCAAACACACTTCTCTTGTGCAGACCTCACGTGTCTCTACCAACCCCCCTTCCTGAACTCTCAGGGCTCTCTTAACTCCTGCCCTGCTGCAGTAATTAGCCCTGCTGTGCACCCTCCAGGTACCTGAATAAAGGGGAAATATACCTGCTGTCCAGGACCCACCCCTGGAGTCCTGTACAATATATATATATATATATATATATATATATATATATATATATATATATATATATATATATATTATGACTGGCACATGGCACATTCATAGTTAAGAAGAGAGAAGGAGCTGGGCAGGAAATATTAGAAAGGTAAACTAGCAGATAAATCAAGCAAGACAGTCTCTGCATGGAATATTCTCAGTCACCAAATTGCAAAAGCAAAAAGTATAATGGAAAAAGGGATTTGAGAAGAATCTCATCCATGACGTGATCTGCCTCCATTAACATAGCTTGTCATTCTGTCTTTTCCATTTGTTCAGCGCTGCAAGCTGCAATTGCCCTCTATAAATATACTGTAATTGTAATGCTGAATACAAGGAAATCAGGGACTGTGATACAGAAGACAGGATCTAAATTAGAAAAGGTATAATTAAACGTAGAATAAAAAGGAAAGCATAAATAGAAGTCTGGATCTGTGTGCTGAAGAAGGTAGAGGGTGGGTAAGGCATTTTAATATATATATATATGATGCTCCTCTACTACGTTCACAGCCTGTGTTTATTGCTTGTGAATAAATATGACAATGAACGGGTTTAAATGTACTGATTTTCCAATTTGGGTGTTTGTAACATGTAATAAATACTCTTGTAGAGAAACTAAAAATGAGATTTAAAAAATAAGACTGAAATCCAGCATATCTGCATCTTCTGGCTCTGGTTGTTCAGCTCCAGGAGTTCCCAGCCAGCAAATAGGACAGCGGGAGTTATAGTTCTAAAGAGGCTGCAGTGATGGAGGCATCCTGATAGCAGGTCCCTATCTGTTTATAGGAAGTCATAAGCCGGCAGAGCAATTATGGCAAATCAGCCAATCAAAAAGCTCACGTTTTGACATTTCAATGCCAACAAGCATGGACATTGATCATGGGCGATCCTGGCCACTCCGTCGCCTGAGGCAGGCTCCCCCGGAAATTCGCTCTTAAAGTACCAGATGCAGCATTTTTGCTGCCCCTGGTACCTAGTGGGGCACTGCCGCCTGAGGCGACAGCCTCAACTTGCCTCATTGGCGAAGCACCCTGACACTGATTTAGATTATATAAGTCCAGTACCTGCAGTAGGATAGCAGCCAACCCAACATGCTTGTGTAGGATAATACATGTTGAGTGACTGATACAGAGAACACAGACAGAGAAAAGATAAAAAGAGAGTAAATAAGGACGCAGAGGGTCTCTGGGGTAGGTCACAGTGTTGAAATGGAAATCCGGGACAGGAAAGGTCCAGCACCCCCTTAGTATCAGGTCATATTCCGGCTCCACTTTCATGTGCTCCCCCCTTCTCTAAACCTACTGCGGCATCCTCCCGAGGAACACTGAGATCTAATATCCCAACTGAAGCATATTCACTGTTGTGCCTCTAGCAATAAACATTTTCTGTGACACATTTCTGTCACCAAAAGCCAACGGCCTATAGGGATGTGCATCAAAGTCTCTGTAGCTCAAATGTTGGCTGGTTTTAACCATATAGCTGCTTCCTTTGTAACAGAAAACCAACATTTACAGGGAAGAAAGAATGCTATATGCCGCTATATGCATAGTATAATCTAAATAGTGAAATTGCGTTTTGTTATGATAATTTGAGTTCAAAAGGATGGTGTTTACAGCTACAGCAAACTAAAGTAGTGGGTTAGGGATTTGCCCTTATTTTGCTGTTAGGTATAGCTCTAGCACTGGGCTGGGCCAGTAAGATGTATATATGGGAAGTGGAGTAGGCTTACCTTGTTGTAAAGGATAAATAAACCTTTAAAATAAGTGAATGTAAAATTGATGAGTGGGCTATTTTAAGCACTTTTGCAATGTACATTCATTATTTATTACGTTTTTTTCCAATATATAAAAGGATACATTTACTGTTAACGTGAATTCATTTTGTTACAACAGTGGCACCTGCTGGTCAGTTTCTGACCATTCTGACCACCAAGTAGTCAAGGAAGTTGTCAGGAGAAAGAAAGAGGCTGCTCTGATGTTCTAAGGAAAGATATAAGAAAGGTTTCTATTTTTTTTTCTAAGCAGAAGGACATCAGATCAACCTACCAGCCCTCATCAATTTCACATTAACTTATTTTAAAGGTTTACATATCCTTTAAAGTAGAAATTCCCTATCAGCCAAGGATAGTCAGGTGGTTTCCTCTAGGTTATATGATGTAGGGAAACAATCATGTTAACTTTTCGTAAAGGACAAGGAAAGGCAAAAAAATATAATCACATTTTTACTTTCTTTAATGAAAAATAAACCTATCGCCAATATACTTTAATTAAAAAATGTATACAGTTTTTATAAGAAACCTGACTGTATGCAGTGAAGTTCTCCCTTCATTTACTGCTGTGGATAGGAATTGTCAGATGGTCCCTAACTGGTGAGCAGGGAAACAATCATACTTATGAACAGCAGGGGGAGCCCTGGGATTACTTCCCAGCCATGCAGAACTCAAGCAGCTTTGTTTATGACGATCCCTAAGCAGCCCATACCACACTGAGCATGTGCAGGGTCAGGGTCAGGCAAAGATGTTTAACAAAGTTACAAGATGACAGCCCCCTGTGGCCAACTTTGAAAGCATAAATCATTTGTTTGATTAGGCTTGTGGTGCAGTAAGTTCATGCTTATGTTTAGTATACAAAATACAGCATTTCTAGCCTTATTCTATTTTACACTTTCCTTGTCCTTTAAGACTTTATTCATGGGGGAGGGAAAGTGGTGCCAGAATCCGGGGGCAAGCCTCAGTAAAATGCAGAAAATATTTTAAAGTTGGAAAAAGGGGTTCTGTTAACAAGGCCCAGCTTGTGTAACAACTACAGTAGTACCTTCATCTTACTTACTCTGGGGTACATAATTATATACTGGTGAAAGCAGAGTTTGCCATAGTTCACTAGAGAGGAACTCAAATTTACTAAAGGTGAAGTCGCTAGTTAAAATTCCCCAGAAGGACAATTAACGAAAGAGTACACCGCTAACAAAGTTCTTCGCCAGCTTAGACCTGGCGAACTGAAAAGATGAAGCTACATCCTCCTCAATCTTATGTCAGCGACATCATATCCTTACATTATGACATTATTATTTAGAAAAAAACACTGCCTTTTTTTTCATATTTTAAAGTCGGATTGTGTCTAAAAGTTGTAACTGTTAAATATTTTAGTTGTAATATTTTTTTTAATCATTTGATGGGCATGCCACGTTTGTTTCAGGGTGGGCTCATGTTTCAAGACGTATATATGACCTATACCGAATGTACCTGACCTGTTCAAATTGACCTAAGTATAAGGGGCAGATTTATGAAGGGTCGAATTTCGAAGTACAAAAAACTTCGAAATTCGACCATCGAAAGAAAAAACTTCGAATTCGAAGTTTTTTCAGCGAATTCGGCAATCCTGCGATCAATTAAAAACAATTTCGAACGATTTTAGCATATGATCGAAGGATTTCTATTCGATGTGTAAAGACTTTAAAAAAGTTTGTAGAAGGTCCCCATAGGCTAACATAGCACTTCGGCAGGTTTAATTTGGTGAAGTATTGAAGTCAAAGTTTTTTTAAAGAGACAGTACTTCAATTATCGAATGGTCGAATAGTGAAACGATTTTTACTTCGAATCGAAGTCGAAGTAAATTCGAAGTCGTAGTATCCTATTCGGTGGTCAAAGTATCCAAAAAATTACTTCGAATTTCTCATTTTTTTACTTTGAAAATTCCCTCGAATTCACTTCGACCCTTAGTAAATCTGCCCCTAAGTGTGTTAATGAAGTTTAGCTAGGTAGGAATGAACGCTAGCGAAAGTTTGCTATCAAATGCTTGCGCTGACAAATTTACGCTAGCGAAACTTATCATGGGTCATCCCTATTTCCTCAAAAGCCATACATTTAAAAAAACATATATTTTTAATAGTTTATAAATTATATTTTAAGTAACGTAAAACGTGTAGCAAGTTGCAGCTTGTTTTTAGTTATAATTAATGTTAATAAACCTCTTAATGAAAGCAGAAAAATTTATGACATGAAAAAAAAAAATCTTTCTTTTACACGATGCTTATAGTCAAATTCAGGCAGAAATAAAATACATTGGATTGTTATTTTGACAAGTGACGGAATTATGGCAGGCTTGGCAGCAGATAAGGACAGCTCAGCTCATAGGCATGCCTTCTCCCTGCTTTCTAAACCCATATGACTTGCCAGAGTTCAGTTTGATGCAGGAAAATTTGATAAGGGTAAACTTACAAAAACAATAGCTGTGTCAACTTCTGGCAGAAATGATTCCAGCTGACCCAGGCTACAGCTGTGGTGCAGATCTACAGGTCAGATTTGACAACAGTGCACATGGAGGTTTTGTCCTGGGTCCTCATTGGAGAAAAAATTGCCTTTGGTAAAGTACATTTCATTAGACATTATGGGGCCGATTCACTAACTTCGAGTGAAGGATTCGAAGTAAAAAAACGTCAAATTTTTGTGCTCCTCGACTATCGAATTGGCGTAAATTCGCCTGAGTAGAATGATTCGAATAGATCGAGCGCAAAAACGCTGCGACTATTCACCATTCGATAATCGAAGTACTGGATCGAGCGCAAAAACGCTGCGACTATTCGCCCATTCAATAGGCGAAGTACTGTCTCTTTTAAAAATACTTCGACTGCCTACTTCGGCACCTAAAACCTACCGAATTGCTTTAAAAGCCTATGGGAAAGTCCCATAGGCTTGATCGAATAAAAAGGCATTAGATCGAATGAAAATCCTTTCGAGCGTATATTCGATCGAGCGCCTATTCGCCTGGCGAATATTCGCCAATTCGACTATTCTCCAGCGCGTAAATTCGCCTGAATTGCCTATTCGATTCTATTCGATTCTATTCCCCAGTCGAATTTCGAGGGATTTAACCCCTCGAAATTCGACCCTTGATGAATTTGCCCCTATGGGGCAGTTTCACCAACTGGCGAAAAGTCGTCAGCCATCACTTTTTGCCCAATACTACACTTCGCCAGACGAAAATTCGCTCATACAACGTTAATTCACTAAAATGCGGAGTTTTGTTATGGGCGCCGAACACTGGTGACTTTTCACCAGTGTCGGACTGGCCCACCGGGATACCTGAAAAAGTCCCGATGGGCCAAGGTGTCAGTGGGCCTTTATGCTGCTAGACATTTGGCCTATTTCATGGCCATTGGCTAAATAGATGGAATATAAAATAATAGTATGTAAAGAAAAGAGACTAGGAGAATAGAGGTTGAGTGAGGAGAGTAATAATAATAGTACTAAGAGTAGGCCCCTGGTCTAAGATTAATTGGTGAGCCCCTAGTCAAAGGTTTTTGGGTGGGCCCCTGGTGTCCCAGTCCGACACTGCTTTTCACTAGCGTTACTTTGGCAAAGCAAGCAATTCAAAGCGAAGATGCGCTAGCGTGCATTTTTTCCTAGCGCAAATTCGCTAGAGGTCTTGCACTCAGGTTAATTTGCATAAAGGGACGGAAGTTGAATGGACGTCTTTATGTAACATGTTGCAGCAAATACATTACATTTCCACTGTTAATTCCACATGTCCAGGGAACCTTAATAAAGACAATAGAGTTGTTATAATGTCCTACATATGAGACCACTGTATAATTAATGTTACATATGTTAGAAAATGTATGAGGGAAACCGGTTACCCAAAAAATAATTTTTAGGACTTTTGCAGCCTATCACTCTGAAAAAAGGAAAAGACACCAGCGTTTTTTGAACTTTGATGCTTTTTCCACTCACATACTTTTAAAGACAACAATAAAAAATATATGTAGAAAAACAAAAACTTGTTTTCTTTCGTGATTTATTAAACTCTGATCGTCTTCAAAGTCTGAATAAAAAAGTACTCCAACTCAGACCTGCCGCGATCATGTAGATCATGTAGAGATCATGTAGATCATGTAGAGATCATGTAGATCATGTAGAGATCATGTAGATCATGTAAATATCATGTAGATCATGTCAATGTCAGATGTCCTGTTGACATTTTGAAGATATCTTGATCAGCGCTGGGTTATGTACAATAACCCGAAGATTTCGTGGTTTTCAGGCGATAATCCGAAAAGGTCAAAGTTTTTGGGCGTCAAATCCAAAAGTTTCTTTTCCCGCACAAGAAATTTAAGTGAAGGTTTCTTGATAAATAGGGGGGAAACATCAGTGCCGAATTTGTCGGAGGGGTTTTCAGAAAATAGTGAGAAAATTTGGGATTTTGATAAATGACCCCCCTACGAGTGTGTGAGAAAATCAGAGAGAAGCTGTAGAAGTATTGTGTATTGTGTAACTGATATCTTTTAGTCAGTAACCAATACCCTGGTCTATAAACCTGCCTCCCTGCAAGAAGCTATCAATAAAGTGTGCCTTTTGCTCATCGCAATTTGTGAGTATTCCTGCTTCCTACAGTACAGGCCCTTACTTGCATCTCAGATACTGAACTCTGTAGCTCCTTCAAAGTGATGGCCTCTCTTAAAAATGCTCATTAAAAACGAGTATTAAGAATGACCTTTTCTAAACAGCGTCTGGATGATTTGAAAAAGCAACAGGGCTCACTGGAACATCCAACCACCTGGATATGCCTTGTACCCTTTTTGTAATGAACGCACTTCTGTTACTTTATCTCTAAATCTAATTTTTCACAGCTGCCTAATTCCTTGATTGTGGCACTTTTATCCAGAAAATGTGGTGGTTACTTTAAAGAGAATATCAGGTAATGTCACTAAGGGGTGCCAATTTGTTATGCAAGTCCCCAATACTATGCCAACTCCCATTTTCTTTTAATGACTGGCTCTGCGACCTTCTCTGCAATGTCTCCCTTCTCCCAGGTATTCCTTGCAGTGATTCAAGCTGGGCACATGGGCAGTAGAGTAATCTCCAAAGAAATTCTGTACTGTGAATGTACAAACCCACAGTGGAGCAGGGAATATCAGTTGGCCGGGAAAGAGATAGAGGCAGTGCACTCTGTGGGGAAGGGACCCCAGGCTGGTAGTTTTTTTTTTTAAAGAGGCATGGTGGTCCAGGGTAATAGTCTAGTAATTGCTGTTTATTCACTGGGGGGTGCCTAACTAATTGGCACCCCCCCTCCACCCACTGATTTTACCTTTCGTTCTCCTTTAATGTTTCAGTGGTAGGGGCCAGTTGTAAGGCAGCTGTGTCCTCATTAGACCAATGTGTAAACTAAGAGCTTCCATACCACATATGTTCAATATGTTTTTGTAATGCAAAAAAAGCTAATTTTGCAAATCAGTGCTTTTAACTAAATGTTGCTATTGATTGAGTAAATGAAAGAATTGGTGCAGGGTCTGAATACTTCAGCAAGGTTATTTTCAGAAGCTCAATCCCCATCTCTTTTTTCCTCTCCTGCACCTGTTCCTTTATGGCAACATCTGTCTCTCGCTGTTTCACGCTGTCTTCAGTCTCCAATTTATATTTCTCTTACACCTTTTCTTTAAAGCAGTGTGCATAACATTCAGTAATATTCCCAGACTCAGCAGTAACAGAAGAGCTTCAATTCACCATGACGGGTGGAGACAGATGAGAGTGGAAATATATGAAGAGGGGGAGGAAGGGACCAAACATAATAAAGGTGAGATTTGAAGGAAAGCCTGGAAGGCTGGGGCTAGCAATAAATTCCCAGTTCCAATAAGGAGATGTTGGTGGGGCTTTGTGGGTGGGAGGTGTAGTCACCATTTATACAAAGGTTATCTATGAAATACTGTAATGAACATCAAGAGTATCAAAATGTCTATCTGCCTTGTAGTTTCCATAATCCTAAAGGCAGTGCAAGGTATCTGGAAATCGCTTTTAGCAAAAGATTGTACTATGGAAACTCCCATGTATGCCAAAGCTACCAACAAAATACATTTTTAAAAGATATCAGCAATACCGCTTTTTTTTATAAAACGTCTAGTCACCAAACAATTGTAACTAACTCCGACAGTGCAGCCATGGCAGTCAGGGGCACCCCTCTGTTACCCAAATCGGTGCATGAACATTAACTGTAGAGCGCATGCAGCAATTGAATAGGAAACAAGACGTGTCTAGGGCAGAGCCGGACATAAATCAAGGGTTGTCTGTTCCTATACATATTATGTTATTTAATTATGAATCAGAGCCCAAGCTGACTCTGTCCAGCTGAATCAAATAGAAAGTGCATATAAATGTCATGAATTTTTATAATGCTTGATCTGTTGTCACATCTATGTGTAGTACATGCTTGATTATTGCTTAAGTACTATTTTCTCAGTGAACTATGACCAAATTACATTTAAAAAGAACTTTTAAGCCACACCCCTCTCTAACCTGGCCCCTTACTAGACAGCCCCACCATCAGGGTCTTTGATTTAGGACTGTCCTACTTAAATCATGGCAACTGATTAGTTTTAAATAACATTTCCTAAATTGTGCAATGCACCACAAGGTAAATCCAGCTGGAGCTGCCTGGAACTGCCCCCACCACAGGTGATAAATTATTAAATTTCACATCACCTTGAAATAACTAAACTAAGCTCGAGTGAATAATTCGAATGAAAAAATATTCAAATTTCAAAGTAATTTTTTGGGTACTTCGACCATCGAATTGGTCAAATTCGATCGAATTTGATTGAATCGAATGATTCGAACGATTCGAGGTAAAATTCGTTCAACCATTCGATAATCAAAGTACTGTCTCTTTAAAAAAAACTTCGACTTCATACTTCGCCATTTTAAATCTACCGAAGTCCAATGTTAGCCTATGGGGACCTTCCCCAGCACTTTTCTACATTTTTTTTTGCTCAAATAAAAATCCTTTGATTGATTTGACTCGAAGCTTTTGCGCTAAAATTCTTCGAATTTGATATTCGAATTCAAAGGATTTTAATTTGACCCTTGATAAATCTGCCCCTAACATTCAAAGACAATTCACCACTGCTCTATATTCGATAGTTTTTTAATTATTTTGTTGGTTTTTGATATAATAAAGTTTAGATTAATAGCTGGTTGCTAGCATCCCATTCTCAAGCATCCAGGCAGGGGTCTGAATGATAAATTAAAGGTTTATAGGAGAGGGTGTGAAATATAATTAACATAAATACTATTAGCATGTAATGTAGGCCAATGTTTTGCAGTGGTGGGGCTTAAACTGAAATTTGGGTAAGATCTGGTGATAAGGCTAGATTCACCTACAAGCCCAGCTTGAAAGTTAGTTAGGGGGAAATGTTAATCAAAATGCATTTGTTGTTTTAGATGGTCTTGGAATTATGGCCGAATGTCTGAAACACCAATATTTTTCTATTTCTGTAGCCTTGTTATGAGCTATGGGGGTCACTGACCCTGCAAGGGTCTTGAACAACCATTAATGTGGCCTAAGGATTAATTCGATTTCTGGTTGCAGGGGATACTTAACCAATAACATATATATTTACATCTGTTCATACACCAATTGTGGAAGAGAGTGGTAGCCATAAGTGTCCAGTGGCAGGCTTTGTTTTTTTCAAGCATGAATTTATATAGGCACCCCCCATAAAGCTACTGTCTTGATCATTGGTCCTCAGGTGCCTAATTAGAAAATACTGCAGTTTAAAAACCCATAGTAGATGTTACTGAATAGTGTTCCATTGGAACACACAGGGCCTAACAAGGAGTCTATAGGTTGTTTTTATTTACTTTTCCAATCTTACTCTCCCTATATGGTTACCGGGGTTAGTGATGCCTAGCAACTAGAAAACAAACTAATTGTTTAACTTCTAAACTAGAGTGCTGTAGAAAAGAACTAGTTAATAAACCAAATATCTAAACATAGAGCATTACCACTGGAATATTAATATCAACAGCATTCATTTTAGAGTAAGCACCCCATGAAACACATTGACAGCCTCCACAATGACAGGGACATTCATTTTCAGTGCCCCACGAGATCCACAGGCTTTATTAAAACCCAAAGGGGCAAATTTACTAAATGGCGAAGTGAAAATTCACCAGCATGACTTCATTTCGGTACTTCGCCGATTTTATGGTCGTAACTTCGCTAGTGAAGGAGATAGACTCTAGCGGCACTTCGCTCCCTAACGCCTGGCGAATTTGCAATCTGGCGAATGGACATAACTACGCAAATTCACAAAAATTTTACTAAACGTTAACACGTGCACCAGATTGCCTTCCTTCCTGGCCACCTCAGACCACGTGAAGTGTTATAGAGTAGATAGGACTTCCTCAAAAAATTGTTAAAATTTTTTTTAAGTCCCAAAAAACGCTAGCGTCTTTTCCTTTTTCAGGGTGATAGGCTGAAAAAGAGCGTAATTTTTTTTGGGGGTAACCGGCTTCCCCCCTACATTTCCTATCATATGGCACATAAACTATACACATACACTGGGATCATGTGTAGGGCAATATAACAACTTTATTTTATTTCATTAAGGTTTCCCAGGCTTGTGTAGTGTAATGTATTTGCTGCAACACATACGTCCATTGAACTCTAACTTCCCACTGTATGCAAATTAGCCAACGCTAGCTAAAACTTTCGCTTGCTATAGTAACGCTAGCTCAACTTTGCCAGCGTTTGGCACTCTGGACGCAACTTCGAATTGTAGTGAATTAGAGTTGTCCTGGCGAATCTACGTCTGGAGAAGTGTTGCACTGTGAGCGAAGCCATCACTGGCGAATTTTCGGAGGTTAGTGAATTTGCCCCAAAGTGTATAACACATCCCTCAACGACACAAAATTGTACAACTCTGTTCCCTTTCATTCGGCAGCCAGAAGTATAATATACTGTATAATATCACATCTCTAGCAGACTGAATGACCCAATGAATGGAGCGTGAGATGGGAAAGTTGAGTAAGAACAAGTGATGATAATGAATGGGATGAAACAGGATAAGTTAATTGCATTCTGCGTTGGTGGAATGTAAGGTGGTTGAATGAGGAATGTAAGGTGGTGGAATGTGATGAACATTATAGAGCAGACTCTGAGGAACGGGTGACAGAAGACTGCATGGAAATAGTGGGACAGGTACTGTTAAATGGGATTAAGCTAGACAGACAAGGTGCAACCTTGAAAACACCATAGCAGAAGAAGAAATGGATGATTGAATTAAGTGCATTCATTTGGAAGAGAAGCTATGAAGATGGTGGTAAATATGAGAACATAACAGATGGGTACAGGAGATGAGACGTAGGGCAGCTAGTTGAAAAGAGATAAAATTAGCAGGGCAACAAACCAGTAGGACTCTATGTCAACGTTAACTGCAAACTAGGTAGTATAGTTTAGCCAAGTGCCTCTGAAATTCTTCAGGTGGTTCCAACAAGAAGCCAGGCCATTATTCCATCCTTTATTTCAGATTAGTCTCACAGATACATAAAATATTGTCCTATTAGTAACCATACTAGAACATCCTAAATATATCATTATTATCCATAAGATGTACCTAAATGGTGTCTGCAGCTGGCAA
The DNA here is from genome assembly GCA_038501925.1 of Xenopus petersii. NCBI lineage: Eukaryota > Metazoa > Chordata > Amphibia > Anura > Pipidae > Xenopus > Xenopus petersii. Next base: position 116,612,493 of record CM076679.1, on the reverse strand, counting down.
GACTGTGGCTCTAGGAGCTTAGCTATGCTTGGCACATAGGCCTCTTGTGGAATCACACTGCTCTTGTACAAAAGCATGATTCTGCTGCCAGTGTGTAGTGGAACACAGAGGTATGGCATTTAGCCAGCACTATGCATATAGATGGGCAAATCACACAGCTGCTCTACTGCCACATTACTTTCATAGCAGTAACTGGTGAGAAAAATGTACCTATAAACAAGCATTGCACATATTTGGGGTTGTTCACCTTTAAATGAACTTTTAGTATGATGTAGAGAGTGATATTCTGAGACAATGTGCAGTCGGTTTTAATTTTTTGTATTTTTTGAGTTATTTAGCTTTTTATTCAGCAGCTCTCCAGTTTGCAATTTCAGCCATCTGGTTGCTAAGGTCCAAATTATCCTAGCAACCATGCATTGATTTGAATAGGAAACTGGAATATGAATTGGAGAGACCTCAATTGAAAGATGAGTAGCAAAAAGTAGCAATGACAATACATTTGTGGCCTTACAAAGCATTCGTTTTTAAATGGGGTCAGTGACCCCCATTTGAAAGCTAGAAAGAGTCAAAAGAAGAAGGCAAATCATTTAAAAAACAATAAATAATAAATAATGGAGACCAATTGAAAAGTAACTTATAATCAGCCATTCTATAACATACTAAGGGGCAAATTCACTAAGATGCAAAGTTGCGCCAGGCGCAACTTCGCCGCACTTCGCCGCACTTCGCCACACTTCGCCACACTTCGCCAGGCGTATTTTCGCCAGCGCTCCGCAAATTCACTAAAATCCGAAGTTGCGCACAGGGGTAGCGTAAGTTTTCGAAGTTGCGCTAGCGTTAATTCGTCAAGCGAAGCGAAGTTTCGCTAGCGATGGTTCATTTACATACGGCACGAAATTCAAATTTCAATGGAGGAACACGAATCACCACTTCAAATGCCTAGAAAACCTTCAAATCAGCAAATAACAATTTTATTTTGCCCTACACATGTGCCCACTGTCTAGGTAAGTTGCCATGAGTCAGGAAATGTAGGGGGGAAGGAGGGGAGCCCCAAAAATATTTTCGATCTCTCAGCCTATCACCCATCATGTAGAAAACACGCCAGCGTTTTTTGGGACTTAGAAAAAATGTTGACTTTCTTTGAAACAATCCCTATCTACTCTATTGCGCTTCGCCAGGTCTGAGGTGGCGAAGGAAGTCTAGCGTAAAAGGTAGCGTTCTGTACACTGCGCAAGTTAGTGAATTTGCGTAGTTACGTCGCTAGCGAAAATTCGCCTAGCGTAAGGGTGCGAAGTAACACTAGCGAAATTACGCCAGTGTTCGTTAGTGAATTTGCGCAGTAGCGAAAAATGCCAAACGCTAGCGAATTAACGCTAGCGTTCGGCGCTTCGGCGCTTAGTGAATTTGCGCCTAAGAATTAACTTAAAGGGGAACCATCCGTTTAAATGCTGGCTGGCATAGTAGGAAAATGATGGTCACATAAGGATGGCATGTAGAAAGATGGATATGGTCAGGCCAAGTTTGCAGAGTGAGAAGTCGATGTAGGTGAGCTGGGCATCAGGTGAAGTCCTTACGTGTGACATGGGACAGTCACATGAACATAATGCCACAATATCAAGCCAGAGAAAACATAATTGGATTCCCGAGTCACTATCCAACTGTTGCTGAACTGAAATTCCCCAAAATCTTTAATAGTTCAATATATACACTAAAAGGTGAGCAGTGTCCATGGCCAACAATCTTAATCTAAAAGGTAAGCAGTGTCCGTGGACCAACTAAAATCCTTTCCCCAACATCCTTGATTTAAAAGGTGGTCCAAGGACCGGCTAATATCCTTTTCGCTTTTTTCAAAGTAAAATATAATAAATATACTATTAATCACAATTTCAGTACAGGTATGGGATCCATTATCCGGAAACCCATTATCCAGAAAGTTCTGAATTTACGGGATGGCCGTCTGCCATAGACTCCGTTTTATCGAAATAATTAAAAAATATTAAAAATGTTTTTGTTTTTCTCTGTAATAATAAAACAGTACCTTGTACTTGATCCAAACTAAGATAGAATTAATCCTTATTGGATGCCAAACCAGCCTGTTTTTTTTTTTTTTATATTTTATTGATTTTCTAGTAGACTTAAGGTATGAGGATCCAAATTATGGAAAGATATGTTATCCGTAAAAACCCTGGTCGCCAGCATTCTGAATAACAGGTCCCATACGTGTATTTACTGATTTGAATGCAGGACTATAAAATGCTCAGCAAAAGAACAATCCAGGGCACATATCACAGCTAAACCAACGCACGCTGATTGGCAGGAGAAACATGAAGGCTTCCAAGCATCACAAAAGAACAAGGAGAATTCCCAAACAGGCCTTTGCCCCTCCACACTCCAACTGGTTAAATCACCCAGTGCCCTCCCACCTTCACAGCTGATCTTACAGACACACTGGCACAAGCCTGAATACCATCCAGTATAATGCTCAGCAAAATACCCCTTGCCTTACCATCATCCTGCATTCTCTGCAGACAAAGTGAGAGGTTTCGCCTCCAGCCTGGCATCCTGGCACAGCTTGGCACATGTGCTGAGGGACGGATACTATTCACCGAAGATCAGGGTTGTGTTTGTGCAGTGGGTAGAAAAGAGTTCCTTATCAATGAGCTAAGCATGGCCCATCAGTGCAAAGGTTGGCTGGCGAGGTCTGATCCTTAGTGATTCCTGTGGTTCAGTTATGATCCTAGCTAGAAGATCTTCTGTCTGTCAGTGCTTCTTTGTGCACCACTGTAATGCCCTTTCCTTTAAGCTTCAGGGTGTCAGTGTGAAACTGTCAGTGCACACTCCAATGGATCAGATGTCTGCCATGTAATGCTTGTACTGCCCAGCCAATGGCTTTGTATATATCTACCAGACACCCCTTCCCCTAGACCTGGGCTCTGTGTGTATTCTCCCCTTGTCTTATTCAGTAGCCACCTGAACTGCACATCCCAGACACAGCGGACTGTACTACATTGGCAAAGAACGGAGGGGAGTCTGGAAGGGGAAGCCTACAGATATTCCAAGAGAGATATTCAGGGCTAGCTAATAAGATGGAAATTGGATGCTGTTATTTCTCGCTTCATATGAACCCATTCAGAAACAAAGGAGCAGGTGGAGTGGAGTCTGACTTTTCATAAGAGTAGGGGGTCTTTGCGCCCTTCTCACAGCAATAGTACAGTCCTCTTCCCAGGAACAGAAAGCATTCCTGCTTATTATCTGAACAGTCAGTGTCAGAAGCTCTCAGTTTTACTATAGCGCAGCCGTACACACAGCTGAATGCTTGCAAGAAGGAACAAGCCCGAGGGATGTATGAGAGCTTACAGTCCCTTAATGTATATGAGGTTAGATTAAGAGAAGACTTTCAGAAAGCAATTATTAAAGGGGTGTCAGACCAGATCTGTGTGTAGTGTGTGTGTGTAATAAGCCAAGACATTGTTAGGGGATGGATCATAAGTGAAGCAATATGTATATATATAAAGATGGTGGCAGAGGAAAGGGCTGTTACTGGAGCACAGTGTGCATAATAAGGAACAGTGATGTTATTAACACTGTTTATAAAAGAATAGCCCTCAATCCAGCGGCCCAGCTTGGTCTCCCAAAACATTAACAACTGTATATACATCAGTGCTGATCTATATTAATATCAATATGTGACTATTTTTATGAGATACCTGCCCTTTGTGTAGCAATATTTTGGGGCCCCTATTCTACAGAAAATTAAGGGAAACTATAATACAACAATAATACGATAAAATCAATAGACAGTTCCATTGAAAAGCCCTAATTGCCATTACTCATCAGCCAGTCCCTAAAGATTCCAGAGTCCCAAAACTGATGCAAAATTGACAGTTACACCCCTTGGACCTCAGTGGCGGTGCACCTGGCACACTGGCTACTTCTACCCTGGCAAATAGGAGCAGTGTCGGACTGGCCCACTGGGATACCAGGAAAACTCCCGGTGGGCCCAGGTGTCAGTGGTCTCTCTTGCCTCTAGCAAAATATATCCAAAAGAACACAGGCTGCTACAAACAAGGAACACCTTGCATGTTGATTGCGGAAGTGAACTACGTTTCGGGGTCACGTCCTTTTGTCAAGCCTGAGGCGTGACCCCGAAACGTCTCTCATTTCCGCAATAGACATGCAAGGTGTTCCTTGTTTGTAGCAGCCTGTGTTCCTTTGGATTTGCTTGATAATTGATGTAAGGTGGCCGAGCCTTTACCTTAGTGCACCAGACATCGCTTTGTTAATCTAAAGGTGTGAGAGAGCCACCTACTAACCATATGGCAAATTTCATGGTCATTCCCTATTTCTTTATGGAAAAAAAGGCTTAATAATGGAAGAATTGCGTATAGTAAGTAGATATAAAAGTTTAGGAGAAAATCACACCTAAAACAAAACTGTTACAATGATTTCATGTATAAAGCTTCAGTATTACAGTCTAGTTGAGATCTTCCCTTGGCTTCTGATCCAGCGCCTACTCACATTTCCTCACTTGATGACTAAGCCCCAAATACTGTTGCTATTACTAGATCTCAGGATCAGATCCAAAAATAAGGCTGACAGTGTGCTTTCCAGCATGCTAAATGTGGCATTGCGCTGAAATATTGGGGCAGGCACACATATGAGGTCTCTGATGAAGTGCAGTGACACGAAACGCGTCAGACCTCATGGTGCAGGGCTTAACAGTTTGTTAATATGTTCAATATTTAAATAAAATGACGTTTTTTTTTTACCAATGATTTGATGAGCAAGCGATTCCTTGATGTGATCTGAAGAGTGCGCTGTCCAGGAATTTGGTGTGTGCAGCATTTCGTTCCCCTTAGCGACGGACTCAGGGCGGCTGTACCTGGGTCACAACGAAGTCCGGGTAAGATAATATACCTTCATATATCTTGGAAGTGTGATCCGGTGATTTAATGAGGGGTCTGGGGCCTTGTGCACCCGGACCAACAGAAGTGAAGGGTGAGCCCAAAACCGGCACTAAGCGTAACTAAATAAATTAATAACTAATTAAGTGAAAGTTTATCGTAGGACCCGTAGTAAATTTTTGAATCCCAATAGCAACGCTGAATGCTTTTTGTGACATAGCAGGCACACATATGATTACTTTGAAACAACTGGACTCATGTAAAATAGAGGAAGGGAGAGGGTTTCCAGCTTGGGTTGTACCTTCTGTGATTAGGTTGTTTTTTTGCTTACAACTCTGTGTTGGCAGAAATGGGTGGTTGGGAATGGTGGGAATAAAAACCGAAAGCAGAAGAGAAGGACAAGTCAGCTGATTGTGTCCAATACTTATTCTAATTGCACAACTAGCAGGTTAACTAGAGCTGTTGCACTTTTTGACATTTATATTGAACCGAAAACCCGATCAGTTCTATCATCTGCCACTACTGAGGTGCTTTTATGGGTGCTACAACATGGGTGGCACTCTCAGGTCTTGATAAATAACTGTAGTTACCATCACATAAAAAATACCAGGAATTTTAGAAAAACTGTAAAATAGTTTTTTTTAGAAAGATACTAAAAGCCATTGTTTGAGGTGTATTTGAACACAAGTTTAATACATCTGATATATTCCTTTAAAGGAGAAGGAAAGTGTTGTTACACTTAAGAATGCTAAATGTTAGGCACACCCAAGTGATTGTATTTACTTACCTGACACCCCAGGCCGGTGCTCCTATCAGCAGAAAACTGCACCGGCCTGGGGTTGTTCCAGTGAGCATCTCTTCCTTCTTCTTCTTCTTCTATCTTCTCGCAGGTGCACATGCGCATTAGATTGAAAAGCCAAACTTTAACCAAAAATTTTGTTCAATTGCACATAAATCTTCCCTGGGAAATTTGAAAAGAGAAGAAGTGATAAAGACGATCACTCCATGGTGCTCACTGCAGTTTTCTGCTGATAGAAGCACCGGCCCTCCAAATGCTGACAAATATCAGCAACTAATGTATAACATTGTAACAATTTCTCTCTATAAGACTTAAATACTAATGAAACATGTTTAGGAACCAATGTATCAAATCAATCATTTACTGAAAAAACATGAGAGTAGTCTACATGAAAGCAAGTTCCATTTTAAAAAGCTAAGCTATGGATAGGCAAAGTGTTCTTGTCAAACCAAGAGGCATGCAGACTAGTGATGAGCGAATCTGTCCACTCCTGTTTCACTTTGATGAAAAATTATGGAAACTCTGAAAATATTCGTGAAATGGCGAAAAATTCGGAAATACATGAAATTTTGAAATACATGAAAAATTCATGAAATACATGAAAGTCAGTGGGAGGCAATTTTTTCTCACTCCAAATGCATTAGTCAATGGGTTTTTTATGGCAAATTTTTTGTCTCTGCAACAATTTTGTCTCAGCGACTTTTTTGTCCAAATGCATTTATGTCAATGGGCGTTTTGTCTTATGGATACTTATTATTCTTTTTTTGGTGGTGAATCCGCAAATCCGCTCATCACTACTGCAGAAAGGGTCAGACTGGCCCGGGAAAAAACCCGGTGGGCCCTGGACCTCATGGGCACCCACCGAGCCAGATCCCCTCTCCGGATCTCCTGGGCCTGAAAAAAAAATCTTGCAAAGTCGCGCAGCATTGTGCGGCTCCGTGCGTTCATTCGCGTCGCGCGGCTCGGTGCACTGAAGTGCGCCGTACAGCTCGGTGCATGCATGCACGCCTTCTTGTGTGCATGTGCGGCGTTGAGTATGGAGGCCAGGGGGTCCCGAGGGGGGCCCTGGAAAGCAGTCCTGGTGGGCCCTGGGCCCCCCAGTCCGACCATAACTGCACACCAATGTTTAGATCACTTAGGGAAGGTGCAGCACACATTTCCATGCATGTACACTAAATACTGTTTGTTCTTTTTTTCGGGTTCAGCCATAGCACAGAAATGTCAACAGTAGCATAACCAACACTAAGGGGCAAATTCACTAAGATTCATAGTTGTGTAAGGCGAAGTTGCACTGGCGTTAATTCGCCAAGCAAAGCGAAGTTACGCTAGCGATGCTTAATTTGCATACGGCGCCAAATTGAAGTTACAATGGAGGTATATGTAGCATCACTACACAAGCCTGGGAAACCTTCAAAACAGCAAATAAAATTTTTATTTTGCCCTACACATGTGCCCACTGTATAGTTAAGGTGCCATGAGTTAGGAAATGTAGGGGGGGAGGAGGGTAGCCCCAAAAAAAAATTGTGATCTTTTTCAGCCTATCTCCCATAAAAAATACAATAATTTGTATAGCATAAAAAAAATGTTGACACCCATTGACTTCAGTGCGTTTCACAATTTTTTTTTTTACTACTACTGGCTAAAGCTGCCTTGTCCCGAGTGTTCCAAAGAAAAGAACCATCAACTTGTTAAATGCTCCCCTGAGGGCATGAGGTTGGCTTTGATACTATGTCTGGGAGTAATGTCACTACATCAACTTCAGCAGGGAGTGTTGTCACAGTTTAACCTTTCACTGCTCTGCTATATACCCCAATTATGTATAGCAACATCCTCTTTAATCCATTATTTGCACAACAGAACACACCATATTTGAGGAACTCTCTGGTCTAGAACCAGGCAAAGTCAGCGACTTTTACCCCAATTATTTTTCCCCATCTAACAATGACTCCTATCCAACTGCAGGCAAAAGGGATTGTTCACCTTTGAGTTAACCTTTAGTTTGAAGTAGAGAGTGATATTCTGAGACAATTTGCAATTGGTTTTCTTTTTGTATTATTTGTGGTTTTTAAATTATTCAGCAGCTCTCCAATTTCAGCAATCCTGATGCTAGGGTCCAAATTACCCTAGCAACCATGCACTGATTTGTCTAAGAGACTGGGAGAGGGACTGAACAGAAAGATGAGTAATAAAAAGTAGCAATGACAAAAAGTTGTAGCCTTGAAGATAATTTGTTTTTTTAGATGGTGTCAGTGACCCCCATTTGAAAGCTGGAAAGTCAGAAGAAAAAGCCAAATAATTCAAAAACTATAAAAAAAAAAAAATAAAAAAAAATGAAGGCCAATTGAAAAGTAGACATTCTATAACATATCAAAATCTATATCCAGTGCTCTCCAACTTCTGTGGTACAGAGAATTTTTCTGGCCTACGTGGGCCGATAATGGAAGCCAATGCTGACCATTCCCTTTGGCGGAAGCACACCAAAAAACCAAATGGTTGGTGCTCACTCCAGAGACATCACTTATCACTCATATATGAAAAATGTAAGTCATATTAAGACGTACCCTTAAATCCATATGTCTTCTCCTCCCCTGTGGATAACACAGCACCCCCAGCACATGATTAAACACCTTAGGGCCGCTAACAATAATTTTAAAATGCTAACAAACCCCCAGAACAAATACCAGGCTTATTTTCCACAGGCAGAGCAGGGCACACCCAGGCAGAGTATGGCATACCCAGGGAGCATATGGCATGCAGAGTATAGCACACACAGGCAGAGTAGGACAGGCAGAGTATGGTACAGCCAGGGAGCATAGGGCAGGCAGAGTATGGCACACACAGGCAGAGGAGGACAGGCAGAGTATGGCACAGCCAGGGAGCATAGGGCAAGCAGAGTATGGCACACACACACAGAATAGGACAGGCAGAGTATGGCACACACAGACAGAATAGGACAGGCAGAGTATGGCACACACAGACAGAATAGGACAGGCAGAGTATGGTACACACAGGGAGCATAGGACAGGCAGAGTATGGCACACACAGACAGAATAGGACAGGCAGAGTATGGCACACACAGACAGAATAGGACAGGCAGAGTATGGCACACACAGACAGAATAGGACAGGCAGAGTATGGCACACACAGACAGAATAGGACAGGCAGAGTATGGCACACACAGACAGAATAGGACAGGCAGAGTATGGCACACACAGACAGAATAGGGCAAGCAGAGTATGGCACACACAGACAGAATAGGACAGGCAGAGTATGGCACACACAGACAGAATAGGACAGGCAGAGTATGGCACACACAGACAGAATAGGACAGGCAGAGTATGGCACACACAGACAGAATAGGACAGGCAGAGTATGGCACACACAGACAGAATAGGACAGGCAGAGTATGGCACACACAGACAGAATAGGACAGGCAGAGTATGGCACACACAGACAGAATAGGGCAAGCAGAGTATGGCACACACAGACAGAATAGGACAGGCAGAGTATGGCACACACAGACAGAATAGGACAGGCAGAGTATGGCACACACAGACAGAATAGGACAGGCAGAGTATGGTACACACAGGGAGCATAGGAAAGGCAGAACAGAGTAGGAAACCTATCAGGATCTAAGATGAACAGTTCATATTGTGCTACATACAGTGATGGCAAAAAAAATTGTCGCGTGTCAAAATTATTCAGAAATGTATAAAAATTTCCTCTCCCGTAAGAATTGATGTGAGTCAAGATACAATTTTTCGGAGAAGCAAAACAGGACAGATTCGCCCATCACTGCATTAGAGATAGGGGTCTCCCTACTTCTGGAGCAGGCTTTCTGCAATTCTTAAACGGTAAATTACAAACACAGTGCAGTCATCACAGTGAAATTTTATGGACGTAAATCTCTATTTTTATACCCATAAAAAGTCAATAAAAGTGTCTTATTCCAGTGTAACATCGGCCATGCAAGGGGCTGTGTCCATCACAATTTGCACCCAATGCATCCAAACAAAGCTAACTGCATTTTGAAACATTCACTAGAAGTGCAGAGAGCATTTATGGACGCAAGTACCCTTAAGGACAAGGAAAGTGTAAAATAGAATAAGGCTAGAAATGCTGTATTTTGTATACTAAACATAAGCATGAACTTACTACACCACAAGCCTAATCAAACAAATGATTTATGCTTTCAAAGTTGGCCACAGGGGGCTGTCATCTTGTAACTTTGTTAAACATCTTTGCCTGACCCTGACCCTGCACATGATCAGTGTGGTATGGGCTGCTTAGGGATCGTCATAAACAAAGCTGCTTGAGTTCTGCATGGCTGGGAAGTAATCCCAGGGCTCCCCCTGCTGTTCGTAAGTATGATTGTTTCCCTGCTCAGCAGTTAGGGACCATCTGACAATTCCTATCCACAGCAGTAAATGAAGGGAGAACTTCACTGCATACAGTCAGGTTTCTTATAAAAACTGTATACATTTTTTAATTAAAGTATATTGGAGATAGGTTTATTTTTCATTAAAGAAAGTAAAAATGTGATTATATTTTTTTGCCTTTCCTTGTCCTTTAAAGGACATCTCCTCCAGCATGATAGGTCTGTTAACCGGTTGGCTTATGTTACATTGTTTCAAAAGCCAGAACCACCAGGGCAGAGATGGTTGACATGTCCTTTAATGAATGGAATCAATAAGCACCACATTTGCAACCAGTTAAGTTTAATAAGGCACTTATTTGCCTGGCCTGGCCCAATCAGTGTAGTCAGTCCTGAACTAAACTAGGGTTGTCTAGTATTAGTGATTCTGGACTTGCTGAGTAATCAATAAAGATGTTTTATTAATGACCTGGAGATGGACATTGAAAGTACTGTTTCTATTTTTGCAGATGATACTAAATTGTGCAGAACTATAGGTTCCATGCAGGATGCTGCCACTTTGCAGAGTGATTTGTCTAAATTGGAAAACTGGGCAGCAAACTGGAAAATGAGGTTCAATGTTGATAAATGCAGGTTATGCACTTTGGCAAAAATAATATAAATGCACGTTATACACTAAATGGCAGTGTGTTGGGAGTTTCCTTAAATGAGAAGGATCTAGGGGTCTTTGTAGATAACAAGTTGTCTAATTTTGGGCAGTGTCATTCTGTGGCTACTAAAGCAAATAAAGTTCTGTCCTGCATAAAAAAGGGCATTAACTCAAGGGATGAAAACATAATTATGCCTCTTTATAGGTCCCTGGTGAGGCCTCATCTGGAGTATGCAGTGCAGTTTTGGACTCCAGTCCTTAATAGGGATATAAATGAGCTGGAGAGAGTGCAGAGACTAAGTGCAACTAAATTGGTTAGAGGGATGGAAGACTTAAATTATGAGGGGAGACTGTAAAGGTTGGGGTCGTTTTCTCTGGAAAGAAGGCGCTTGCGAGGGGACATGATTACACTTTACAAGTACATTAGAGGACATTATAGACAAATAGCAGGGGACCTTTTTACCCATAAAGTGGATCACCGTACCAGAGGCCTCCCCTTTAGACTAGAAGAAAAGAACTTTCATTTGAAGCAACGTAGGTGGTTCTTCACAGTGAGGACAGTGAGGTTGTGGAATGCACTGCCGGGTGATGTTGTGATGCTGATTCAATTAATGCCTTTAAGAATGACTTGGATGATTTTTTGGACAGACAAAATATCAAAGGCTATTGTGATACTAAGCTCTATAGTTAGTATAGGTATGGGTATATAGAATTTAATTTAAAGTAGGGAGGGGTGTGTGTATAGATGCTGGGTTTTCATTTGGAGGGGTTGAACTTGATGGACTTCGTCTTTTTTCAACCCAATTTAACTATGTAACTATGTAACTACTCATCTGAGCAGCTTCTTCATTTCAACTGAAGAAGCTGCTCAGATGAGTAGTGAAACATCTTCAATGATTACTCAGCAAGTCCAGTTGCTCTAGAATTACTTATACCAGATATACAATGACCTGGATAAATGAGAATCTGCATAGTCATAAACTAGAGTTGCCAACTTTTCAGGAAAAAAAACTCCAGCCTTCCTATTGTCTCATCAGGCAGCCTGTGATATCTGCCCTGACCAAGCAGTAATTACAGTCACTGTTAGGCTTCAGTGGAGTGAGAGTTGTAGAACAGCAATATCTGGAGGGAGGCAATTCAGCCACCCCAGTCTTATAAACAGCCATAAAAGCAGCTAGATTAAGTTTATGATGAATGAGAGTGCAAATAATAAAGCTAGAGTCCTGGGTTGCCAGTAGTCACGGGTACTAATATAATATAGGAGGTCACTGGTGGTGGCCAGGAAACCGCTTGAGATTCATAGGTATCAGTGATCTTTATGCTTCATTATGATTTACATTGAATAAAAAATAAATCACATCAGGGCATGGCACAGAAGGGTACGGCTATACGCTGATACCGACAGCAACCATTCCCAAGGGGGCTAACGGCAGTTAATATTATTGCTACATAAGAGGTATTACGATATTGCAGAGGGCGGATTTATGAGCCCGAGATAAACTCTAACAAACCATCTACTGTATTTTGAAGTCTGAACTTTTCCCCTTTGTTGATAGTGATTTTTAGGAAAAATGTATAAATAAAGGGGACATAAATTTTAGAAGAAGAATACATGGGGCATATTTTAGTCACAGGGGTCACAACCATTCCCTAGACCTATGACTTTAGGGGCTTCATGTGCATACAGGATTTACCAGACATAGAACCAACTGCACTGTGAAGGGATAACGCCCAATATTAAAGTGCTTATTGGGGGTTACAGAATGAATAACCCATCACACCATTAACTGGGTGCCAACAATAAAATTGGTTCTTTTTGCAACATCAAAGACATTATGGGGACCTATGCAGACCTATTAGGACCATAAGGGCCATATAAATAGAAACACTAGGAATGCTTGAATGTACATTATGTAGAATTTTATTTATAAAGTACTATATTAATATGCATCGCTGTACAAATTTACAGAGTAGAAACAAACACACAGGGACGACACAGCATGATACTATATACCAAATAAGAAGCAAGCATAGTAATAAATAATTATAAATATAAAGGGATTAAGTGTCATACAGTAGGATGGAGGACTCTGGCCCATAGCACTCACAATCTATGTGGGTGGATAACATAAAGACACAAATTAAAGGCAAAAGTTTACAGAGTTTTGGGCATTGGCCCCTAGGTGTCAGGACTGGACTAGACTAGACAGCGTCAGACAGGGGGGTCTGGGCCCACTGTGGCTGCCACATCAGGCCCCCCTACCACCCCCAACCCAGCAGCAAATACTCATAGGCCCCCCCCCCCGTCCAGCAAAACCCAGCAGGAGCTGTTGGCTGTGGGGAGTAGATCTGGGCAGGTCGGCCCACCAGATTTCTTTACGGTGTCCCTCCGGTCCATTCTGACCCTGATACTAGATAATGTTCTAAAAGATAGGATCTGACTTTCTGTTTGAAATGATTGAGAGAATGTTCAATTTGGAGGAATTCATGGATAGAATTTCAGAGGTAAGAAGCAGTGAGATAGAAAAGTTAAAGGGGTTGTTCACCTCTGAGTTAACTTTTAGTATGACGTAGAGAGTGATATTCTGATACTATTTGCTATTGGTTTTCATTTTTTATTATTTGTGTTTTTTATTCAGCAGCTCTCCAGTTCGCAATTTCAATAGAATTTCATAGAAACAAGTTTCTATGGTCCAAATTACCCTAGCAACCATGCATTGATTTACATGAGACCTTAATATGAATAGAAGAGGGCCTGAACAGAAAGATGAGTAATAAATAGAAGCAATAACAATACATGTGTAGCCTAGAGCATTGGTTTTTAGGTGGGGTCAGAAAAAAAGACAAATAATTATAAAACTATAGAAAATATAATGAAGACCAATAGAAAAGTTACTTAGAATTGGCTATTCTGTAACATACTCAAAGTTAATTTAAAGTTTAAATTAAGAAGTGAGATGGCAGTGGGTATAGATGGTATGTAAAGATGGAGGCTCTGAGAGGTGCAGGGAGATGGCCAGGAATGTACTGTGCTAGACAAGTGAAGAAATGAGGAGAGGAGCAGAGAAGTGAAAGATTTTTAATTTTAGCAGAAAGATTTTGTATGCCATTCATAAAGGAACCATAACACCAAAAAATAAAAATATTTCAAAGGATTGACAATATGATATACTGTTGCCCTGCACTGGTAAAACTGGTGTGTTTGCTTTAGAAACTCTAATATAGTTTATATAAACAAGCTGCTGTGTAGCCATGGGGGCAGCCATTCAAGCACAGGATACACAGTAGATAACAGATAAGTTCTGTTTTCTTATCTGTTATCTGCTGTGTATCCTGTGCCTTTTCTCCTTTGAATGGCTGCCCCATGGCTACACAGCAGCTTGTATACTAGCAGCGTTTCTGAAGCAAACACACCAGTTTTACCATTGCAGCACAACACTACATTATATTCTCATTACATTACAAAACTTTATTGTTTTGGTGTTACTGTTCTTTTAACAGGCAGCTATTGTAAGGATTTTACCTGGTGCTGAAAAGGTTCCCTCTTTGGAGAAAGCAGGAGGATTGTTGTAGGCAGCAGAATTTAAGATTGATTGCAGGCGAGAAAGAGGTGGGTGTCTGAGAGACGGGTTAATAGATAGGATAAGGGCATGGATTAGTGTTTTTGCTGTTACTTCTAAAAGAAAGGTCGTATCTTGGCAATATTAAGCTGCAGGTTTTGGCAGTGGCATTAATCAGAGAAGGGAAGGGACTAGTCCGAAAGAACCCCCAGGCAGCATGCAGAATTAACAGGACAAATGTTCATCAATAGTAATGGTTAAAGATGGTTAGGGGCCAGGTTTGAGTTGAGGTTCAGTTTGGTTCATCTACGAGGAAGTCACTAGCAGGCAATTACAGTCAGATAGATTGTCAGAGGCTAATGATGGGGTGACTTGATATATTTGGATGTTGCATTTATATATGTGATAAGGCCAAATAAAGAAATAAGGTCTCTTAAGGAGAGATTATACATGGAGAACAGCAGAGCCATGAGACATCCCAACCCCAATATTAAGCTGAACCGGGGAAGAAGATTTGTTAATAAGACCGAGAGAGAAGCAGTTTACTTGGTGATGTTGTGGGTTGTAGAGAATGCTCAGACACACGCAGTGCAAAGATTGCCCATGTCTAGTAACCAATCAGATCCATGCTTTCAAACAACGGACCCATAATTGCTGATTGGTCGTTTTGGGTTAGTAGACCTGAATCAAACCTTGTGGCTTTTATTTCATTGCTCCAATGAATGCTCTGCTCATGTGCTATACCCACATATTTTACAGGCTTTTACCAGAATAAGCTGCACCTCTATAACCAATGTCGCAATATGTACCTACTACCCACAGCCATCGGTAGGCTTATCTGAAAATAAAAATATTTGCTTCTTCTTAGGCCAGGCATAACCAAAATTAGAGCATGCTGAGGCTCATTCCAGAGACGCAATAGTCTCTTGCTGCCCTCTAGTGGAAATCTCAAACACAGCTTTCCCGGTCTCCACTACAACAGGTTATGAAGTAGAATGGGATCAGGAGACAATGCTGACAAAAATTGAAGGGTTTCCTAATATAACACAACGCCTACAATGGGCTGACACTGACTTTTATAAAGATTTGTTGAAGCGAGAACCTGGTACAGGTATGGAATCTGTTATCCGGAAACCCATTATCCAGAAAACTCCACATTCAGAGTTTGGCATCTATTTACAATTAGATTTTATCATTGAAATTCCTAATATTCCTAAATATAAAAATTATAAATCAGGACATTTTTGCCACAAAGATAATCCAGTCACTCACAGTCCTGATTAGTGATGGGCAAATAAATTCGGCAGATGGGAATTCACAACGAATTTATTAGGATGCCCATTGACTTGGCCGGCGTCAAAATGACGTGAGCATCAGAATTGCCGCGGGCGTTCAAAATTCATTTCTGAGCAAATTACCAAGCTATACAGTGGGAATTTCTTGGAGGAACCAGCTAATCTTATATTTTGCTTTGTTTACTTTTAAAATGATTAGGAAATTGTGTTAATTACAGGCTGAAGCTGTTTGCCTTTTTAACGGAGGAGGAAACTCTGCAATTACAACTAATTCCACTATGCGTAAAGCAGAGTATTTTTGCAATGTGCCGTTGTTGATCCAGAAAGGGGAGTTTTTCAAATATTACATTTTAAAAAGCCACATACTGTGCTAGAATTCTAGTGCAGAAAGGTCACTTCAGCGAGATCAGATTCTGACGTAATCAGCAGCCCGCCCTGATAATTTTTTCTCTAACTGAGGCAGTTAAAATGTTTGGGTATATGAACCCCTTCAGCAAGTGATGGGTGCCAGCCCTGAGGTAGGGGGAACAATACAGTACAAAGCTCCTTATGCTCTCTGTATCCCCTAGTGGCTAACCTTAAAAAGAATATGCTGTATTTTATATACAGGTGTGGGACCTGTTATACAGAATGCTCGGGACCTGGGGGGTTTCTGGATAATGGATCTTTCCGTAATTTGGAACTGCATACCTTAAATCTACTAAAAAATATTTTAAAACATTCAAACAAACCAAATTGGATTGTTTTGCCTCCAACAAAGATTTATTATCTCTGAGTTAGGATCAAATAAAATTGTTAAACATTTTACGTATTTGATTAAAATGGAGATGACCTTCAAGTAACTCAGTTCTTTCTGGATAATGGATTTGCTGATAATGGATCCCATACCTGTACTGAACTTATGCTAACAGAACATAGGTTTAGCAGCAGGGGTGTCTGGGGATCTAAAGGTGCTAAAGGGTTGTAGTGGTCTTGAACTTATACACAAGTGTAAAATACGTGTTTCGATATAAACATATTTAACAGTGGCGGACCCCCTAGCAAAAAAATCTTCAGAGGGGCCCAGCATTCTGCCAAAACCCCAACAGAGGCCCACCCTCCTTCCTTTTTTGCTCCCTCTTCCCCGCACACTCCCTGTCAGGAAAGAACAGTTAAAGAGGAAACAGACAGGGCCCGGGGCCCCCTGTATCCCGGGGCCCCCCGTGACTGTGTGTCTGATTTCTCTATTGTTATGCCACTGATATTTCAATAACAACCATGTATTGTTATACCTGTAACCTTAAACTAAGAGCACCCTTTGTTGGACAGAAATGTGCAGCCACAAACCAAATAGTATAAAATCTTGATTATATTTTCACATTATGCTAAATTACATTGGCCTATCAGGGAAACCATCATTTTATTTTGTTTAAATCAATAAAAATATAATATAAAAATTACATTCTGACAAAATGTTTCCTTTCTGAACAGTCAAAAGGAGAGCAGCTGCTAAATATCCTGTGTATTTGTTGCCATGCCACTTACAGTGTATCTGAATATGCATGTGGAAACATTCTACCAAATTGTGTTTTTTTAGGTATTATTTATAGAACTACAAAGAGTCTTTTGCATCAGTGACAGATGTTTCTCCACCAGTGGAGCAAATGGCTGGTGTACCACCTATAAAAGAAGTAACCATTATTTTTTTAAATTCCTATATCTGATGCAACATTTCACTTTCACAACATGGGAAAGTCTGGTTATTTGATTCATACTATCCATGACACTGCCGTATTTACTACCTCCCTAAAAAAAATGCCTGTTGCTATCAATGCAGTGATAAACAAGTCTTTGGACAAAACAGGAGACTCGAATCTAAGCTTGAACAGTGGGAAGAGAGCAGCCCTTGGGGAAAATTCCTGTAAGTATTAAAGCAGAGTTACACCCAAGGGGATTGTTATTAAGGCAAATGAGTCACATATGACTTTTATATTAAGGTTGATTTATCCTTTAATTCAGGACATACACAGGCTTGTGGAGTGTGCAATAAATACTGCACCCACATCACTATACAATAAAAGAGCCATTGTTGCATAATGAATGTTGTCTCTTTTCTGCTGTCTATATGTTTCCTTCCATTGATTTAGCATGAATTATTTATACAAGGCAATGACAGTATCTATCTGCTTGTACCAATGCTTTTATTAAAGCCTTTGATCAGTTTCAGATAGGAAGATAAATGCCATGGGGCACATTTACTTAGGGTCGAATATCGAGGGTTAATTAACCCTCAATATTCGACCGTCGAAGTAAAATCCTTCGACTTTGAATATCGAAGTCGAAGGATTTACCTCATTTCCTTCGTTCGTACGATTGAAGGAAAAATCAATCAAAGGATTTTAATCCATCGATCGAACGATTTTCCTTAGATCAAAAAAAGATAGGAAAGTCTATGGGGACCTTCCCCATAGGCTAACATTGGTGCTCGGTAGGTTTTAGGTGGCGAAGTAGGTGGTCGAAGTTTTTTTTAAAGAGACAGTACTTCGATTATCGAATGGCCGAATAGTCGAACGATTTTTAGTTTGAATCGTTCGATTCGAAGTCATAGTCGAAGTAGCCAAAAAAATACTTCGAAATTCAAAGAATTTCTTATTCTAATCCTTCACTCGAGCTAAGTAAATGTGCCCCAACGTGTTGGTGCCAGGGCTGGAACTAGTGGTAGGCAGAAGAGGCACCTGCTTAGGGTGCAACAATAGGGGTATGCTGGGCAGGTACTCATAGGCAGCTATACATTGGATAAAACCTCCATTTGGATAATTTAAACCCAAAAAGTGCAAGCAGTGAGGAATGCTGACACTGACATTCAAAGAGAGCTCTAGAGCTGAAAGCTTAGGGGCACATTTAGTATTGGTCGAATATCGAGGGTTAATTAACCCTCAATATTCGACCCTCAAAGTAAAATCCTTCAACTTCGAATATCGAAGTCGAAGGATTTACCGCAAATACTTCAATCAAACGATCGAAGGAAAAAATCGTTTGATCGAACGATTAAATCCTTCAAATCGATCTAAGGATTTTCCTTTGATCAAAAAAAGCTTAGAAAGCTTATGGGGACCTTCCCCATAGGCTAACATTGGTGCTCGGTAGGTTTTAGGTTTTTAAGTTTTTTTTAAAGAGACAGTACTTCGACTATCAAATGGTTGAATAGTCGAAAGATTTTTAGTTCGAATCGTTTGATTCGAAGTCGTAGTCAAAGTAGCCAATTCGATGGTCGAATTAGCAAAAAAAAAATATTTGAAATTCAAAGTATTTTTCATTCTAATCCTTCACTCGAGCTTAGTAAATGTGCCCCTTAGTGTTAGAAGTCTAAACCTGCATCTCTAGTTCTAAACCATAAAAATGAATATGGCTAAAAGTGCCGTATTTTATATACTGAACTTGTTGTACCAGCCTAAAGTTTCAGCTTTTCAATAGCAGCAATGATCCAGGACTTCAAACGTGTCACAGGGGGTCGCCATCTTGGAAAGTTACTGCAACACTCACATGCTCAGTGGGCTCTGAGCAGCTGTTGAGAAGCTAAGCTTAGGGCAGAAAATGAGATTGGCCTGATGCTGCACGGCTGACTATTAAATTCTGATACTGGTTTCTGTGCTGCCATGTAGCAATTATCTGTATTGATTACTAATCAGCCTTATATTGTGACATTTATATTCCATGTGTACTGTATATTGTGAGTGGGTCCCTAAGCTCAGTAAGTGACAGCAGCACAGAGCATGTGCAGTGAATCAGCAGAAAAGAAGATGGGGAGCTACTGGGGCATCTTTGGAGACACAGATCTTTACTGCTAAAGGGCTGTGTATGCCTTGGGCTGATAGAGAAGCCTAAAATATAATGAACAACATTTCTAGCTACTTCTTTAGTTAGGCTTTAGTTCTTCTTTAAGCAAGGCAGTCATCAGGAGTATAAAGGAGGTATAGTGTAGTGATCCCCTTAAACACCATATTCAATACTTTTTCCATATGGTAAAGGCCCCCAAATGCTTCACTTGATCCTATGGTTGCTGGTAAAAAATGATGCTTGATGCCAATGTTATTAATAGAGCATCAAGATAAAAATATAGTTTGTTTTTTTTCAAAAACGTAGCAAACGCTACCTGACGCTGACTACCGTATAAGACAGATGTTTTCAAACCCCTTAATGCTTGACACAAATAATACACAAGTAAAATTATATGTAAAAGTAGAAATTCCCTTAGTGCCTTGACACAGCAGCAACATCATTCACATGGTCTATATGTTCAGTATAATATTAGAAACATCAATATACTGTATGTTGCTGCTAAATTGAAAAAAAAATGTTGATTAAAAATTTGATGAACTGCTTTTCATTTTTGCTTTATATGCAGAAGGCTCACCCAACTGCATGGCTACACACTTCTATTGCAGTGGTTGCTGTTACAATAGTTGCTTTAGGGTCATTGCCCTGTGCTGGAGTGCATTTGCTTCCAAAAACGGTTTCACATCAAGGCTCTGCCTCCATTTTTTTTACACTGGCAGCAGCCCAAGGGTTCTCTGAAAAGGCTTCTTCTGCTGTAACAGACAGTGATCTCATAGGAATGCCGAGGGTGATGTTATTAGAAGCACACAATTCTACACAGAGGCACTGACCCTTTTGGGAACATAACTTACCAGGGTGCTGACAAGTGTTCTACATCAATTGAAGCTAAATGCAGGAACTTCTGTCCCTGCGCTGGTAAATCTTCATGCCCACACTTCAAAATGCCACTACAAGAAACCAAGCAACTGGCCAGGTTGGGTATGTAAGGTAAATCACGTGGGCGTTGTGGTGGGCCACTATAACACAGCAATCACTTAGCTTAGCAACCCTGTCATTGTGGCTGCAGGTTTTGTCTTTTTCATTCTTTTTTCTTTAGGAGGTGACAGGCAGGTTTGGGGAGGCTTAGTGAACGGGGGGAGGGGGGTGTAGTGGCCAGCTGGGTTGCCTTGGGCACCTGGTTGGCTTGGCCTGGCCCTGTTGGCAGATTTAAGCTGCTGATTTGAGTCCTTTAGACCAAGTCGGCCGCTAATCTCGTTCAATGGCTCGTTGATATGGTCCTCGCCCTGACAGCACCTACAGGCCGGATTTGTGGAAAGGCCACCTAGGCCCGGGCCTAGGGCGGCAGGATTTTAGGGGGGCGGCATGATGCCCAACCACACCTACATTGGTTCAAAAACACTGGGGATTCGCTGGAGATACAATCATTTTTTAAATTTCCCCATTGATGATGAAAATTTGCACTAATAAAAGGGAGGGGGCAGGGGCGACGAATGGCAGTAGGCCTAGGGGCGCCCTCTATGTAAATCCGGCCCTGAGCACCTATTCAGTAATTCATTGACGTAACTACTAGGGGCAATTGCACCAGGTCCACACCCCCCTTAGGGCCTCAATAAGTGATATCCCAGGTGGTGAGGGTTTGATGGGTGTGCTGGGAGAGCACTGGCGCTTTATTTGGTGGGGGCAACGGGGGTGGGTGCACATCTTGCACCTGGGCCCACCCATTGCTAGTTAATCCACTCTTGTATTGTGATCATTTGACCCTACAGCCAAGCGATCAGATCGCCTGAAACTGCACACCTTGGAGGCCTATTGGGGGGAAAGATCCGCTTGGCAAGAATCTTATAATGTATAAGGGGCAGGTCACTTTCACAATATATTCAAGCTGGTATATAGCCATATGCATATACTCATAATATCCTAGATATTTTATTCTGCATGTCATTACAAGACAGAATGATGGCAATCTTTGTAAAAGGCAGAAATTAATCCTCAAAATTCTTTTCTGGAAAAAAAAAAAATATATATATATATATATAAATCTTTTGGGATGCAAGGATTTCTCTGAGTGTGGCTGGCCTGACAGTATCATTATACAGCTGACAGAATAATTACACACTGACAACAGAATCCTTCCTATGAGTGAATAGAAACTCAGTGTGATTGCATATTACCGCAGCCTCATTTTCTTTGTGTGGTTCCCCAGCTTTTATATACACTACAGATGCATTGAAAAACCACAGGACACTGCAATCATGGGCACACAATTCATTCCAAAACATAATGATTGAAGGGCTGGAGCTCAGTGCCTTTGCAGCATTTAGAGCAGTGATACCCAACCAGTAGCTCGCGAGCAACATGTTGCTCTCCAACCCCTTGGATGTTGCTCTCAGTGTCCTCAAAGCAGGTAGTTATTTATGAATTCCAGGCTTGGAAGCAAGTTTTATTTACATAAAAAAGTTATTGTGCCAAGAAGAGCCTCCTGTAGACTGCTATTCCACATAGGGGCTACCAAATAACCAATTACAGCTCTTATTTGGCAACCCAAGGGACTTTTTCATGCTTGTGTTGCTCCCCAACTCATTTTACATTTGAATGTGGCTCACAGGTGAAAAAAGTTGGGGACTCCTGATTTAGAGATACTTAATAGGTGGGCTGTGCTTGGAGCTATACTGTGGGGGGCTGGCTGCTTGTGGATTCCCATAATTACCTGGGGTCATATTTGCCTAAAGGAGCCCCACAAATATAGGCTGGCTACGCTAAGCACTTCTTTGCCTTCCTTACTCATAGCAGTCAATCAACAGGGAATATGGCTAAAACATGTACTATGCTGCCAATTATTGCAGACAGCACCCAACTGACCTTTTTAACCACTGAAGATAACAATCTATTAAACAGTGGAAATGTGAATGTGAATTAGCTGTAATGTTTGTAAACAACAAAATTAACCAGCAAAGATATAGGATTTTCTCTAAGATATAATGATATCTAGCATTATTGGTCCAGTACAGTTAATCGTACCCAACCAATCAGAACCCTCAATCAGTGGTAATGTAAAACCTGCGCGTGTAGTCGGGTGGTGCTCAATCTGGAAACCTTGCTGCAAACCTTGGTTTCAGTAATCCTTATATAGTAGAAAATCAGATGGCACACACTCTGGCAAATGTGCAAAAAACTTGTAGTTTATTGAGATCTCAATAAACTACAAGTTTTTTGCACATTTGCCAAAGTGTGTGCCATCTGATTTTCTACTATATACCAATCAGAACCCTAACTGCCGATTGGTTGCTACAGTCGACTGCACTTCAGTTTCAGACCTATTTTATTATTATTTTAGACCTATTTTTAAATGAACCCTAATATATTCTATTTCTACAAAATGACCATGAATATATCAGAATAGGGTTTATTGACCTTTTATTGTCATTCAATGTAGATTCTACAACCCCTACCCTGCTCTGTGATAAAACTAGTCGGGGGGCCATCAGACCACACTTCCAAAAAAAAAACCTGCTAATATTATATTAAATATTAAAATAATGAATGTTTAATGCTAAAGTGCTCAAAAGAGCACTCTGATGTATAATGTGTATGTGAATTTACAATGCTGTGATATTTGTTTTATATTGATGTGTGTTGAATGGTTGATAAATAAATAAAAGGGGACCACTTAATAACCCAACTGTTAATAACACATTATTATTATTATTCATCCCTATTAAGTATCAGAGTCAGGTGGCAACCCTATGTTTAACAGAGCTAAGTGCTTCTCACATCCAGGAACAGCAAACTGAGATCAACAAGCCTCGCTCCTCAATTGCAGGTAAAACAGCAGACATCCTGGGATGAAATCCAAGCCAGGGAAGTGATTTGGTTGCACAAAAAAACGACAATGTTCAGACTAAACACACCTATCAACCCATATTTTATGGAAGTTTTTGACACCCAGGGCTTGGCCAAATGTGAGGTTCCCAAACATATTGCATCACTGCAATTATGTTTTATGGGTAGGGTGGTACATGCCTAGCATTTCTTTCTGTTGTGCCCTATGCACTTGCATCTTTCGCCTTCCCCTAGTCCCAGCCCTGTGGATACCCTGCCCCAAACTCTCATCAATCATCAAGACTTCCCCCTGTTTTTTCCAATTTTCCATTCTCATTTAGGTGTGTGCATGCAGTGAGCATTTAGTTAGAATTGCAACTTTAGTCTATGAGCGTGTTTTTGCTGCCATTTTAACGTAATGTTTGACCTTCATAAAACTTTGGGGCAAAAACAGCCATTACCCTTAAAAATGGTGGGTTGCTGCCAGAGAGAAAAAAATGGCTTTCAGTCTGGGTAGTTTGGAGCTCCTAAGTAGGGTTGCCACCTTTTATCCTTGGGGAAACCGGGCAGGGGGCGGGTCAGTGATATTAGGGGGCAGGTCCAGTGACACCAGGGGCTAGGCTGGATGATGTTGGGGCCGGACGGTGACTTTGGGGGCGGTATTCATGACAGGGCAAGCAGCAATTGGCTGATTGCCGTGTCATTCACTTCAATGTCCTGTCTGGATTTCGTAATTTGGAAGCCGGGCAGTTGGCATGCTGCTAACGTTGGGGGACAGGCTGGATGACTTTGGGGGCGGGACTGATGTCATGGCAATCAGCCATTGGCTGATCACCATGTCTTTTCCGGATTTCCTAATTTGAAAACCGGGCAGGGGGCGGGCCGGTGACATCGGGGGATGGGCCTGGTGACATCAGGGGGCAGGCTGGATGAAGTTGGGATGGGCGGTGACATTGGGGGGCAAGGACTGATGACATGGCGATGAGCCAATCGATTGGCTGATCGACATGTCATTCACTTCAATGTCCTGTTCAGATTTCCTAATTTGGAAATCCGAACCGACACTTTTCACCCGGGCAGCCCTTCCAAAAACAGGGCTGTCTGGGTGAAATCTGGACAGGTGGCAACCCTACTACTAGAAGTACATTGCGAGTAGGTGGATTTTGGCTTTAAAAATCTTAAGTCCTTCCCATGTACAAAGTGACAAGTTGTTGCCATTCATGTCAGTTGCAGTCTGATCCGATTTCTACCCACAGAGAAATGACATGTGTGGGATTAGTTTACAACTATATTAAAACTTCTTTGGCAGACATAACAGTTACTTATAAAAGAGATTAATGTCAATTATGCAATATTCCCTTCTCATTAAAGACTGCTCACATTCTTTATTTTTAAATGTTCCAGTCTAATGTACCAGAGAAGAAACATGAACATCGTGACAGATCCAATTTATTGGGCTGTGTTCAATCAATGCAAATTATGGGCAATGTCGCTACTGGCACAGTAATTCAGGTTATGTTACATGTGACAGGCCTGGTTGGTCTTCTGGGAAGACTACAGTTACTGGGGGCCATTAATTAATCACATTGAAAGCGCTAGGGTACAATGGAAATTCACAAACAATTGTAAATATCTCTAACCCACAGCAACCAAAATTTTGATTTCATAAGTCTTAAAGAGAAATGTCATCTTTACAAAATGTATTTCAGACATTTAACCACAAATAATGAGCTGTTTCTGATGCTCTGTATTTTTTGAAAATATATAGGAGATTTGATCCCCCTGTCTCTATTTTGCCATTAATAGCTCAAATTAAAACTTCAGCTCCGGATTTGCTGCGTGCCTGTGCAGTCCTAGCGCCCACCGGCACTACCTCACGCAGACGCAAGAGCGCCAGCGTGCAAGCGCCGGAGCGCTGGGGAGCAGCGCGTCCCCATAGAGTGGCTGGGCAGCATGCAGCCCCCAAAATGTGCCGCCCTAGGCCTATGTGGCCTCGCCACAAATCCGGGCCTGACTGACTTTAGTAAAGCTTAGAGCAGTGATCCCCAACTGTTGGCTCCTAAGAAACATGTTGCTCTCCAACCCCTTGTATGCTGCTCCCAGTAACCTAAAAGCAAGTGCTTATTTCTTGGCTTGGAGGTTTTGGTTTCGTAAAACCACATGTTCTGCTAAACAGAGTATGCCACTGCCAAATAGCCAATCACAGACCTTATTTGGCACCAACATGAACTTTTTTCATTCTTGTGTTTCTCTCCAACTCTTTTTACAGATGAATGTGGCTCACAGGTAAAAAAAAAAAAAGGTTGGGGAGCCCTGGCTTAGAGTCAGGGTCGAATGCTCAGAAGGGGCAGAAGCTGCTGCTAGAACATGTTGGCAATGGATATAACAGATTTAAACAGATACTCTGTTATACTTTAGTAAAGGAGACATAAAGGATAAGAACCCTAATCCTGTAGGCAATAATGAATAATATGTGGTTCTGGTTCCACTCTGGGCTAAAAATTATCATTAACTTTAAAAAGGGCCTGTTTATTGGAGCTCCCTATAGAGCTGCAACAGTTGCTATCCCTGTTTCAAATTATGGAAGCACAGTAGGAGCGGCTCTCCGGTTACACAGGCAGACATTTTTTAGTTCCCTATCAGGTCAGTCTAGCTGCTGATTCAGTGTCAGACTGCTCCACCTGGATACCAGGAAAACTCCCGGTGGGCCCAGGTGTCAGTGGACCCTCTTGCTTCTAAACATTTGATCTATTTCATGGTCATTCTCTATTTCTTTAAGGGGCTTACTAATGGAAGAATATAGTATAGTAAGTAGATATACAAGACTAGGATAATAAAGTGGTTGAGCGAGGAGAGTGGGAATAATGGTTTGGAAAGTGGGCCTAGAGTCTATGGTTTTCTGGTGGGCCCCTGGCATCCCAGTCTGACACTATGCTGATTGGTTCCTATCCTACAGTGCAGTATGCTGAGTGCCGGCTCTCTTGTAGGCTTTTTGAAGTGGTTTTCAGTGAATAAGTCCCAAACACATTCCTTCTATATTTAAAAGAATACAATGCAAAGGCACATTCTCGTTTTTCACACAATATGTCTCTTTTAGGTCAAGGGAACATGTTCAGGAGAGGCTGAAGTTACTGCCAGTTAAGGATGCACTGAATGCAAGTTTTAGTTCAGATTCAGTTTGGGAATCTTTCATGAAGGATCAGGATTCAGCTAAATCCCAGTATAGTGGATTCAGTGCATCCCTGCTGGTAATGTTGGACTGAGCAGTCTAGGGCCCACCAGAGGCTGCAAACACACGGGCCTCCCACCTCACGTACCTACTCTTACATGCTGGTGAAAACTTGTGGCTGAAGCAGCCCTGGGGGGGTGGTGCCCAAAGGCTTTTCTCACGGTGCCCCACTGGCCCAGTCAGACCCTGGTCACTGCTGAGAAATGTTAGCAACTAGTGTATTAAATTGTGACATTTAGAAAAGTCGATAACCTGGATTATTGAGCTGCTCACACGAAAGGGGGAAGGGAATGGAACACAAGAGGAGGAAAAATTACAAATTAATTTTTAAACCGAACATTTTACAGGGTATATGGAAAGGTGACAAACTCTGTTACTAATCTCTTTCACTCCTTTATTGATCTTTCACTCTCCCTTTCCCAATCTCTCTTTTATCATATGCTCTCAGGCTTTTCACTGACTTTCCAACACCTACTGTCCATTGTTCTCTCTCTTCTTTTCTACCATAATTCTCTTCTTTTCTGGAAAAAAAACCAATTCCCTTGATGCTACTAAAAGCTCAGCTATCATGCAGATATATATAGAACACATACTAAATGAAACCCTAGTGGCTCCCAGTTCATTTGAACATCAAGAGCTTCTGTGCAGAGCAGATTTACAGCTCTTATCTATTTATTTTGCTTTTTCCTGAAGTACTAGAATAAGTATTAGTACTTAATTCTGATAAAGGCAGTAACGTAACTACAGCGTCCGGGGCTCAGGTGCAGGCCCCTTCTGAACAAAATTCTAGCGGCAGATTTCCTATGTTGCAAGCATCTGGAGGGCCCTGAGGGGGTGCAGGCCCTGGTGTGATCACACACCCCCCCCCGCACCCCCAGTAGATCCGCCACTGAATAAAAGTTACAGAATACAATTTTGTGCTGACAAAATTAGTGTCAGTGGTGTAACTACAGAAGAAGCAGATCCCACAGGGTCTGCTTCCTTTATAGCTGGCGATGGGTGGGCAGGAGGTTGGGAGAGGATGCATGGGGCGCTGGGTGCTGTGCTCTTGGCCACAAGGAAGATTTTTTGAGGGGGGCCCAGTTCACACTAGTTACACCACTATTTGGTGCCCACTAGTCATGCATCCTAACACAATCATGCCCTTTATACTCATTCTGTTGACTTGATTTGCTGTATATCTATCCCCTTCCAAAGGGCACTTTTGGAACATTGAACTCAGACTGCCGCAGTGTGTTCATACGAGTGCATGCAGTAGAGGCGGTGTAGCCCTACATCTTCTAGTTACACCATTGTCTATCACACTACTTTAGGATTACACTAATGCGATAAAAAAGGAGGTAATTGCAGAAAGTCCACGGCAGCAAGCTGAGTCTGCAAGTGTATCTTTATTGGGGTAGTGAACAACACACTACATGTTTCGGGCGAGGCCCTTTATCAAGTGTGATTAGGATTACACTACTTTCTATCTAAGATCTATCATACTACACTCTATCCAAGATCTATCATGCTACTATCTATCTAAGATCTATCATGCTACTATCTAGCTAATATCTATCAAGCTACTATCTAGCTAAGATCTATCATGCTACTACCTATCTTAGACCTATCATGCTACTACCTATCTAAGACCTATCATGCTACTACCTATCTAAGATCTATCATGCTACTATCTATCTAAGATCTATCATGCTACTACCTAAGATCTATCATGCTACTACCTATATAAGATCTATCCTGCTACCTATCTAGGATCCATCACCCTGTTATCTATCTAGGATCTATCATGCTACTATCTATCTAGAATCTATCATGCTACTATCTATCAAGGATTTATCAAGCTACTATCTAGGATCTATCATGCTACTATCTATCTATGATCTATCATGCTGTTATATATCTTGGATCTATCATGCTGTTATCTATCTAGGATCTATCATGCTACTATCTATCTAGGATCTATCATGCTACTATCTATCTAGGATCTATCATGCTACCATCTATCTAAGATCTATCACGCTACCATCTATCTAAGATCTATCACGCTACCATCTATCTAGGATCTATCATGCTACTATCTATCTAGGATCTATCATGCTACTATCTATCTAGGATCTATCATGCTACTATCTATCTAGGATCTATCACACTACTATCTATCTAGGCTCTATCATGCTACTATCTATTTAGGATCTATCATGCTACTATCTATCTAGGATCTATCATGCTACTATCTATCTAGGATCTATCACACTACTATCTATCTAGGCTCTATCATGCTAGTATCTATTTAGGATCTATCATGCTACTATCTATATAGGATCTATCATGCTACTATCTATCTGGGATCTATCATGCTATGATCCATCATGCTACTATCTATCTAGGATAAATCACACTACTATCTATCTAGGATCTATCATGCTAATATTGATCTAGGATCTATTACACAACTATCTATCTAGGATCTATCATGCTGCTATCGATCTGGGATCCATCACACTACTATCTATCTAGAATTTATCACACTATGCACAATCTAGGATCTATTAGAAACTTGACAGAGGATGCTACAATACTATTAAAAGCAGTCAGGCTGTAAATAAATGGAATTTCAATCTGCCAATACCATTCCTTGGCCCAAGGATATGACATCAGTAAGTGTCATAGAGAAAGGAGCTTTATTCTGGGTATCGGTATGAACAAATGTAATAATGGTATTTAGATATCATCATGGATAAACAATATCCAACTGTTAGGCTACTGGCCACCTGGCTGGATAAATGTAATGTTGACCCATGTATGGCACCAGTAATTTTGCACATTTGTGATTGAGCATTTCTATGACTGCAGCTGCCATATGTAACTCTGCTGCCAGATTATTAGTCCATGAGGCCAAAAATAGGAAATGTTATACCCAAAGGCTAAATCATAACAAAACTGAAAGCATGTTTAGCTGCTATACAATAAAGTTGTGGGTTAGATCTTTCCCTTTCTGCTTATGGGGGGTTCTGTAGTTTCTTTATACGTCCAGCACCAGCCATTCTCCAGTAGCTGTAATACATTTGGAGCCCACAATGTAATGAAAGAGACATATTATAACAGAGCGATTTTGTAAAGACATACATTTATTTGCAATCTGGGGAAAATGCAGTTGCCTCATTCATACAAGGAAGGTGGGTATAGCCCAGTGTACACACTCTTCTTTTACTTGATTTACACTTTGATATCCCCCACAGTTGACTTACCAAATTGAAGGGATCACTGGCCAAAATCCCGTCTGGAGTGCGTCTCAGGTCATTGGCCAACTTATAACTGCACAGACTTACACTCCCCATGGTTAAGGTGACTGATCCCAATGAACACGGGAAGATCCTTTAACTCAACAAACTAGTCATCTACACATGTGACCATATTGCACTAATCCAGTGGGACAGTTAATCTGATAACCTGCATCTTGCAAAATGAA
The DNA here is from genome assembly GCA_038501925.1 of Xenopus petersii. NCBI lineage: Eukaryota > Metazoa > Chordata > Amphibia > Anura > Pipidae > Xenopus > Xenopus petersii. The sequence goes on along the minus strand of CM076679.1, from coordinate 116,582,578 downwards.
AATCTTAAGGATCAATATTTTACAGATCAGGTACTTCTATATGAATATAATAAGTACATTTTTATGCATTTGTGAAATTTAGACTAAGCAATCAACTTGGACTTATGCTTCTAAGTACCTTTAAATTGAATATTTTGTAATGCTGAATCTGCACCATTTTCATCACTCTCTATAACAGGTATTGACTTCTGGCAACTGTTAGGTCTTTGCAGGTCTTCCAGTACAGAAAAACGGCCCTTGTGGGCAAAGGTGGAGAATAATGGAAACCAGTTGCAGCATATAAGATATATACAAGCCCCTGAAAATCTTTGTATTGGTAGCCTCTACAAAAAAAATATCATCCTTCTGCCCTGTTTGTGGGCCATATCTTAAAGGGAAAAACAAAGACTAACCAGAAATATAGTGAATGTCACACCATTTAATAACTTTAGACTGAAATCAATGCGTATAGGCGAGTCTACTGAGAGACTTGGCTACATTTAGAAGAACCACTGACTGACTAAAATGGAAAATCAGGCTCACCTGACAACAGCCATAGAAGGTCATGGGCCAAACTTAAGTTGCTTTGACAAGCATTCTCATAATAATCTCTCAATTCAAAGGCAAATCATCTGGATCACTAGAGTAGAGTTATTCTGCTACATACAGAGCAATCCTATTTATATAAGTATACAATAAATAACACTTTTAGTTCAAACACCTGTAGCAGGGAATTATCAGGGATGTCCAACCTGCAGAAGTACTGCTATTATGGCGCTACAGATCCCAGCATCCTGTGACAACCTTTTTCTTAAAGTTACGGCAGCAGCTAGAGAGCCACATTTCAGCCATTGCTGCGTACAATACAGAAGAGACCCACAATCTGTGCTGAGACCACTAGTCTCTCATATTTACAAGCAGGGAGCCAACCGAGCTGCAGTGCTGTGAAATTTTCCCTTGGGGATTATAAATAGGAGAAAGAGAATTCTGCTACTAACCCAGTTTAAAATAATACTCAGTGCAACTGATTGTAAATGCTGCAAATCTACAGTAATATTTCTCTCTGCTTGTGACCATATTTAAGTTACTGTACTTACATTTCTATGTCATTGTATTTGATTTTTAACATATTAAATCTAAGATCCCCACTCCAGAAAGGCAGTTCTTTGGGATTCCCTGGGCTGTATGATGATGTGGAGAACTAGGTATCCCCGACATTAACCTATATAAACAGGGAAATCCGTCCTTACCTGCTTCTTCCAGTCTCCGTAAGCAGAGCATCAGACTCCTCCACCAGCTCGGCATGGCAGCGACCAGGGGAGAGTTGTGCAGATGTGCAGCTAAGGGAGTGTGGCACAGCAGATGAGGACAGTGTTAGGCTTCCAGCAAACAGCCCATCACCTGCCTGCACTGCTAAAGGCGCCCAGACTGCACTGCACAGGGGTCTCACATCTGAACTGGATCTCAGGCACGCAGCCTCCACACATGATGCTTCCCTGCAGTAAAAGTGCACGGAGGGAGCACACAGATGGCTCTGCTCAGGCCTGCGTGTAGGGTGACTTAATGCTGCACGACAAGAGCAACATTTTCTGTCTACTAGAAAGAAACACCTCTATGAATAACCCTTTCCTGCTTGATCTGCTTCAATAAATGAGTTTTCTTAGGAATTCCAAGTGCCAGTATAAACTATAGGTTGTCAGGGCAGAGGAGCTCCCCTACATTACTTTATTACCCCCCCCCCCCAAAGAGCACTGGTATCTGTTTGTGCCCAGAAATCCCATGTATGCAACCCAATGGCTTGCTGGGGTAAAGGGGTATATGCAGCTAGAGTGCATGCATATAGTTTTCATTTCTCTAGCCTCCATATTACTCCAGAAGGAGGCACCTACAAATGTTGGTATATTAACTTTGCATGGACAAACATTCTAAAGTGTAATTGTGCTATGGCAAAACTCCGAGTATGCCAATGCATTATTTTTCAATATATCATCTTGCAGGGCTAGGCTGGTCACAACCAGTAGCTATACACCGCAGCATACCTAGACTGCGCTGGGTCCCCTGCAAAAAAATCTTAAGAGGGGCCCGGGGCCACTGCACATACTCCCGGTTGCCCACCATCTTGCATTTTTTTTAAAGCGAAAGTGGAAGCCGACCCTGCAGTCTGCACCCCCCTCTTCTTCAGTCCCCCAAAACGACAGGGTCTGCTACCTCTATAGTTATGCCACTGGCTATATATTTATAAGCAACCCTAGCTTCTCTTCCTTGCAAACATGGGGGACCTCAGAGGGGTGTGAGGTACAGTGTGTTTCCATGTGATTGTTACATTTAGAGACCTTTATTACTCTGTTAAAAGATATACATTGTGCTCGGGCAACCGAACCCCTAAGAAAAACACATTTGCTTTACACGGTAAGAAAAAAGCAAGAAGACTATCCTGCTACTGCCCAACACTTCACTATGTACATACATGGGGTGTGAAGTGGACACACAATTATGAAGTATGATATAAATTACCCCCCCCCCATTAAAGCTTTAAAATAAGATTTTTTTTTAACATATATAATGAAACTGCTTCAGCGCCCTTTTGGACATCCCTGTGTGCGGCAAAAGGTTTTAGCAGAAGGGATACATAAGTTTGTAATGGCAATATTAAGCACTGTTGCAGGCCTCTATTTACAGTATATCCAGGAAAGTGTTTTAGTGCTTATCAGGCTCTCCTGGATTAGACCCAACACGCTGCAAACCTCTCCTCGCACCCCTTACTGGCTGCCTTCAACCATTTTATTACTGCTCCTTATGTCAATTACTATTTCTTTTAAGTATGAGAATGCAGAAGAAAAAAAAAACCACAGAAATGAAAGGGCTGCCTGCTTGTTTCTCCAGCTCAGTGGAAGCAAATGTGATTTCATCTTTTCTGCTATAATGAACAGAATACTAATGAGCCCTGTACCACTGAATCAATTATTCCCACTCCATTCCCTCCTAACAATACTGGGCCATGATAATAAGCCTGTTTATTTAAACCTTTACTAATTCCTTTGAATTGGGCTTTGTGGCATTCTGTAGAAGAAATACGGAGTACAGACACTGAGAGGCATGAATGGCACAGGCACTGGTACTGACAGCGATTAAAGGTTAATTAGAATTGAAAATCTAATTTCTACTGATTTAAAGTCAGTATTTAACCAATATTCGGTTTGTAATGGTGACAATTAACACGTACATTCATATATAAACAAGCTTGTCTATAATATGCACTGACAGTGTCGGACTGGGACAACAGTGGCCCACCCAAAAATCTTACAACAGGTGCCCACCAACCATAGAACAGGGGCTCACTCTCAGTTCTTATTATTCTTCCTCTCCTCACTCAACCTCTATTCTCCTACTGTCTTTTCTTTACATATTATAATCTATTATTTAATCGATTTCACCTTTTTGTTCTCATAGAAATAGGGAGTCAATGAAATAGGCCAAATGTTTGGCAGCATGAGGGCCCACCGGGAGTTTTCCTGGTATCCCGATGGGCCAGTCCGACACTGTGCATTGGTAAGAACTGGATCAGGATTATTGTATTTATCGACTGTAAAAAATACTTTCTAATGATTTTGAAATTGTCCTTTTCCGCCCAAAGGAAACAACTGCAGTCTCAAAAGAACAAGCTAGTTATGTGCTGGTCACAAAAACTGAGAAATAAAAATAGGCCCTGCCATTTCAGGTACACAGAGGCCCAATCAGCCCCAACAAGCCTATTAAATACTGACTTTCTATGGCACCTTATAGCAGCCCCTCTGGCATTTGCCAGAACCCAGAGATTGCCAGTCCTGACAGGCCTGAGAGCACATCCACAGAAGTGATGTCACACACAACTGCGTCTGACATCACTTCCGGTTATGTGATGTAATTACGTGATGTCATTCCTGCCCATGACACACAAAAATGCACTTCTTATCCCTCCCCCAGCATTGCCACCGGATTTACACACAAGTCTCTGGTGGCGATTATGGAGATTTTTATTTTTCACAAAAGAAATTGATTTTTTTTATGTAGGCACGAGGGCTGCCCTTTACAGCTGTTGCCCTAGCAGTGGCATTTCAGCAGCCCTGATGCCGCCCCCCTCCTGCTCTTTCAACTTTTAGTGTTGGAGCGGGTCCAGGGGGCCACATCGCTAGCGCATTGAGCACTGCGATTTACAGTGTGGGAGAGGCCTACCAATGGCATTCCCAACAAGGAAGGTAGCAAGCAGGGGCTCAAGGGAGCTAGCAATACCAAAAGTTCGACCCGCCACCACCAAAACCCGCACCAGCAACCTTACTTTGTGACCCAACCCACTGGCACTGGATATACCCATCCTCACCAGCTTCATGTTTTGTGGCAAACACAACCAATGCATGAAAAGTACTGCATAGTAATGAACTATGCACAGATACATGGAAATTTTCAGCATATTGTTAAGTTAGTGGATAAAAAACCCTATGTATTCCTTTACAGCAGTTATCCCCAACCAGTGTCTTGTGAGCAATATGTTGTTCTCCGAACCCCTTGGATGTTGCTCCCAGTGGCCTCATAGCAGGTGATTAGTTTTGTATTAGGCAAGTTTTAGTTGTATAAAAACCAGGTGTATTGCCAAACAGACCCTCCTGATGGCTTTAAGTCCACATAGGAGCTACAAACACCCAAGCAAAGGCTTATTTGTAAACCCCAGAAATTTTTTGCATGCTTATGTTGCTCTCTGACATTATTTTATACTTGAATGTGGCTCACGCGGAAAGAAGGTTGGGGACCCCTGCTTTACAGAATAGGGGGTTACATTCCCCCTTACCCTGTAATGGGGCATCAGTAGCCTGAAATTATTTGACATTAGAAAAAAAAATAAAAAAAAAATGACATAAAGCTCCATGACTTTGAGCTGATCCAGTGCAATTGCTTTAGTTCTACTTTCATACATGAATAAGAATGCAAATGTTCTCCCACTGGCAGTATTAGCAGAGATAAGGAGTCATTAATAATCTGGTGTGCAGAGTATGAAACTTTAGGCTTCATGACGTACGGATGATTTACACAAGGTTAGGTATGCATTACTATTTGCCCCGATACAGTAAATTAATATTCAGTGGATGCACCATATTCTACAGAAAATATTTTTTCTATGTCCATGAGTACAAATTGCACATATTTACAGCATTTCATCTAGGAAAGGCCCATAGTTGTGAAATAATGATCACTTAGGTAAGATGTCATTGATGCTTTTTTTTAGACCTTAGGCCTTTCTAACTGATGTTAAATTATAAATCTCAGAATCTCACAGATACACTGGCCATAGACGCAAAGATTTGATCATACAAATCTAAGATTTTCGGGCCGTGTCTGGAGTGTCCCGATATTTTTCGTGCCATGTTGATAGGTCGTTCAGACGATCAGACAGGTTAGAACATTTCTGTCGGCTACTAATAGTATCCCTGCATGTATTGCCGATCTGATGATATCAGTGGGAAACTGTCACCAGCTTTTGTCGGACCTATCTTTCGTACGATTGCTGTCAGGGGCAGAACATCGTTTTTTGTTTTTTTTATTACTTTATTTGATCTGAATGGTTAGTGACAGGTCGGGAAATGCCACCGAACTACTTTTTGTCCGATGTGAAGGTAAATCTGCACGTCAATGGCCAGCTATAGTTTTTGTCAGTGAAGCTCAACAACATCTATAGTAAATTGAACATACTTTTCTAAGGCATTTTAAAAATTAGCTTTTCTGCTTCTAATTTTTTACAAAACTGTGAGTTTTGACTATGATCGTGGTGGCAAGTTTCCTACCTTCAGCCACTTTCCAACAAAGAGATTCAAATGACTATGGTAGATGCTTCACTCTGGAATGATTGCTTTTAGGGACAGTAATCAAAATGTTAAATGTAATTTTTGCATTGCATTGAAATGTCATTTTTGGACACCCCTTCAACTGTCCAGTGATAAACACAATTTTACAACATCCCTGACTCTAAATACCTTATTAGGCCTTAAAGGAACTGTTTAGTGTATATATGAAACTAGGAAAATAGATAGGCTGTGCAAAATTAAATAATGTCAATATACAGTAGTTATTTAGACAAAAATGTAAGCTATAAAGGCAGGAGTAAAAAGATGTCTAAAGTAATAGCCAGAACACTAACAGTAGTTATTTAACCTGTTACCAGCCAGTAACCAATCAGTGACCTGAAGGGGGGGGCACATGGGATATAACTGTTCAGTTAGTTTGCTTTGGAATCTGACCTGCATGCTAAGGATCAAGAACTAACTGAACATTTATATCCCATGTGACCTTCCTTTCAAGTCGCTGTTCTGGTGTTCTGGCTATTATGTTAGACATCCAGTCACTCCAGCCTTTATACATTACATTTTTTGGCTAACTTTTTTTTTTTATTTTGCACGGCCTATCTATTTACCCAGTTTCATAACAGCCATTATGAGTTGTTGTTTGTTGAAAATTGCACAGCTTAATAAAATCTTTCACTCCCCAAATTTTGTGCTGTCACTCAACAACCACGGCAACTGAGTCAGGATCTTAAAATAAAGCTAATTGATGCCTAAAAAGCACAGGCAGGCTATAAAAAGATTGCAAAACACTTGCAGCTCACAATTTCCACTGTCTGTAATTGGCATTTAAGGGAAAATGCTGAAGTCAAGGCAAGATCTGGAAGAACAAGAACACTTTAGGAGGCCTGCAGCTCCAGGGTTGGACTGGGCAGATGGGGCACCCAGTGGGTCCAGCACTCATGTGCCCCACCAACCCAGGCCTACCCCCCCTTAAAGGACCATCAGCTGCAAGTTTTTAGGAGGAGAAAGCAATACAAGCTACGAAGAAGCTGGCTAGTGGTGCGTTGGGAGGGAGCAGGTACGTAGCACATTGGGAGTGGGCGTTTAGATATGCACAGTGGAGTTTGTCATGGGAGCAGGATCAGTATGCCCTTAAATTTGGCCCCCAGACAGTTCCGGACCCGTGCCTCCCCACCACTTAGTGTATTTGTAGGGGGTAGGATGAGGGAGGCCTATGCCCCTCAATAATATAGGACTTACAACAGTCAGCGTTATCTTTGTGGTGGAAGCCTTTCAGAGCGCAGAGACCTGTGGCAATTTGCATAGAGATTAACACATTGTGCAAAGTCTCTCATCATCTCCCGCCTTGATTACTGCAACTTACTCCTCACAGGTATTCCAACAAGTCACCTTTCACAACTCCAATCTGTTCTAAACGCGGCCGCTAGACTCATTCATCTAGCTCGCCGCTCAACATCAGCTGCTCCCATATGTATGTCCCTTCACTGGCTCCCAATCTCTTCTAGAATCAAATTCAAATTACTAACACTCACATTCAAGGCCCTTAATAATGAAACCCCTGCCTATATTTCATCTCTAATCTCCAAATACACTCCTTCACGAAACCTACGCTCTGCTTCTGATCTTCGCCTTACTTCTCCTCTGGTGACTTCTGGCCATTCTCGTATACAAGACTTCTCTTGGGCTTCTACTTTTCTCTGGAACTCTCTGCCACAAGCTGTCAGACTTTCTCCTTCCTTCCAAACTTTCAAGCGCTCCTTAAAGACCTATCTGTTTAAAGAGGCCTATTCGATGTACCTTAATTAATCATTGCTGTATCAAAAATGACAAAGTGTTGATATAATAGTAATGTCTCAATTGTACCCTAACCTTTTAGTTTGTAAACTCTAATCTCCAGGTCCTTCTAACCCTATTGTACTCTGTTATCCACCATTTATTCCCTGTTTGCTATAACTGCAGTAAAGCACTGCGTATCTTGACAGCGCTATATAAATAAATGATGATGATGATGATGATGAAAGTGCAAAACAATTGACCCGGCAGAGGCAGACGACGGTGAGCTTGCTGGGAAAAGCGAAGATTGCTTGTGTGACAAGATGGTACAGATCCCTTGGAGTCTACAGAAAAGCAACAAGATAAATTATCTTCTTTTTCATTACTGGAATTCAGTATACAGCACTATTTATAAAGTTACTAAGCAAAGTTGACTAAATGGACTAGTCCGATTGCCATTTTGGAGTCAGGAAGGAATTTTTCCCCCTCTAAGGCAAATTGGAGAGGCTTCAGATGGGTTTTTTGCCTTCCTCTGGATCAACTGGCAGATAGGTAGTTAATAAAAAAAAAAAAAAGGTTGAACTTGATGGACATGTGTCTTTTTTCAACCTTACTTACTATGTTACTATGTAAATGGGTTGGAATGTTTGCTGGTCGTTTAAGTTTGGCAAATGACCCCATCATGTCTTCTTTGTAGAGCTAGACTGGGTACCATAAGTAAAAAAAAAAAGAACAGGTTTGCTTAAGATAATTATACATTTGTATATGGCTAACGCACATTGTTCCTATCGGATAAGTTTGTCTTCCCCATTGAAATATCACAGCAACTTTTAGCTCCGTTCGGAAATATCGAGAGACTGTACGTTGAGGTCAGCAATCTTCTAGTAACAAAATCGTGAGGAAACGGCCAGGGATCTTGCACTGCCTGGGGACTTCTGATAACATGATTCTCTTAATGACATTGGGTATCGGACAAGAATTCTGGGCTGTGAGGCTGTGTTGGGAATACAGTTATTTGCACAGAAAATTGCTGTAAAAATCAGTTCAGCATTTGAGATGCAATTACAGCTGTGTGGTTCAAACAGTAACCCAGTGAAAGCTATTAACTTGTACAAACATTTTAATGGTTATAAAATAGCCCAATAATGTCCACAATCACTGATTTATGTCCTGAATTCTTTGGTACCTAGAGCCGGAATCAGAGACTTTTATTTCTTGAGGGCAAGACAAATGACATCTATGCAATATCCGTTTAACTAGTTAGTGGTAAAGTAGAAATGAAAATAGCTCATTCTTAAAGGAACATATAAAAGTTAACTATGTTTTGCTGATATATATGTAATTAATACTGAAATCTCTGCTGACATACTAGAGGGTGGGGTTAACCCCAGAAGCAGGAAATATAACAGTACTATATACACTCTCCTATCTAGAAAGATCCAAAATATGGTGACTTTTTCTCAAAAGGTTTACTAAACACCTGCAAAACAAATAAATAAAATAAATGTAAAATTGATCAGTGAGTTCTTTTGCTGGTTACATTAATGAGCAGAGAATGGTCTTTTAACACTCCTTTTTTAGGAACCATTAAGGAATGGTGCTCTAAAACCCCTTATCCAAGTCTCAAGCTGTCAGGGGGTTTTACGTACTTGACCAGTAGATTTCATTAGGGTCAAGCCTCTCATGGAACTTAATTGGTCACATTTACTGCTTGAATTGGTTGTTTGTGTCATTGCAGACACAAACAAGCAATTCTCTTGATGCAATTGTGCTATGTCTACAGCAATAGCGCCCAGTTAGCCAAAATGGATGCAACTGAGCATGCACTTTGTCTCAAATCAGGCACAGCCTATCTGGCATAATTTCCAGTATTCATCATGATGATGAAAGTGAGGTCAAGAAGGGAACCGAGGAGCTACCGTCTGATCAGGAGGTAATGATAGCTCCAGGTTTCCCCTGAGTCAATAGGAGAAGCGGTGCCCAAAACAGGAGCAGAAGGCAGGAAGGCCTAAGTAGAACTATACAGAAATGCAAGGAACTAATTTTGATCAAAGTACAGGTATGGGATCGGTTATCTGGAAACCCATTATCCAGAATTCTCCGAATTACGCAAAGGCTGTCTCCCATAGACTCCATTTTGACCAAATAATCAAAAATTTTCTGAATGATTTCTTGTTTCTCTGTAATAATAAAACAGTACATTGTACTTGATCCCTTCTAAGATATATTTAATCCTTATTGGAGGCAAAACCAGCCTTTTGGGTTTATTTCATTTTTACATGATTTTCCAGTAGACTTAAGATATGAAGATCCAAATTATGGAAAGATCTGTTATCTGGAAAACCCCAGGTCCCAAACATTATGAATAATAGGTCCCATACCTGTAACTTTATCTAAAGTAGTTTTAGGCGCTGGCTAGTGTGCTTGCATAAGTAAAATCAGCCCTAATGTCTTTTCTCCATATACTGTGCCATATACTGTTACTGTCTGTCATTGTCTTTCTCATCCACATCTAATGAGCTACAAAAGAATATTACTGTGCACTACTGCAAGCAGCACTTCAGATCCTCTTTTGTCAGATTGTTGACACTGAGCATGTGTGATTTAGGTTGATTCAGACCTACCTTCTACTTTGCATTTTTTCAGCTGGTGAGATATGACAGTAGAGGAACAGAAGATGGTGCCTGTCAACCACCTGATGGGGGGGGGCCTGGGGTTGGGGAGAGGGTTTTGTTCTCCTTTAACGTGTTTGTGTTACTTTACTATTGGAAACAATTGAATACTGTAATACTGTTTTATAGCTAATTAAAATAAACAACCATTTTTTCCAAAACCTTTTCATTCCGACAGCACTGTTCTATTGAGTTATTGTGGATAAATGTTTCAACTTACTAATAGCCACAACAAGCAAGATGCGATAATGCAAGTGATTATTATTAAAAGAATATAGCAAACGGAAAGCCAGTCCAAAGACTTTACCTGCATTAAAATGTCCACAATGGTCTTCTTTTTCTGCAAGGTTTGGATTGCTCCTTGTGTCTTAACCGTAGATCCTCAGATGTTGCTGGATTATAAATCTAAACATTCTTCAACAAGAAGCTAGAAGTGATAAAGCTTTTATTAATTCTCTTTACACAGTCATAGAGCAGGGTATGAATCATGTCTGCAAGATTCAACCATATCAAATGATTAGTGATAAATGCTTAAAACAGAGTGGGCGTATACATTTTTAATTATAAAATGGTTAAGATTGCAAATCCTTAGTAACTTCCCATCACTTGGGCATTTGTGATCCCGGACTTTTTTTTATATACTGAATCCCTCCTTATCTTCATCTGCAGATTGAAAGGATTTACCCAGAGATTGTTATGAAGGAAGCGCTGTCCATCAAGTCCGGTGCTGAAATTAGCAGCTACATTGCACATGGCAAAATAAGCCAGAGGCACAGACCCCATTACCTGCTTCAAATCACCCCCCAACAAATCCCTTATATTAATTAATTATACCCATCATTATCTGTCACACAATATCTGAATTTAAACTTATAGCAATTCTGAACAGTCACATAACACAAACTTTGACTACCCATAATCCTAACTGACTCTCTTTATCCAAAGGTCTCTCTGCACCATGCAAATTAGCACAACTAGAAGCATAGGCGTATGGAGCTACGGGTGACCAAGGCTGTATCCTGATTTATGGGCCCCATGGGCATGAATAATTAGGAGCTAATTCAACATTCATATGAAGTGTTTGAGAGACGGAGCAGGAAAATAAGTAGGATAAGGGCTACCTTTTGATATGGTGGAGTTCTGAGGCAAAATAGATGCTGTGGAATCCCCAAACAACCTTTAGATGTTGTCAGGTGGCTATGAGTTGTACTTTAAAAGGCTAGTAACACCAAAAAATTTAAGTTTTTAAGGAATGACTATATAATGTACTGTTGTGCTACACTGGTAAAACTGGTTTGTTTGCTTTAGAAACACAACTTTAGTTTACATAAACAAGCTGCTGTGTAGCCGTGGGGCAGCCATTCAAGCACAGGATACATAGTAGATAACAAATAAGTTCTGGAGAATACCATTGTATACTACAGAGCTTACCTGTTATCTGCTGTGTATCCTGTGCCTTTTCTCCTTTTCATCAGCTTTGAATGGCTGCCCCCATGGCTACACAGCAGCTTGCAAATATAAACTGATGCAGAGTTTCTGAAGCAAACACAACAATTTTACCAGTGCAGCACAACAGATTATATTTTCATGTTTTTTAAAATGCTTGAATTTTATGGTGTTACTGTTCCTTTAACAACAGCGGAATGCCACAGGTCGGGCATCGAGTGGACCCCCCAATGAATACATTGCTGCCTGCATTTAGCTAAATGGAGCATAGACACCGGCAGCAATTTTTCCAAGTAGTATGGAAGTGTGCAAAGTAAAAGAAAACAGATTTATCCAGTTTTTTCACTTTGAATACAGCCTTCCTGCATGGAAACTATCTCTATTGTCTTATAACCCACAGAAACTTTTCCTGTCAGGGTTATTTTCACCATGTTGACCACTGCCATTCAAGTTAGCTGGATGTAACTTACCACTGGAAAGAAAAGAGCTAACAATGTGCACCCATCAAGTGTTGTGTGGGATGGTCAAGTGGCCCATGTTGCAATATATTGTTTTTATAGAAATTATTACCATGGAGACTCCTACTAAGATGGCTGCTGCAATGGAAAGAGTTGCCACAAAACTTGTGGCTGTTGTCGGATTTATGCTCCTATAGTCCTCCAGGGATATAAGATTCTCAGCCACGATGAGTAAGTCCCTCTTGGATTTGAATAAATACTTACTCAAATCGAGCCTGGCCCCGAAGTTCCCCCTGGGCCTGACTTGAACCAAACAGATTCTCTCAGGAAATTAACCAGACAGCTTTATTTGAGGTATACATTAATACAGAGTAATATAATACAGAGTATTAAATAATAGCTCACACATCCTGAAAGCTCGTGAGGACGTTGGGGGACCATAAGCAATACAACAGATGACTATTTAACCATTTCTTCTTCCATGGGGCTGATCCAGAGGCATCCAATCATCATTCTTGTTTTAGCATAACTGAGTCACTATTGCCATCTTAGGGACAGACTCACAGTCTAAGTACAATAGCCAAATAAGGTATAACTGCTGTGTCAGCTCAGTGTCCAGAATGGTATATATGCTGTAGTTTCTGAGACAATGTGTCTTGCTTGACCTTGCACTATACTTGTGACATGAGACAACAGATGTATTTCTTGTTCTGTGCAAACATTCTACATTCTAATAACAGAATGGCCTTTAACCTTCAGCTTCTTCTACAACACAGCAATTCTGTATTTAGTGTCATATTCTATAATCTTTGTTCTTTGATGATAACCACATATGGCTTAAATCTAAAACTCCTGATATCTACAGCTGTAACAAATGTAACCAGAATGACAGACAGGGTTGCCAGACTAGCCAAGAGGTAACCTTAAAATAGCCCAAAGTTTGCAGTGAAAAAAATCTAAAAAATAAATGAATATATGTGACAATATGGCTTTTTCAATTTTTCACTGTTTCTCAAATTTTACCATGAAGCAAAATGGTACAGACTCGTCTGTCACCAGGGCCGTAACTACAGGAGGTATAGGGGTCCCATATGGTCCAAATACATATACAATTTCAATAAATATTGGTAAAACAGACATTTTGGTGGCCAGAACATTTTTGCCCCCAAATTGTCTGAAATTGAGGAAAATCACTGGAAAATGCAACAATGCTTAAGAGCGATGAAAGACTGGGGTACAGAGTCCAAAATCTGGTAACTCCCATCTTCTACACAAGTCAGTCCCATTGCATGCTGGGTATTGTAGTCTTACTTTTAACTTGGCAGTTGGCAAATTGCTAAGCAAAAACTATATTACCCAACATGCATTGGGAGATGCAGGCTCGGCACATTAGGGCAAGAAAAAACTTTGGCTGGTTTCCAAAGTACAAACCAGCCAAAGGCCCAAAAAGTGGCCCAAAAGCATACCTTGGTTAGTTTGTACTTTCAAAACCCACCTTGGCTTTATATTACCAATTTGGCTGGAAAACCGCCAACCTAGAAACCCTGATGACAGATACTATAACATCTGCCACTTTGATACAAAATACCATTGTAACCATTGCTCTTGAGAATAAGGCCCCATCTAGAACTTACACGATGAAAACAGTTGTCATGAAGACCGTCATCATGGTTGTTGTCATAGAAACAGTAACTATGATATATTCAGGCAGTAAGGCAGATTGTGAGTTAATGTCTTAAAGGAGAACTAAACCCTAAAAACGAACTGCTTTGGTAAGTAACTAAGTAATTCTGCTGCCAAGTTCAGGCAATCAGCTCTGTGTCCTATAAAATAATATTTTACCTCTCTATATATAAATGACAAGTCACTGCTGTATAATTACAGGGCTACACACGGATTAAAAGCAGTTTTATCTCCCACCCACACAGTTTCTACGAAACAAGTGACCTTCTCAAGATGGCCGCCGAAGGACTCCGTCGCGCTTAGTGACGACGCCATTGCACTGCTGCAAAGGTAAACATGGCGGCTGTGTGCTGAATTGAAGCGGCTGCCAAGAGGACTGATCGGTGGTCGCACCAGTCCAATCCAAAAGCGCAAGTATCAAGGTACCGTTCCTCACAATGGACAGGAAGAAGAAGCTGCTGGAAGTAACTGCCGCCTCGGTGAGTGAGGTCCAGGCGCAGCCTTTTGAGAGCAGCATCAGAGTGTACTCACCTTAGTAACACTCCCTTTCCTTTTATTCTATAAATATCTACTCAAAGTTTGCTACAGAGCCATTCACCTAAAGTAGCTAATCAGCAGGTAGCTCTTGGTTTCAAGCAGATCTCTTTTGGTTGCTATGGGTTACTAGAAATGAGGAAGCTTTGTGGCTTTTATTATAACACCCCCCCCCCCCAAAAATGATCTCTGTTCCCCCTTAAGGTTAGGGATACCACAAGATTTATTTATTATAAACAAGTACCTAGGGTTTGTTTCCCTGGGGTTCCCCCATTTGAAAGAGTCTGAAGAAGGCAAATAATTCAAAAACTGTATTAAAAAACAAAGACCAATCACAAAGTTTCTTAGAACTGGCCATTCTATAAGATGCTAAAGTGTGAACTGATCACCACCCTGCAGAGAACCCCCAGCTCCCACACAAATAGCATATGTACCTGCCCTGAAAAGTGCCTGGGATCTCTGTACTGGCGCCGTAACTTCAGAGTTGTTCTGCACTTCTGGCCCCAGCAGATCGGCATCCATAAACATAGTCACATATAGTTACATAGTTAAATCAGGTTGAAAAAAGACAAAGTCCATCAAGTTCAACCCCTCCGAATGAAAACCCAGTATCCATACACACACCCCTCCCTACTTTCACATAAATTATATACACCCATATCTATACTAACTATAGATTTTAGTATCACAATAACCTTTTATATTATGTCTGTTCAAAAAATCATCCAATCACCTCTTAAAGGAGAACTAAACCTCACATGCAGAGTGAAGGCAGTAGAGCTCACGGGCACCATCTTCTTCTCTTCGGTAATCTTCGTGAAGTGAGTGGCGTAATGGCGCCTGCGCAGTTGGAGCAATCTTCTGGTTCGCGGCAACTCTGCATGCGCCAAAAGTGACTGAAATTGCCAAAGGGGAGGAAGAAGACGCGAAGAAGATGGCGCCCGTGAGCTCTCACTCTGCATGTGCAGGGAGGGGGGCCAGTGGGCACTTAACATTGTGGGGCGTTTAGTTCTCCTTTAAAAGCATTAACAGAATCAGCCATTGCAACATCACTAGGCAGTGCATTCCACAGTGTGTTGATCCTCTTTATGGGTAAAAAGATCTCCTGCTATTTGTCTATAATGTGCTCTAATGTACTTGTAAAGTGTAATCATGTCCAGAGAGAACAACCATGACAAACATGACAGTCTCTCCTCATAATTTGTCTTCCATCCCTCTAACCAGTTTAGTTGCACTTAGTCTCTGCACTCTCTCCAGCTCATTTATATCCCTCTTAACGACTGGAGTGCAAAACTGCACTGCATACTCCAGATGAGGCCTCACCAGGGACCTATAAAGAGGCACAATTATGTTTTCATCCCTTGATTGTATGCACTTTTTTTATGCAAGACAGAACTTTATTTGCTTTAGTAGCAACGTTAGCCAATTTAGTATCATCAGCATAAATAAAAACAGTACTTTCAATGCCCACCTCCAGGTCATTAATAAACAAGTTGAAAAGCAAAGGACCAATTACAGAGCCCTGTGGTACTCCACTAATATGTGATGTGGAAGCCAATACCAGATCAGATCTAGGGCACATGCTGTCTGGCAAACAAATTCCATGGCTACCAACTCTTCTGCACAACTCTACACATACCACTGCCTGGTTGCTAGGTTAATTCGGGCCCTACCAACCAGATAGCCGCTGAACTTACAAACTGGAGAGCTGGGAACAAAAAATAAATAAATCATTCAAAAACCAGTAATAATAAAAAATTAAACTGCAAATTGTCTCAGAATATTCATATTCATAGAGAGTAACAACCCCTTTAAGTGTAGTGTATGATAAATTCAAGATGGATTCCAGACAAGGCAGGTAGACCTCATCTGGGCCTGGACAAATAAGTATATCAGAGACGTCCTGCCTCTTCTGGGGCCGGGTAACCAGGGCGAGGTTTTAAAACTTCTTTATGCTTTTCACTAGGGATGCACCGAATCCACTATTTGGGATTCGGCCTAATCCCCCAATCCTTTGTGAAAGATTCAGGCGAATACCGAATCCAAACCCTAATTTGCATATGTAAATTAGGGGTAGGAAAGGAAAAAGTGGAAACAATTCTTCTTTTGTGACAAAATCATGTGATTTCCCTACCGGCCCCTAATTTACATATGCAAATTAGGATTCGGATTCAGTTCGGCCAGGCACAAGATTTGGCCGAATCCGAATCGTGCTGAAAAAGGCCGAATCCTGGATTTGGTGCATCCCTACTTTTCACAGCACTGCCCTAAACGTATGAGAACCGCAAATGTTTTTGAATTCTTTTTGACTGTATGATATACAGCTGTTACTGAACTACAACATCCGCCATTCATGGACAGTCCTAATGAGATGAAGTTTGAATATGACAATTATAAGATTCAGAAGAAGCTGGTGATTAGAATGTTTATGGGCAGATTGAATTAGTGTTGCCACCTGTCCTGTTTTGACCCGGACAGCCTGGTTTTTCAAAGGGCTGTCCGGGTCAAAACTGCCTGCCCGGTTTTCCAAATTGACGTTGGCAATCATCGATTGTCATAACTCCACCCCCACCACATCACAAACCGGCCACGTCACGGACCCGCCCTCATTATGTTGCGCCTCCGCCCCCTGCCCAGAGTTCCACAGCACAGAAGGTGGCTACCCTAGATTGAATTAAGGTTTTCAGATTGTGTCTGGTTGCTGCATCATATTTGCACTGATGGCTTCAGTTGAGAAGATGCATGCACAGATGCTACAACCCACCAGATAACCTTGACATATGCTGCAGCTCTTTCTTTTTATATTGTACTTGTGCCATAAGTAACTCTGGTGCACATCATGGAATTGGAGCAACAATCACTATTTCGTAGCCAAACGTGAAATGTGTGGAATAAGGTTAGGGCTAAACTGATACACATAATTCATTTTTAGTAGCATTTACGCTCGATGTGCAAGTGATCATTTCAAGTCTCTTTACAGCCAAGGCAGCCAATTAACCTTTCACAAATCATCAACTTGCGCAGCCATGGCACAGAAGAGCCAATCATTTCTCTAGCCGAGATGTCAGCTTGCTCGTTTTCTTTTGTCATGTCTCCATCTATTATTGATTAGGCAGTGGCTGGGCAGAGAATGAGCGCTCCGTCACTGAGGATAAAAGCGAAAATGCAATTTGCAAAAAAAATGCTTTCAGTGCGAATAACATTTTTAAAGGGAAACTATCGCGAAAATTAAAATTTAATATAAGCTTCATCACACTGAAATAACTTTCTATATACAATTAATTAAATATTCTGCATAGTTTCTGAAATAATCAAGTTTATCTTCACTATTCCTCTCTCAGCATCTGTTTCTCTTCATTCTGTCTTCATGCAGGAGTTGAGTGTCAGATATTCATTGACAGTTAGATCCAATGTATCTTATAGGGAGGGGGCTTCCTTTCCTACCAGATGTATTAGAGCTTTCTTAAATAACTGATTCCATTACAAACAAAATCTAACAAAATAACTGCCTTTTGCACAAATCCTGCATGTAGAGAGACATGATGTCTAGTGATTTTAATAGAGTGAGCTCCAATACATCTTCTAGGCAAAAGGAGCCCCCCTATAAGATATATTGGATCTAACTGTCAATGAATATCTGACACCCAACTCCTGCATGAAAACAGAATGAAGAGAAACAGATGCTGAGAGAGGAATAGTGAAGATAAACTTGATTATTTCAGAAACCGTACAGATTTTTATTGATTGTAATTAGAAAGTTTCTTATTTCATTATGCTGCCGTTTATATAAAATTTTCATTTTCACGCTAATTCCTCTTTAAAGGGATACTGTAATGGGAAAATTTTTTTTTTTCAAAATGAATCAGTTAATAGTGCTGCTCCAGCAGAATTCTGCACTGAAATCCATTACTCAAAAGAGCAAACAGATTTTTTTATATTCAATTTTGAAATCTGACATGGGGCTAGACATATTGTCAATTTCCCAGCTGCCCCAAGTCATGTTACTTGTGCTCTGATAAACTTCAATCACTCTTTACTGCTGTACTGCAAGTTAGTGATATCACCCCCCTCCCATCCCCCCCCCCAGCAGCCAAACAAAAGAACAATGGGAAGGTAACCAGATAACAGCTCCCTAACACAAGATAGCAACTGCCTGGTAGATCTAAGAACAACACTCAATAGTAAAAACCCATGTCTCACTGAGACACATTCAGTTACCTTGAGAAGGAAAAACAGCAGCCTGCCAGAAAGCATTTCTCTCCTAAAGTGCAGGCACAAGTCACATGACCAGGGGCAGCTGAGAAATTGACAAAATGTCTAGCCCCATGTCAGATTTCAAAATTGAATATAAAAAAAATCTGTTTGCTCTTTTGAGAAATGGATTTCAGTGCGGAATTCTGCTGGAGCAGCACTATTAACTGATTAATTTTGAAAAAAATGTTTTTTCCCATGACAGTATCCCTTTAAGGATTCCCTTAAAAGGTATATAGACCCATAAAATGCAATGTAATTCTAAGCAACTTTTCATTATGCATTCATTGCATATTTCCAAGTGTAATAAATGCATTAGAGTTAATTGTAAATATATTTGCTATTGCAAGTAGTGTCTTTCCCTTTCTTTTTGTCTGCCCTACTGGGTCTGACTCTTTAGACAAAGTAGAGACCATGAACTATTGCAGGCAAAAAGTTGCACATGACAAAAAGTCTTTAGTGTGCCAGTAGGTATGGGACCTATTATCCAGAATTATCGGGACCTGTGGTTTTCCAGATAACGTTCGGTAATTTGGATATTCATAACTTCATTCTACTAGAAAATCATGTAAACATTTAAATAAACCCAATAGACTGATTTTGCTTCCAATAAGGATTAATTATATCTTAGTTTGAATCAAGTACATGGTACTGTTTTATTATTACAGAGAAAAAGGAAATCATTTTTAAAAATTTGGATTATTTCATTATAATGGAGTCTATGGTAGATGGCCATTGTGTAATTCGGAGCTTTCTGGATAACGGGTTTCCAGATAACGGATCCCATACCTGTACTAGGAACATTGTAGGTCTATAAAAGGGTGTAAATGCTAATAACACACAGATGTGTTGGATAACTGCTTTGATTATCACTTAGTGGAGTGAATATTAGGAGACTGGCACATAACAGGCGCTATTATATGAATATAAGGATTCCGGCTTTGATAAGAAAATCTGTTTCATCTGATTAGAGGGGGGCCTTTGTGGACAGGGTGATTACGTTTTGCATATAATGGGACTCATTTATAAACAC
The DNA here is from genome assembly GCA_038501925.1 of Xenopus petersii. Classification (NCBI taxonomy): domain Eukaryota; kingdom Metazoa; phylum Chordata; class Amphibia; order Anura; family Pipidae; genus Xenopus; species Xenopus petersii. The sequence goes on along the minus strand of CM076679.1, from coordinate 116,562,918 downwards.
TGGGCACATTTGCACGTGGGCAGTAACCCATAGCAACCAGTCAATGATTGGCATTTTTTCAGCCAGCTTCAGGTTGAATAATGAAATGCGCCCCAGAAAGAATTTGCCCAGTTTTAGAGACCTGGATATCATTAAAGTGGTTCAGACTTGACTAGGAATGGAATCCGTAGGAACATGTAACAATATGATAAAGGCATGCTTTGGGAATCCAGTACATTAGGTTTTGACTAGCTACAGCAGCAGGCAACACCTCCATTGTTATTGACATAAAAGTAGGTCACTGAGGAGGCAGCAGTCTCTGTTAAAGGAACAGTGACAACAAAAAATGAAAGTGACTTAAAATAATTAAAATATAATGTACTGTTGCCATGCACTAGTAAATCTGGTGTGTTTGCTTTAGAAACGCTACTATAGTTTATATAAACAAGCTGCTGTGTAGCCATGGGGGCAGCCATTCAAGCACAGGATACACAGTAGATAACTGATTTGTTCTGAACAATCTCATTGTATGCTACAGAGCTTATCTGTTATCTTCTGTGTATCCTGTGCCGTTTTTCCGGCTTGAATGGCTGCCCCATGGCTACTGCCATGGTCGGACTGGGCCAGCGGGACACCGGATGTGCCCTGGCCCAGACCCAATCCCCCAATTGGCTGTCCCCCCTAAAGAAAACTACAATGTGTGGTGGTCCATTGTTCGCGCTTGCAGGTGCACAGAGGTTTAGGAAGTCAGGAGTGGGCCCCCGGGGACTGCTAGGAGGGCCCTTGGTGTTGCAGCCCTGGTGGGCCCCAATGCTCCAGTCTGACCCTGGCTACAGAAGCTTGTTTATATAAACTATATTAGTGTTTCTGAAACAAACACAGCAGTTGTCTTAGTGTATGGAAACAGTACATTATATTTATATATTTATAAATATCACTTTAAAAAAATTAAATTTTTTGGAGTTACTGTTCCTTTAAAGGGATTTTGTCATGATGTTTATGATGTCATTTTTATTTCTAAATTACACTGTTTACACTGCAAATAATTCACTCTATAAAATTTTATTCCTGAACCAGCAAGTGTATTTTTTAGTTGTAATATTGGTGTGTAGACGCCATCTCAGGTCATTTTGCCTGGTCATGTGCTTTCAGAAAGAGCCAGCACTTTAGGATGGAACTGCTTTCTGACAGGCTGTTGTTTCTCTTACTCAATGTAACTGAATGTGTCACAGTGGGACCTGGATTTTACTACTGAGGGCTGTTCTTAGATCTACCCGGCAGCTGTTCTTCTGATGGGCTGCTGGGGGGAAAGAGAGAGGGTGATATCACTCCAACTTGCAGTACAGCAGTAAAGAGTGACTGAAGTTTATCAGAGCACAAGTCACATGACTGATGTGTTTTGAAAAAAACATCCCATGACAGTATCCCTTTAAGCCTCCTAGTGCTTTATCTATCATGAGGATACAAAGGAGTTATTCTGCAAATCATTTTAGTTTGAGTAATAAAACTTGAGGAGTGTGATGCCCACTGCATGCCTTCATGCCAAGTGCTCCATCTAATTCTATAGAAATATCAGAACCTCTCAGTATAACATTGTGAGGATAAAATGCTTATTTTTGCTTATAATTTGCCCCCTGTCTCCCGCCTCGCCTCAGCACCAGGGCTGGATAGATGTTGGTAGCACTTAGACTACTCATGGTATTCATTCTGCATCTGTCTATGCAAAGCAGATTTCCCATAAGTGGTTTTGCTGCTGTGTTCTAGAATTCTCGCAATGCCTCTTCTCTCTGTGATTATTCAAGAGTGAGCAAATTGCTTCTATACCCTAACCCATAATTAGGAGCCGCTGCAATGTATTACTTTTGAGAAAGATATACTGTTAGCTACGATTACCAGTACAGGTATGGGACCTGTTTTGCAGAATGCTCTGGAACCAGTGTTTTCCGAATTACGTATCTTTACATAATTTGGATCTTCATTCCTTAAGGGGCAGATTTATCAAGGGTCGAATTTAGAATTCATGGGAGTTTTTTGTTAAACTGCCATAAACTTGAAATTCGACCGATCAAAATATATTTTATAAAAATCGAATTTTCAAAACTCGGGTGAATAGGATCGACCCAGAAAAAAAACTTGAATGTCAGGAAGGCTGCAAGCAACTCCAATTGATCCCAATACATCTCTCATTGACTAAAACAGCAATTCAGGTTTTAGGTGGCGAATAGTTGAATTCGAGTTCTTAAAGGGCCAGAGTATGATAAATCTCCAAAATCGAATTAAACTTTTTAAAAAAAAACTCGAAACGAATTTTAACAATTCCCTGGTCAAATTTGACAGTTTTGTCCATAAAAAAACTCCAAAAATTCTAATTTCAATTCGAACCCTTGATAAATCTGCCCATAAGTCTACCAGAAAATCATATAAACGTTAAATAAACAACATAGGCTGGTTTTGCTTCCAATAAGGATTAATTATATTTTAGTTTGGATGAAGTACAAAAAATAATTTTGTTTAAAATTTGGATAAAATGGAGTCTATGGGAGACAGCCTTTCAGTAATTTGGAGCTTTCTTGGTAACATACAAACCAAGGGAATTCACTGTACTCCCTTCTGAAACCTGTCTGGGAATCCTGGAGGTTGAAATTCAGCCGCTGCTTCAAAGTCCCTGTTGAATTTGTTGCTCTCCCCAAACACTGATGCATAATATTAATATCCTGTTTTGTTTATCTTTAGCTGGTAGATCTGAAGGCTGAACTATTTAGAAAGCAAGAGGAATTCAAACAAGAGAAGCTTTCTAAGGATGCTGGCATATCATTGAAGCCAAGAGCAGACAGCAAGGTATGTGGCTTTAAAGGACAAGGAAAGTCTAAAATAGAATAAGGCTAGAAATGCTGTATTTTGTATACTAAACATAAACATGAACTTACTGCACCACAAGCCTAATCAAATATTATTATAATAATATTATGCATGATTTATGCTTTCAAAGTTGGCCACAGGGGGCTGTCATCTTGTATTTTGTTAAACATCTTACCCTGACCCTGCACATGCTCAGTGTGGCCTGGGCTGCTTAGGGATCGTCATAAACAAAGCTGCTTGAGTTCTGCATGGCTGGAAAGTAAGGCGGGGGCTCCCCCTGCTGTTCATAAGTATGATTGTTTCCCTGCTCAGCAGTTAGGGACCATCTGACAATTCCTATCCACAGCAGTAAATGAAGGGAGAACTTCACTGCATACAGTCAGGTTTCTTATAAAAACGGTATACATTTTTTAATTAAAGTATATTGGAGATAGGTTTATTTTTCATTAAAGAAAGTAAAAATGTGATTATATTTTTTTGCCTTTCCTTGTCCTTTAATAAAGGACAAGGTGCTGCTGTGTTTCCAGACCAGAGGAAAGGCTGCTTCGGAGACCCTGATGTGTTTAAATAGTGCCACCTGGAACATCCCGTCCATTTTCATGTCCATTTGTATAGTGTGGGTGTCAGATATTCATTGACGGTTAGATCCAATATATCTTATAGGGGTGGGGGGTTTCCTTTCCTAGCAGATGAATTCGAGCTCACTCAAATAACTGATTCCAGTACAAACAAAATTGCCTTTTGCACAAATTCTGCATGTAGAGAGTCATGATGTCTGGTGATTTTAATTGAGTGAGCTCTAATACATCTTCAAGGCAAAAGGAGTCCACCCTTTAAGACATATTGGATATAACTGCGTGGAGAATGAATGCGAAACAGATTCTTAGAAGAGCCATAGTGAAGATAAACTTGATTAATTCAGATTTAATTGATTGTATTTTAAAAAAAACTTCTTATTTCAGTATGCTGAAGCTTATATGAAATTTTCATTTTTGCGATGATTTTTCTAAGATAAGTAGAGAAGCATTTCTTAATGTTGTGTTACAAAAACCAAGGGGCCTGATGTACTGACCAATATATGTTATGTTTGTTTGTGACTTCTCAGAAAATACCCTTTGCCTTTCCCTTGAATTTAGCTATGGGCTAGCCTTCATGTTCTACTTGGTTCAGGTGCTCTTCTGATGAAGAACTGTTTGCTTTTTTTCAGAAACCCAATATATTTAGTAAGCAAAATGCTGGAGTCACGGTACGAGCAGAAAGAGATGTGGAAGAGAGGACTGAAGAGGAAAACACTTTGGATAAATCCAGGTCAGAATCCACTGGCACAACAAGCAAATAATAGTGTTGTTTGTAGATGTATAGATTGTTCACTTCTAAAACTGTTTTGTTTGTCATACTGGATTATTGTTTCCTGTTTTACTTTTTATATAACCCCGACTCATTTTATGCAGCACTTTGCAGAGGTTATCCATTGCTCCAAGGATTTCTCCATTGTAGCTTAAATGACATATAAAGCCTACATTTACCTACCATGTATCTAAATTGGGCACATCTCCCCCACCCAAATGGCATTATTTGTACTGCATACATCACCTCCGTTTGCCAGCGTCATTACATTTCCCTAAAGCAAATAGCAGCTTTCACCCGTTGGCCATTTTCCCTCTGACACATCATCAGTGCATTTATATCTGCAAACAGCACACATTCAATATAAAGTTCATGCAATTAAAGAATTCAGGCGTACACAGGCAGAATTTACTATTAGAAAAAGGTCATGCTTGAGCACTGTAATGGTTACTCTGAGCTCAGGAGAGAGGGTTAGGGTGTAAAAATAGGAGCAGACAGCTAGAGCAGAGTTTCTATGGCAGCCAGCAATGCTATTTCTTCATTGGCTGTTAGACTAGAGGGGTGTGTATTAATCTGAGTTGAGAAGAACGGAGCATGCTCATGAGCCAACAGCCAAAGTAAATTCTTGAGGGAGGGGACTGAGTTGGTTAGAGGAGCAGAAGGATTTCTAAGTGATTAAGGGGATGCTGCAGCCTTAATATTAACCTTTGTAGCAGGTTTTATTAACCTTTGTAGCAGGTATTTAGAGATTTCAAAGAGTCTCTTCAGTGATTATATTTTTGTATTTGTATTCTAGGAAGAAACTAGAGGAGAAAGCTCTCCTGTACGAAAGGATGACCAAAGGAGACTTTCCAGGTAATTAGCGACAATGACGAATTTCTGATTTGGGCAAATATATTTAGAACATTTTGATATTTCATTTTGATTGTAGACACCTTGTCCCCTGTGAGTGAGGCTAATCTCAAATCGATTAGCACAATCCAGTAGAGTAGAATTTATGTTGCCTGGCATGTTGTCAGCAGAGTCTTCGTAAAGGGTTAAATATTTGCACTGTGAAAAATTGTACTATTTTTCAGCATTCAGGTATGTATCTGTACTGTTGTGCATCTTGTTTCTTTGGGAAAAATTCTGCTTTGCACCCAGAAGCACAGGTCTTATATCGTCTGTCTCCTTTAAAGGGGTGGTTCACTTTTAAAGGAGAACCAAACCCTTAAAGGAATTGTTCAGTGTTAAAATAAAAACTGGGTATATAGATAGGCTGTGCAAAATAAAAAATGTTTTTAATATAGTTAGTTAGCCAAAAATTTATAAAGACTGGAGTGACTGGATGTCTAACAGAACATAGCCCAACTTCCTGCTTTTCAACTCTCTTGGTATCCACTGACTGGTTACCCTGGTTACCAGGCAGTAACCAATCAGAGACTTGAAGGGGGGGCCGCATGAGTCATATCTGTTGGTTTTGAATCTGAGCTGAATGCTGAGGGTCAATTACAAACTCACTGAACAGATCTGTACCATGTGGCCCCCCTTCAAGTCGCTGACTAACTCAGAGTTAGAAAGCTGAAAAGCAGGAAGTAGTGTTCTGGCTGTTATGTTACATATCCAGTCACATTACAGTTTTGGCTAACTAACTATATTAAGAACATTTTTTATTTTGCAGAGTCTATCTATATACCCAGTTTTTATTTTCATGCTGAACTATTCCTTTAATAAAAAAAACCCTACCCTACATAGACCCCCCTCCCTCCCCCATCCTAGCTGCCCCCTTCCCCCCAGGCAAATGGCCCTAAGTCTCTACTTACCCCTCCGTGCAGATTCTGTCCAGCGGATTTCTTGGGCGCCATCTTCTTTTCTTTGGTAATCTTCGGAATGAGACCAGCGAAGGGCCACTTGAGCTGAAACTCACAAAAATTGACAAAGCGCCGGTCTCATTCCGAAGATTACCGAAGAGAAGACGATGCGTCCGTGAACTCCGCTGGACAGAATCTGCACGGAGGGGTAATTAAAGCATTAGGAGCATTTGCCCGGGGTAACACTTAGGCTGGGGGGGGGGAGGCGGGAGGGGGGTCTATATAGGGTAGGGGGTAGGGTTTTTTTTATTTAGGGTTTATTTCTCCTTTTAAGTTAACCTTTAGTATGTTCTAGAATGGGCAAATCTAAGCAACTTTTCAACCGACCGTCATTAATTATTTCTAATCGTTTTATAAGGATTTGCCTTCTTCTTCTGACTCTTTCCGGCTTTCAAATGGGGGGGGGGGTCACTGACCCCATTTAAACAACAACTGCTCTGAAATGCTATAAATATATTGTTACTACTCATCTTTATATTTAAGGCTCTCCTATTTATAATCCAGTCTCTTATTCAAATCAATTATGAATGCTAGGGTAATTTGTGTCCTAGCAACCAGATGGCTGAAATAACAAACTGGAGAGCTGCTGAATAAAAAGCTTAAATAATAATAACCATAAATAATAAAAAATGAAAACAAATAGCAAATTGTCTCAGAATATCACTCTCTCCATCATACTAAATGTTAATTCAAAGGTGAACAACCCCTTTTATATGTGTCCGTGGATTTATCAGTAGGCTTAGATTGCTGCCAGCAGTCAGAATACTATTATGCACCTCTTTGTTATAAGATTTGCTTTGCAAAATGACTGCAAACTTTGCTGCCAAAAGGTGTTTCTTTCATCAAACCTAATATTTCATCTAAGGATCAGGTAGTTTCTCCCCTGCTGTGTGCAGAATGAAGGCTGTTCTTTATTCTGGTTAGCAATCCTAGTTTGGAAGTGAACAAACCTGTGCTCAGCCTGTTCTAATGTTGAGATCTCTTCCCATAGTAGGGGGTGCACAATCCAATTTTGAACATCAATGGAACGAGTGAATAATTTATGATTAAGTAATATTCTAGCTTCATTCTCACAGATACAGTTTTTGAATCTCAAACAAAAAAGAAACGGGTTGTCAGTGTTTAGAAAGAGAGACATTAGAGATGAAGGAGGGAATTATGGCAGCAAAAGTCATTCAGCCATCAGATGTCACTGCTGTTTCCTTGTGAGCTTTGTTGTTAATTTAACATTAGGGAACGGATGCTTTAAGCACACACAGATACTCCTTTTATATGTGTGATATATATGTATTTATCCTATTGTACTGCCACTCAACTTCAAAGCATATGCTGAAATTGTATTATTTCTTCTACTGATGTATGTTATGTGGTTGCAATTCAGAAACATGCTGGTTACCTAATTTCCTAATGGAAATAAGAGAGGTGAATTCATGATGGAGAAAGACCTGGGGGTGTTGAGGAGGATAAACGTAACTGTAGCAATCAGTTCCAGTCAGCAGCACCATACAGTTATATAAAAAAAGTTTGGGAACCCCTCTCAGCCTGCATAATAATTTACTCCACTTTCAACAAAAAAGATAACAGTGGTTTGTCTTTCATTTCCCAGGAAAATCTGAGTACTGGGGTGTTTTCTGAACAAAGATTTTTAGTGGAGCAGTATTCAGTTGTATGAAATTAAATCAAATGTGAAAAACTGGCTGTGCCAAAATTTGGGTACCCTTGTAATTTTGCTAATTTGAATGCATGTAACTGCTCAATACTGATTATTGGCAACACCATATTAGCTCATTAAGCCTTGAACTTCATAGGCAGGTGTGTCCAATCATAAGAAAGGGTATTTAAGGCGGCCAATTGCAAGTTGTGCTTCTGTTTGATTCTCTTCTGAAGAGTGACAGCATGGGATCCTCAAAGCAACTCTCAAAAGATCTGAAAACAAAGATTGTTCAGTATCATAGTTTAAACCTATTCCAGGCAGTGGTAAACACAACATGTTTAGCGTTATAAAGGGTATTGAACCCAAAACATGTTGTGTTTACCACTGCCTGGAATAAAAAGTTGTTTGCAGTAATACTGCTGGAGTTCCTCTTCCTTCTCCTATACTTATATTAAAAGGAAGTTGCTACTTTGAAAGCTCGGCCAATGATAAATAAAAGGCCAAAGAATTAAGAGGGGTTCCCAAACTTTTGCATACGACTGTATTGTCCTGAATGTAAAGGGATATTGATTCACAAGAGAAGAGGGTAATGCTTGCCGTTTACAATGCACTAGTAGGGGCATATCTAGTATATGCTCCAGTGCTCAAAACTGTCGTTACTGAAAGTCAAGATATCCGTGGCAGAACTGATAGAAGGGTTGGAGAATCTGCATTATAAAAGAACAACAACATCCGTGCTTTTTACAGAGGAGCATCAGCCAAGAATTTTAGGTTAGTGTATTGGGTCTCCAGAAGTCACTTAAAACTTATTTTAGTGTGTTATGGAATGGCCAATTCTAAGCAACTTTTCAATTAGTCTTCATTATTTTATGTTTTATAGTTTTTGAATGAATTGCCTTCTTCTTCTGAAACTCTCCAGCTTTCATTTATATTCCAGTCTCGTATTCATAGAAGTGCATGGTTGCTAAGGTAATTTAGATCCTAGCAACCAGACAGCTGAAATTGCAAACTGGAGAGCTACTGAATAAGAGCTAAATAACCCCTTTAAATTGCCCCCATCAGGTCATCGTCGCAGAGAATAGAAAGGGACCGACTGCTTTCAATAGCAATACATATACAAATAACTTAAAAAATACATTAAATGTATAATAAATGCATATTGCAAAGTTGCTTAGAATTGTTTTTTTTTGAGTTGACTTTCCCTTTAATGACTTGTTTTTTTAACCTCAGGTACTATTAAACTATGATAGGTTAAACTGAATTCTATTTTGTCTTTTCTCATGTATTTTGGCAGATGAAGAGACGGAGGAGCTGTACCTTGTGGATTTTACTCAGAAAATCCTTGATAAAAGAAAGGAAGTGCAAACTTTATGCCAGAAGGAGAAGGAAGGTGGTGGGGAAGAAGAGGATGGGATCTCTGATCCACCAATTCCAGCTGCACAGGATCCCAGTGAGGAATGGTCAGTTTAAAGAGGAACTCCACAAAAAGATAACTTAAGCTTTTTGAAAAGTAAACATAAGTTCAAGCAACTTTGCAATATCCATCAATTAAAAAATCTAATGGTTTGGAGCAATTCACTAAAGGTGGCCATAGACGTAGAGATCAAGCGAGCGGATCTCTCCCCAATATGCCCACATCGAAGTGTGCGATATCGCGCTGATCCAATCGTGGATTGGATCCGATATGGGCGGTCGGATCACGGGACAGCATACACGCACAGATGCGGGCGCAATCCGACTTTTGGCCAGATATCGATCAGGAAAACCCGGCAGATGGCCCCACACACGGACCAACAAGCTACCTACTCTGTGTGTCGGCAGCTTTTATCGGGCCGTGAATGGGGGCCTTAAGCCTAGCCCCCTGCTCTCTTGCTGATCTCTCTGACTACTTTGCTGAGCTGGCGGACTACTGTTACTTTGAATCAGCAGCCATCTGTCCTCAGCCTGCATCCTCCAAACTGCACAATTCCCTGCACATGTAATTTCAATAATGAACAGAGCATCACAGTGCAATGCATTGTGGGTTATGTAGTTCCTGCATGCTGTCTGTAAGCTGTGGAGAAGTTGTTACAATTTGTAACATCAGTGTTTAGTCTCTCCTTCCCTGCCAGGATTTCAAATGATTCAGAAAGAGAAGAACTGTTAATCAGCTGGATTTCAGCATAGAAAATGGCATTTATTCATACTTTACACATTCTTTAGCTCTATCTGATGATTCCTTTCAGAATTATCGTTGCGATGTTCGGGAACCTTCAAAGGTGTCTGGATCAAAAAAAAAAAAGATATCCAAGGCTTTTTACGCATATCGGTCGCCTTGTCTCCCACCACACACACAACGATTATCGCACAAAAGATCTTTCGTACAATATCGGTGCATCTATGGCAACCTTTATAAGGGGGATAAAAGAAATTACCAAACACACACAGGCAAGTGTAGCGTTGCGAACCCCTGCGTGATTAATTCACGTCAATGATGTAACGTTCCGGGGGCGGATCTGAAGGGGTCCTCCCCCAAAACGTTACATCATTGACACAAATTAAACACGCAGGGGTTTGCAACGCTACAATTGCCTTTGTGTGTTTGGTAATTTCTTTAATCCAGAATTATTGGAGGTGCAGACCTTTTATCCAAACACTGGGCTTAAACCTAGGAATTTACTGCACCTTTAGAAGGTGACTTGCAGCTACATTTGCCCATATAGTGTATTATGTTTACACTGACTGTCCAGAACAGTCCTTATATTTGCACTTGTACAAGAGGAAGCATCAAAAGAACCCTATCTTCAGCAATGTCAATGTAAATAATCGCTGCTTTTAATGGCTAAACCATGCTCCTCTGTTTACAGGGTAGATTATGTGGATTCACTGGGCAGATCAAGACGCTGTATGAAAAAGGACCTACCCCATCTCCTGAAAATGGACCAAAAGCTTAAAGGGAAGAGGTGAGTGACAACTGGAACAGAAGTAATAGAAAATAGTGTGGGTGGCATTCAGTGCATGGTTGTTTTTATAATCTTTATTAATTTATAATTTATTATAGATTAAAAAATATAAAATGTGAAAAACATTACAATTAATTGAATCCAGTAATCTAATGAGTTGAAGTTGTAGTGGGAATTTTCCAGAATGCTTTTTATACTTTGGGATTTTTTACAGTGAGAGCTGTGAAGATGTGGAATTCTCTCCCTGAATCAGTTGTACAGGCCGATACATTAGATAGCTTTAAAGGACAAGGAAAGTTCAACTAAAAAAGTAGGCTAGAAATGTTGTGCATTATGTTTTGGGCTTCTGTACCAGCCCCAGGCAACCAAAGCCCTTTAGCAGTAGTGTCTCCAAAGATGCCCCAGTAGCTCCCCATCTTCTTTTCTGCTGATTTACTGCACATGCTCTGTGCAGCTGTCATTTACTGAGCTTAGGGACCCACTCACAATATCCAGTAAACATAGAATAGAAATGTCACAGTATAAGGCTGATTAGTTACTAATATGAATAATTAGTAAATGGCAGCAGAGAAACAAGTGCAACTAGCATCAGAATGTAGGGTTTAGTTCTCCTTTAAGAAGGGGTTGGATGGTGTTTAGCAAGTGAGGGAATACAGGGTTATGGAAGATAGCTCATAGTACAAGTTGATCCAGGGACTGGTCCGATTGCATCTTGGAGTCAGGAAGGATTTTTCCCCATCTGTGACAAATTGGAGAGGCTTCTAATGGTTTTTTTTTTTTTTTTTTTTTTGCCTTCCTTGGAATCAACTAGCAGTTAATACAGACTTAAGGTTGAACTTGATGGACTTGTGTCTTTTTTCAACCTAACTTACTATGTTACTATGTTACTTGCAGCCCAGCTGCGGAGGAGAAGACTCTGCTATCTGATGACATGAGGCGAGAGATGCAGAGACAAAAATGGGAGCAAGAGGAAGAAGAGTCATTAAAGAAACCAGCAGGACCTATGCACTATGAAGATATCCGAGAACAGGGTACATTTTATATTCATTTCTTGTGTACGTCTTTCTTATGGTTATGGCACATAGGTTATGACACAGGCAATCTGAACAACATATTTTTAAGTAGCCCATTAACACAGCGCCAGTGCAAACAAAAGTGTTGGCTCAAGTTCCTTGCCTGGAGACATGTCGATACACAATTGTAGGTCACCTAACAAGTGCTGACAGAAGTGGTTGCACGCAATTACTGTGCAAGTCAATCTGCAACCAATAAAAGCTCCATAGTTGCCCTTATGTTTGCTCTTAAAGGAACAGTAACACCAAAAATGAAAGCAATGAAAATATAATGTACTATTGCCCTGCACTGGTAAAACTGATGTGTTTGCTTCAGAAACACTACTATAGTTCATGTAAACAAGCTGCTGTGTAGCAATGGTGGAAATTGAAAAAAGGCTATATGGCATAGGTTACTTAGTGGATAACAGATAACATTATGTTCTACAGAACTTATCTGCGATCTACTGTGTAACCTGAGCCTTTTATCATTTGAATGGCTGCCCCCATGGCTACACAGCAACTTTTTTATATAAACAATAGTAGTGTTTCTGAAGCAAACACACTACCAGTGCAGGGCAACAGTACAGTATATTACTTTAAAACACTTTAATTTTTAGATGTTACTGTTCCTTTAAGAGCAAACATAACTGCAACCATGGAGCTTTTATGGGCTGCAGATTGAAATGCCCCCCCTCCCCATATTTGACTTTGACTTGCACAGTAATTGTGTGCAACCACTTGTCCTACACTTCATTCCCACATACACCATGCAGTCCTATTATAAATGTCTGAAAGGGTGGCAGAATTCTGCAACTTTATCCAGTCTAAACAGTTCAACCAACAGATCCCGTCCCATTACATTTATTTGGGCCTTGTGATCACACCTGGATGTAGAACATTAGGGTGCACGAAAATGCACATTTTAAACTGGATTGGAGCCCACCGAGAGCTAACTGATACAGGTATGGGACCTGTTATCCAGAATGCTTTTATCCTATGGTCTTCCTGATAAATGATATTTGCCTAATTTAGATCTTCGTACCTTAAAGGAGAAAAGGAAAAGCAAACCCAAAATGTTTTGCTTACCCCTCAGTGCAAATTCAGGCATCGGAGTTCACGGGCGCCATCTTCAGCCGATTCGGCATCTGCCGCTACGTCAGTCTCATTCGAAGATTACCGAAGAGAAGAAGATGGCGCCCGTGAACTTCGCTGGACAGAATTTGCATGGAGGGGTAAGTAAAGACTTAAGGGCCTTTGCCCAGGGTGTGGGGTCTATGTAGGGTAGGGGTTTTTTAACTTTTGGGTTTGCTTCTCCTTTAAGTCTACTATAAATTAATGTAAACATTAAATTAACCCAATAGGCTGGGTTTTCCTCCAATAAGGATTAATTATAACTAGGGATGCACCGAATCCAGGATTCGGCCTTTTTCAGCAGGATATGGATTCGGCCGAATCCTTCTGCCCAGCCGAACCGAATCCGAATCCTAATTTGCATATGCAAATTAGGGGCGGGAGGGAAATTGCATGACTTTTTGTCAGAAAACAAGGAAGTAAAAAATGTTTTCCCCTTCCCACCCCTAATTTGCATATGCAAATTAGGGTTCGGATCGGTATTCGGCCGAATCTTTCACAAAGGATTCGGGGGTTCGGCCGAATCCAAAAAAGTGGATTCGGTGCATCCCGAATCATTTTTAAAAATGTATTCATTCATATTCATTTTTAAAAATTTGGATAAAATGGAGTCTATGGGCAATCACCTTTCTGTAATTCGGAGCTTTCTGGATAACAGGTTTCCAGACAACGGATCTGTCTGCTTGTACCCAAGGCCTTTAGGTCTGTATTTAACTACCACAGTAGCATTTCATTGTGTTTTTGTAAAGCACAGCATTCTGCATTTTTATGCATTTAATATCAATTTAAATACAATAAGGTTGAGAAATGCCTGTTGAACCAACAGAAGTGCAAAAAAACACAGATTTCTTGTATATATTCTAACACATTCAATTTGTAACTTGAACATTCCAACATCCATCTGTTAGAGTCTTTATTTTGATATTTATCCTTCTCTTCCCTCTGACAGAGGCTAGGCAATTAGGTGTTGGGTATTTTGGCTTTGCCCGTGATGAAAACGCTCGTCAGAAACAGATGGAGACTCTGAATATGCTGCGAGATCAGGTAAGATTTGAAAATATTGACAGAAATAGACTGGCACATTGTGATTATAGGATACAGGTATTCTGGCTGGGAAGAAGGTAAAACAGAGTCAATGTGAGTATTTTCACTCCAGACATTTGTATTGGTACAGTTTTTTTCTTTTTCTATGACATCATAGTGACTAGGCCACTGTACAGAAATGATCCAGTTTATGGCATGCAGGAAAAAGTATCATGAGATACGTTTGTGGAAACCATATGCTTTTGCAACACGTTTCCTTGTGCCATAAGCAGAATATTTCTATACAAGAATTAATATCTGAAACTCCTGGGAATGCCTTTCTACTATGAAGTAGATTGTGTTAATGAAAATGGCTGGTGCATCATTACCCTAACGACATGTCCGCGTGTACTACTAAGTCACCCATTGAGCAGTAACTGATCCAGTTGGTTCTGGAATAATGAGTTGAGCTGTTAGTAATGGAGCACAACTATTGGATGCAGACAGGCAGCATCAATAGAGGACATAAATGATGAGGATATAGGGCCAGAATTAATGCATTGAGAACTTGTAAGAAGCATTCGAAAACAAGTTGTGGCTTGATATACTCAACTTAGCCATTGCCTCCATAGTCTGATCCTCGGGCATTGGGTCTACCTTGGTATAGTTGACACTAAAAATGTATTTCATTTTTATTAGACGGAGGATCAGAGGCTGAAACGGGAGAGGTTGAAAGCAAAGCGCAAGGCCATGCTGCAAGCACGTCTCTCCAAATTGAAACAGAGAAAGCTGAAGAACCTGAAAGGGGAGGGCGCAGAAGACGAAAATGTACCAGGTAGGCACAAACCCTATTTCTTACTCCGGGTTGTCCTCAAAGGCAGAAATGCAAAGGGTTTTATTTTCCTCTCCTTGTACAGCATATTGGGCTTAGATGTTTATTATTAATCCTTAGGGACTTGGTTGGACATTCCCATCCTTGAAGAGATCTCAGCCTTGGCAAACACATGTCATTGACAACCCTGATTTTCTTTTATTATTGACCTTTAATACCAACAGCAGTACAGTGGACTGTATGGTCTACTAGCTATTAGTATTGTAGCATAAATTTGGGCTTCGTTATTAGTTAGACATTTCCCTGCCCTCCTGTTATTACTGAGCTTTAGAGAAAAAATTGCAAAACTCCAAAAAATTTGCGGTGAAAAATTCACAAACCGCATTTAAGTCAATGTGCGTCAAAATTATTTTGACGCACGATAATATGCGCACAACAATTCTGGCGCATGACAATTTTTTCCCCGGTGAATTTTCGCAAACAGTTTTGCAAAAACATTCACGGGCGGCGAAGTGCCATGAATCCATGCCTGGCGACATCACTACTGAGCTCCAACACTGCACCTAAAGAATTTAATATCCGTTGCATCAACAGGAACAAGTACCATCATTCAGTATATTGAACCCTTGCTATTTTATGTCTTTTCATCCCCACTAATTTCAGAAGAGGAAGATTTTATTGGACCAGAACTTCCAGAGGCAGAAGAACCTGTCGGGCCTGAGAAAAAGGTGGAGGTTGTAGTCCAGGAGCGGAGAGACACGAAACCTGGAGTGCCCCATGTTCGTGAGTGGGACAGAGGCAAAGGTAGGAGGGATGCCAAACATTATTATTATTTGAATGATTACTGGGCATGGGATTTCTTTCTGCTAGGAATGCACCAAATCTTGATTCAGTTCAGGGATTCGGCCTTTTTCAGCAGGATTCGGCTAAATCCTTCTGCCCAGCCGAACCGAATCCTAATTTGCATATGAAAATTAGGGGCAGGGAGGGAAATCGGGTGACTTTTTGTCACAAAACAAGGAAGTAAAAAATGTTTTCCCCTTCCCACCCCTAATTTGCGTATGCAAATTGGGATTCGGTTCGGTATTCGGCCGAATCTTTCACGAAGGATTCGGGTGTTTGGCCGAATCCAAAATAGTGGATTCGGTGCATCCCTACTTTCTGCATACCAACATTAATTCCATTAATAAAATTCAGAAAACCATTCAGATATTTGTTACATTAGCTCAACAGGCACATACTGTACACCACTGGGCTATAGTTTCTGCATTCAAGAAGGAGAACCCTGCAATTTATATAGTGAATAAAGTTCCCCTTATTGTAAAATATAAGGATATTATAGTCACCAAGGAGTTCCATGACCACGGCCTCGTGCTTTTATACAGGTCATGGAACTCCGAGGTTACTTCGAATATCCTTCTATTTTCCAACAAGGGGTACTTTATTTATTATAATACACAATTTATAGTGAGTCATGTGACAGAAATGACATCACTACTCACCGTTTATAACTGATGACATCACTAGTATATAGTTTACAAGATATTCATGGCTTTTGTGTATTATAAATGGTTTCTTTCCAGCTATGCCTACACATTCACACTGCTCACACAGGATAGTCAGGGCATTGAGTTTCATGCTAAATATAGAAGCAAAAAGACAAAATCCAGAAGAGTGTAGCCCAAACACAGTCTATCACAATTCACAATGATACAAATGCAAAGTAGATACACAAAGTTCCACACTCTGTAGATTTACAGAGTCCATATAACCAATGTACTGTATAATCTCTGTTTTGGATGCTTTTACAATGTACTTTTTTCTTTAAAAGGGATACTGTCATGGGAAAAAAAAAAATTCCAAAATGAATCAGTTAATAGTGCTGCTCCAGCAGAATCCTGCACTGAAATCCATTTCTCAAAAGAGCAAACAGATTTTTTTTTTTATATTCAATTTTGAAATCTGACATGGGGCTAGACATTTTGTCAATTTCCCAGCTGCCCCTGGTCATGTGACTTGTGCCTGCACTTTAGGAGAGAAATGCTTTCTGGCAGGCTGCTGTTTTTCCTTCTCAATGTAAATGAATGTGTCTCAGTGGGACATGGGTTTTTACTATTGAGTGTTGTTCTTAGATCTACCAGGCAGCTGTTATCTTGTGTTAGGGAGTTGTTATCTGGTTATCTTCCCATTGTTCTTTTTTTTGGCTACTGGGGGGGAAAAGGGAGAGGAGTGATATCACTTTAACTTGCAGTACAGCAGTAAAGAGTGATTGAAGTTTATCAGAGCACAAGTCACATGACTTGGGGCAGCTGGGAAATTGACAATATGTCTAGCCCCATGTCAGATTTCAAAATTGAATATAAAAAATTCTGTTTGCTTTTTTGAGAAATGGATTTCCGTGCAGAATTCTACTGGAGCAGCACTAGTAACGGATTCATTTTGAAAAAACATTTTTTCCCATGACAGTATCCCTTTAACTTTCATGGTATTAGTCGTTTTTATTTGTACACTGCTGATATCATCCTTGTGTAACCGGCAGGAGCGGAGTATCTCTTGCTCAATCAGAGAGCTATAACTAAGCAAGGAAGTGCAAGAAATGTTTACTTCTATGTAGGTTATATATCACCTAGTAATGGCAATGTGTTAATTGTGGACATAGCTGACAAAACACTGCCATCTTGTGGGTCAAGATATATATTCTTGCCCTGCCTTATAATTAATATTGCAGTGCAGCCAGAAAGCAGATGAATCTAAATTCTATTTTTTATAGACCCTAGCAGCCATCTCTACAGAGATGTCGAACCAAACATGAAAGAATTCATGTATCTGAAAGAATAAGTTGCAGATTGTCTCAGTAACCATTGACTACCATTTGTATCAGTGGGTCATAAAAGAGCAAATAGAGCCTGAAAATCACGCGGTCTTCTTTTGTAGTGCCATTTAGGGATGGGCGAATTTGACCCATTTCATTACACCAAAATGTCGCAGACGCCCATTAAAGTCTATGGGCGTCAGAAAAAGTTGTTGCGCGCCTAAATTTTTTTTTGATGTGCGTCTTTTTATTTTGACGCACAACGCCATACAAGTCTATGGTTGTCATTTTTTCGGCAAACCAAGGCGAAAAAATTTGCCCATCCCTAGTTATATTGTTTTCCAGAGCCAGCATTCCTGTACCACTTAAAGAGCCACAGTACATTTTTACTATTCTTGCCCTTATGGATCTGTCTAATGGAAATATTAAGATTGGAATCTTTTATTTTCCTTTATGGAGGTATTTCTGGCTTAGCTTGAACTTTTAGCTTTGCCTAAGCAACTTTATCCCATCCTTTCAATATGGCAGAAGGGAGTATGGCCTAGCAGCCCTATAATATGACGAGATTGACTGAACTGCTCCATAAATGTTACTCTCAGCAGGATTTCTCATAGCCTGTACCGAGGACTCATTTTAAGGAAATAGTGCCACTTTAGGTGCCCAATCAAGGGCCCAGTTACCTTTATGAGCTCCTCTTGCACCTTCAAATCCACACTGGGATATTTTTTTCAAGATGTGAATCACCCACGTTCTTCTTGTAATTATTTATTGGCTCCCGTGTTATATTTCACCTGTTTTGATCAGTTGATTCTACACAAACGCTGGGCTCTGAATATGGAGCTTCAAATGGTTGCCCAAGTGAGTTGTTTGCACCGCTGTCTGACAGTTGCCCTGTGAGAGAGACTGTTGTCTGACAGTTTCAAGCTACCACTGTGTCACCTCAGTTTGCACTTAAAGTCACCTACACATAAAAACTGCATAATGAAAGTTCTTTCCAAATTAAATATGGAACCCCAAAATTTTTTTTCATTAAAATATGCATACCTGTTATAAAGGTGTTTAAATATCTAAACTGTCAATCGAATATGACCTGCCCGCCTCTATGCCCGTGGCATAGAGGAGGGGCAGTCAATTACTTTCACTTTCCATTCAGCACTTCCTACATGTCACAGTTCTCCTCACATTCCCCCTTCCCTCCTCAGGCTCTGTAATTGTGTAGAACTCTGCACATGGACATTAGGTCCCTCATTCTGGTTCATACACAAGATTTTGGGGTGATACACAATTTCCCTTAATAACCCTCTCCACAAAATGGCAGCTGCCTGCTTGCTATGATTGTATAATTCCAAAACAGAAGGAAACAAAATGTAACTAATAAATAGTGTAATTAAAGTTTATTTTGCTCAACTAAGAAGAATTTGAAATTATTTCTAAGGGTGACAGGTCCCCTTTAATCACTCCAGATTGAAAAGCATGTGACTTGATGCCCCCTATTGTTGCAAGTGCAGTTTTTTATTTGGGCTGTAAAATTGAATAGGGTGGTTTGGCTGTTAATTAAATATTTTTTCATTTTTTAGAGTTCACATTCGGACACTGGTCTAAACCACGGACAGATCCTAGAGATGAGAGAGACCCTGACTTTGCACCACCATCATTCTACTCTTCAAAGCATAAGAAATCATCAGCGCCCCAGTCACAGCCTCGGAACCAGCCTGGTTCATCCAGTGGAAAATTGAACTTTGGCTTTAAGCAGAATTCATTCACTGAGCGTCAGCAGCCTCAGGCCAGCCTTGGCAAAGACCCCGAGCTGGAAGAGAAAAGTTTAGAAGATATGATCTCTTACTATAGGAACGTGTCCTGATGCCATGGAGACTGCCTGTATAACCTGTAGTTTCATTATATCATATTTAAAGTGGACCTGTAACCCAGACATAAAAAGCTGTATAATAAAAGTCCTTTTTAAATTAAATATGAAATCTCGATTTTTTTTTTTTTTTTGTGTAGCCAATGCATGGATATCAGGTCCACTATTCTGGTGCACAAACAAGATCTTGAGATGATGCAAGGCTTGCCTTAAAACAGTTCAGTGTAAAAATATATATAGGCTGTGCAAATTAATGTTTCTAATACAGTTAGTTAGCCAAAAATGTAATGTATAAAGGCTGGAGTGACTGGATGTCTAACAGAACAGAACACTAACCCCTCCTTTTCAGCTCTGCCATTGATCCTCAGCATTCAGCTCAGATTCAAAAGCAACAGTTTATGACCCATGTGGCTCCCCTCAAGTCACTGATTGGTTACTGCCTGGTAACCAATCCGTGGAAACCAAGAGAGCTGCAAAGCAGGAAGTAGTGTTCTGTTCTGTTAGACATCCAGTCACTCCAGCCTTTATACATTACATATGTAACTATATTAGAAACATTTTTTTAATTTTCTCAGCCTATTTACCTAGTTTTTATTTTTATACATAACAATTCCTTAAATAACAAAATAGCACCTTCCTGCTTGCTATAATTATGAATTACCAGATGTAAGGAAACAAAGAATTAGGGGGGAGGGTCAGGTTGGGTGGTGGTGATATAAAAAAAATAGTATAACATGGTCCTCCTTTTTATATGCTGGTATCGGTTATAGAAACTTGTCTATAAAATGGTATGGGTTCCATAACAACATAAATGCCCCATGTGCAACCCTGTTTCCAAAAAACCTGGGATACTGTATGTAATGTAAATAAAAAGTGAATGGGATGATATGCAACTAACTGAGATCCTATCTGTAACTGCAAATATTACAAAGACGAATCTGGGAAAAAAGACTGAGAAATGTTTTGTTTTCTGTGCACTAATGTTTTGTTTTCTGAAAATGTCATTTTAAATCTAATGGCAGCCGTGTGCTTTACAAAATTTGGGACAGGGGCACTAAAAGAACGGAAAAGTTGTATCTCACCAATTGGCAACAGGTCAGTGTAAAAAGAGAAAAAAGTGGGTGACATAGAGGTTGGGTCTCTTAGGAGTAAAGATGGTGCATCAAGGCGGAGCGAATATTGCAATGATTAAGGATAATATTTTGTAAAGGATTTGGGGTTTCATCATCTACAGTATATAATAAAAAAAGATTCTGAGAACCCAGAGAAATCTCTGTACGGTTCCTCAGTTAGTGTGCATTTAAAACAGACGTGATTCTGGAGTAGAAATCACTGCATGGCTCAGGAAACTTCTAAAATTCATTGTCACAATCAGTTTGCCGCTGCATCCACAAATACAAAAAGTTACAACTCTACCATGCATAGAAGACACCTGTCACGTTCGGCACCTTATATCCAAAACCCAAGCTAAACTCCCTGGTCTCGGCTCTCACTTCTGCCTCTAACCGCCGCCTTTCACCTCGGGAGGAGCCCTCGGCTAATTGGATGCCGCCAGGTCTTAATTGAGAGAGGAGCAAAGCTAACGGTTCTGGACGAGCAAAGGGGCACGATCGTCTCACCAGGATACTAGAAGGAAGAACACCACCAGGAACAGGCAGGCCCGGCCAGCACAAGCAGACAATCATCAAACAGGCCGGAATCAGGATTGGAGAATGTAGAATAGTCAGTGGACAGGCAGAGGTCGGATTGGAGAGGTCAGAGTAGTAACAAGCAGGCAGGATCAGGATTGGAGAGGTCGGAGAAATCAGGCAGGCAAAGGTCAGGATTGGAGAGGATCAGAATAGTGCAACAGGCAGGCAAGGGCCAAAACCAGTAATACAATTAGAATCAGGCACCTAGGAACTTTGCAAATAGAACCTAACAACGGGCAGTGATATTGAGTGTCAGGCCCCTTTAAATACTTTGAATCATCATGCCGGTGCATAAACCCGGAAGAGCGTGGCTGCACGCTCCATAGAGGAACCGGCGCTGGAACAATTCAAACGCATTAGCGGGCGTCCCCGCCGAAGGCACGCCATTCGCCCCCACATGCCAATGAGTGGACCACTAGACCACCGGGTAACTATTCGTTACAACACCATATATAAAAACTGCCACCTTTTCAAGGCCCAAGATTATTTAACATGGTATGAGGGAAAGAGACCTGTGGTCTAATCAATCAAAGCCTCCGGGCTAAAGAGAATACAAATGATCCGGTTTGTTATCAGGGCACAGTTGAATGGGCAGCATCTGTGATGGTTTGGGGGTGCATTACTGTACATGGCAAGGGGAGCTTGCTCATCTGGAAAGGCACATTTCATGCTTTATGAAATATACAGGTTTTGGAGCAACATATTCTGTCATCCAGATGACATTTTTCAGGGAAGGCCTTGCTTATTTCAGCAGGACAAGTCCAAACCCCAAATCTGCACATATTACACCAGCATGGCTCCTTAGAAAAAGAGTCTTGGTGGTCTGTCTGCAGTCCAGACCTGGGACCCATAGAAAACATCTGGTACATTATAAAAGGAAAAATACAACAAAGGAGACCCCTGAAATATTGAGCAGCTAAAATCCTATATCAGGCAAGAATCGGACAACGTTTTACCACAATTGTTCTCCTCAAATAACAACCTTTTTTTGAAATGTGTTGCTGCCATCAAATTGAAAGCAAGATGATATTCTGTAGAAAACTTCATTTATCACAGTCTCTACATTTGATTTGTTGTCTCCGTACAATTTGCAATTATATAAATAATTCACAAATTATCCCATTTCTATTTACATTTTACACAATATCTTGGAAATTGGCTTATATACTTAAAGGGGAACTATTGCGAAAATGAAAATGTAATATAAGCTTCAGCATACGGAAATAAGAAGCTTCCTAAATATAATCAATTGAAAATTCTGTATTGTTTCTGAAATAATCAAGTTCATCTTCACTATTTCTCTCTAGCATCTGTTTCTCTTCATTCTCTTTTCATTCAGAAGTGTAGGGGGGCTCCTTTTGCCTAGAAAATGTATTGGAGCTCACTCTATTAAAATCACCAGACATCATGTCTCTCTACATGCAGGATTTGTGCAAAAGGCAGTTATTTTGTTTGCACTGGAATCAGTTATTTGAGTTGTGGAAGGAAAAGTCTTGCAGGCCTTGCTTGGCCCCCTTAATGGAGTGAACAGTTTCTAAGTGCCCATGAGGCCCTTCTAGAAACTGTTCAAGGTTATGTGTAACATCTGTGAGAAGGTTCGTATTACTGTTATGTTTTTGTTCTCAGTAACAAGGTGCCCTGGCCTTGAAGCTCTCCCACTATGTTACTCCCTTCTTGTTCACATAGCTAGCTAACACTAGATAATTGTACACTGAGACACTATGATAGATACTTGGCAATACTCCCTTTTCTCCCTAGGGAGGCCTTTTCCCATTGAAGTTCCTCTCCTGAAGGGTATATAATGTGTGGTCAATCTTTTGTTTCTCAGTTCTGACCTACTTGTGTATCAGAACCCACGGAGCTCGTGTATGTTTATTATATAAATAATAAACTTGGATTATTCCTTTTACCTCGGTGATCTCCGGTCTTTGGATTATTCCCTAACAGAGTGAGCTCTAATTCATCTGCTTGGAAAGGAAGACCCCTGTATAATATATATTGGATCTAACTGTCAATGAATATCTGACACCCAACTGCTGCATGCTGAGAGAGGGATAGTGAAGATGAACTTGATTAATTCAGAAACAGAATATTTAATTGATTGTATTTACAACGTTTTTTATTTCAGTATGCTGAAACTTATATTAGACATTGATTTTCGCAATAGTTCCCCTTTAAGAAGGTAACCTTATATTCTCCCTTTTTAATAAGGCTCCATCTGCAACCACTGAAACAAGTTCCATTTAGAAACACACTTCTCTTTTCTTTAAAGGAGAACTAAAGCCTAACTAAAGAAGTAGGCTGTAATGTTGTACATTATGTTTTGGGCTTATGTACCAGCCCAAGGCAACCACAGCCCTTTCGCAGAAAAGATCGTTGTCTCCAAAGATGCCCCAGTAGCTCCCCATCTGCTTTTCTGCTGATTCACTGCACATGCTCTGTGCTGCTGTCACTTACTGAGCTTAGGGACCCACTCACAATATACAGTACACATAGAATAAAAATGTCACAATATAAGGCTGATTAGTAATTAATACAGATAATTACTACATGGCAGCACAGAAACCAGTGCAATTAGCATCAGAATTTAATAATCAGCAAACCTGTAGCATCATCTTATATTACAGGCCAACCTAATTTTCTGCTGGATAATTAGTGGCGACCCCTAAGCTTAGCTTCTCAACAGCTGCTCAGAGCCCACTGAGCATGTGAGTGTCACAGACACTTTCCAAGATGGTGACCCCCTGTGACAAGTTTGAAGTCCTGGATCATTGCTGCTATTGACAAGCTGAAACTTTAGGCTCGTGCAATAAGTTCACTATATAAAATATGGCATTTTTAGCCATATTCATTTTTAGGGTTTTGTTCTCCTTTAATATATGGGCGTTACCGCTGGAGTAAGTTGGCCAATCAGAGCACAGAAGACACACCAAAGTAGGATGTGTGGGGAAGGAGCTAAGAAACATCAGGGATATTAGAACTGGTAATGGGGACACCAGGAAAGGTTCTAGAACTTGGATCTGTTGGGGATGAATTCCAGGCTGCCAGTAATAAGGAGGAGAGGATGATTTTTGGAGAGGTTCAAGTTGCTATCAATACTGATCTGAGCTCTTTGATCAGGGGTGTCCAAACTTTTGGCTTGCCGGGCCACATTGGAAAAAGAAAAATTGTCTGGGGCCACAAATGAAATACACAAACACGTTTGATTCGTAAAAGTAATGGAAATACACAGAAAAGAACTACAATGCCAGTTGGATAACCAGATGGAGCTATACACTGGAATATGGGACACCTGGATATTAAATAGACTTATTATTATTACTAACTGGCCAATGGGCAGAGTCCCTCCTCCTCCTATATCCTTTGCAACATGACGTTTCCTCCGGAACCAAGCTGGGCCGCATTCATATGCATCCTGGGCCGCATGTGGCCCTCGGGCCGCAGTTTGGACACCCGTGATCTACACAGTTGGAAAAGTAATGTCAGTACTTAAGATGGATGAGAGTATAAAATGGAAGAGGAAAGAAATAAACATGATTAAGGGAACAGAAAGGATTGGATAACAGATGTACATCCTACAGATGTAATTGTTTACTTTAACTTGCACCCAACAGGAACTAAAACCTTTTAACAAACTTTATTATCACATTGACCTGAACAGCTGCAATGTTTCAGACCCCCAACCCCCACTGCAGTGCCGTCTATCTACTGGTTAATAATTTAAGTTAATAAATGATAACATTGTCCTTTAAAACATAATCTATAAATGTATAACAGTTAGCTGTTTGCAGTGTTGTTTCCTCTCCACAAAGTGCCAACAAATAATAGTCTGTTATAGAGGCCAGTGTTCTAGCTGTTATATAACATTACTTGTGGACATTTAAAAGCTTCAACATCAGGAACACCATCCTGTCTAAGAGCCCAATGTTTCCAAGTTCTGCTAGCCACATGTACATATTGTATTATAGTTAGAGCCAAAAAGAATGTGATTCACTTATAACATCAATTGTCTTCTCATCAAGTGTAGTACCTTCTTATGGGTCTGTACCTTTGGTTATTTAACCTATTGTGTTCATGCAACTTTTGGTGTTGCTTTAACACAAGACGAAGAGAATAGGCTATACCTACTTAGGTGCCTCTGAGAGGACAAGGTGTCAGTTTACTCTCCTTGCACACCATTTTGGAATTAACACTTGTGCAATACTTCAAGGTCCAGCATACAAGGGGGTCCGTTTACTAAAGTGCGTTAAAAATATTCGCACAATATATAGACAGAATTTTCGCCAAATATGTTATCGCCAGTTTACTAACCTGCGGTAAATTTTCTTGCGCAAGAATAATTGTTCGCCAGTTATCGCATTCGCTGAAAATAACGCTACATACACATTAACACATGGTTTACTAAACAGCGAAATGTGCTAAAAGACAAAATTAACGCCAGAATATTCGCAAACATTTACCGCCTCCTATGTAGTGCCGTAAAAGTATTTTTTTCGCCAGAAAATTCTCAAGGGACAGGAAATATCCCATAATACAGTTTTTTTTACCCATAATTCTTTGCTGACAGGAGAGAGATCTGTAGCTATTGCTGACAGGATGTTTTGGCTTCTGCTTCTATCCGTTGCAACAGCAGCAGTTTCAGCTCAGAGTCGTATTATTGGCAGCGGCATCACAGTCCAAGGATTCGTCAGCCTCTACACTTTTTTGGTTTCATTGTGATTGGCGACATTAAACTGTGCATTTCTATGACTGGTATCATTTCTTGTTCCTATGATTCTATTGGCAGAAGGGTTTATGTGATGCAGACATGTTTGATTGGTGTTACTCTGGTGATGTTGTTTGATGGTATAATCATCAGTCAATAAAATTTATGAGTTTTGAAGATGCATTTCTGGCCATAAATGTCACAGTAAAAATTGCCATAATAACCGCCATAAAACAAGACTATTTTATAGCATAAATATTCACAAAAACTTAATTTTTCGCCAGAAAATTCGCAACTCACTAAAATTACCGCTAACGTAAGCTGGTTCCTTAACGTAGTTACCACAAGTGATCGCAATGACTTCTGAGGGCATCGCTGTTTAGTAAACTTAGTCGCTGCGAATATTCTGGCGTAAAAATATTCGCAGCGATAACATGCGGAAACTTAAAGTCAGATTTACCGCACTTTAGTAAACGGACCCCAAGGTGTTGGTTTGTCTGTTGTTTTTCCCATAATAGGAGCTACCTAATTTCTTTTACTATAGACACCCTCCTGCATATAGGCTGATGTAATGATCTAGCTGGGACCAGTATTTTCATTACTCATATACACTGCAATCCTTACAACTGTGAAACCAGATCGGGATACATCATATTTTTAAGTGTTTTTATATTTCACTAATTCCCTCTTTTGATTTTAAATGAACTATGAAATGTTATGTTTTATTGAGTGATTCCTTCTTCTACAGACTAGTGGAATGCGAACTGTTGCTTACGTAATTAGCACCCCTTACACTATTGCACTTTATTAACTCTTAATTGTTTATCACAAGATATAATAATGACAACACATCAAAGTGTGGACACAATGAATTTATTTTGAATGAATTTAATTTGCACTCATCAAAAACATTTTCTTAAATTATTCCTTTCATGGTTTCCAAGTTACACACACAATCAAATTATATTTATTATTAACAAGGCTGTGCGACCTCGTTAGCTCTTCTTTGCAGTTCCTTTCTTTCTGGTACAAATTCATGTTCATATTTAAGAGCTGTCTGCATGTCTAAGATTAAAGGATTTCTAAACAGTGGTGATGGGTGGTAAGAAGGTGCGGAAAAACCAAGAAACCCAATTTGTAATTTTCCTATGTGAGCAAGTGGAAACACTTGGTCTTCTGGCCACTAAGATCATGTGTAGTCAGATACACTTGATCCTCCAGTATATGCCGAAAAGTGGAAGCTTGACGAAAGCGATGCGCTGTGATGAGCTTGATTCCTTTTTTTGGGTCTTACATAATACATATGCCCTTGTTTCACTTCCCATATCCCCGGCTGCTTGGCTGGGGGGGGGGGGGATCTTCTTTCTTCTTTCCTCTTCTTTTTTTTTCTGGCCGCCAGGGATGGGTGACATAGTCCCTTTGGCTGGACCCCAGGCCATGAAATTCTCTGGTAGACAGGACTCCCCCTAGCTTTGGCGAAGGGGAGTCCAAACGGCCCTAAATCCCTTCGGGAGGGGTGGGGATGGTGGGCCCACCCTAGCTTCAGCGAAGCCTGGGACACTTGGGCAACTGAGCCCATGCCTTCAGGTAGGACTCGGAAAGGATGATTCAATATCATCAGTGTCTTATTCCTCTTCTCAACCTCTCCAACATTAATGCTGGCTATTACCTGTGCATCAAGTGCATTTGGCCCATTCTTTCCTGGAGTCCACTATCCTCAAACACCACCAGTTCACCCTACGTGATCAAGGTAATGACCTTTCCACTTGAAAGGAAGCAAAATGCAGTAAGTGTACATGTCTGGATACTGTGGCAAGCTGGCGGCTTGAACACGTAACTTTTTGGGGGGATTAGTCAATGGTGAGCAGGCAGCATAGCAAAAAGGAGCATAAAGACAGGGACACACAGCTTCTTCAAGGAAAGCACACGTTTATTTTCCCACTTTGCACAAACAGTCAATAATGCACAGGGGTGACCATTGTATCATACAAACAAATTATAAAAATAAAACCTAGCCCACTGGACACTACCTTCCCACTTTGAAGCAGTCCCTGACTAGACTGGGCCCTTTGTGGACAACCAGCACAACCAAATAGTTTGGCTCACCCCTGTACTCACAGGACTTTCTCCCAGGTAATATTCAGCCTCCTGGCTTGTGAGAGTCACAGGCTCCCTCTGCTTCTTTATGTTTAAAATATTTTATTTGATTTTCATATTAAACAAATGAAATCAAAATGACAACAAATGTTATGCAGATGAAGAAAATATGTTGCAAAGGAGACAATGGCACGATAGTATCAAAACTATATAATTCATGAAAAATAACAAAAAACGAACTAAAAAATTAACTAAGCCAGTAGATGCACAAGTAATAAAAAAAAGAAAAAGCCCATTTATCATCTGGAGTGTCAGATAGCATACCTCCCAACTGTCCCTTTTTCGGCTCAACCCGCAGTCCCTCATTTGTACTGGAAAGTCCCTCTTTTCTCTGCACTGAACAGCCAGAAAAAGAAACAAAGTTTCTCACTTAATTGGCTTTTAGCAGAGAGCCCAGAACAGGTAACAGGTGCAAATAAGATACTTTGTAACAATTTTGAAACACAAAAACACAGTTTAGATAAGGAGAAATATTTTCAAACTTTCATAACCTGCCAAATTTTGTAAAACAAACATGGTAATTAGGGGGTGTGGCCACCGAAAGGGGTGTGGGCAAAAAAATTGCTGCGCTACGTGCGGGAAAAAAAATTTTGTCCCTCTTTTTACTTCCAAAATGTTGGGAGGTATGAGATAGGTCATCTTAACTATTGAAGAAAGCGCATTATTTGATCGCCAGTATTGGAGTTACAGATTTCAAAATAAGGAGACCAAACCAGCCTAAAAGAATCTTTGGAAATACTTCCTTTAGTTTTAGTTATTAAGGCTTCTTGCCAAGTAAGCTGATTCATATAAGAGATGATGTCCGATAATGAGGGGGGTTCCTTTTGTAATCAGAAATTAAATAAAGCTTTCCTAGAAGCAGCTAGAAAAAAAGAAGTCAATAATTTACTTTCATGGGAGATAATATTTGACTTAGGATCCCTCTGCTTCTTGCAGTAACAGGCAGCACTCCCAGCTCCCCTGGGAGTTCCTCACACAGCCAGGCCTCCTACCTGCTGTGCCCTGTTGAGAGACACACTCTCCCATTCTAATTAACTTCAAATCGTCTTTCCACAGGACAGCTTTCCTGTGGAAGGTGAACTCCAATCTCTGGACTGGATCTGTGGAATGGAGTCCCTGACTACTAAAGTCTTTAAAGGGAGCGCTGATTCTCTGTTTCATAACTCCCTTCCTGGAGCCTACCTGGGGAGAGATTAAAGGCTAGAGTGACCTTTTTCCTCCTTTTCCTTGTCACTCTACCATAATACATAACATAACAATTAGGGTAGGACTACACGGATGATTTTGGCGCGATAAAACGGATGCGACAAATCGTGGAAACGGAAATAAGGTAAGAGAGAAATGGATGAAGTCGCAGCATTGATCCGATACGTCTGCATCTGACAGCGATGTCGTGTCAGATCAACATTGCGACTTCATTTGACATTTCTATCACTTACCTTATTTCCGACCCATGCAATTTGTCGCAGCGCGTCGGATCGTGCCGAAAACGTCCGTGTAGTCCTACCCTTACAATTGGTGTACTCATGTTCCTTTAAACCTATTTGTGAAAATGTTCACGAATATAGTCATACAGTAATTTTGATTTGTCCATTCAGTTTAGTCATTTACAATCAAGTTAAACCTGCTCAGGCATCTGCACCAATGAAAGAAGTTGAAAAACTTCTTGGGCTACATAGCCTTGGAGGTTACCTGGGGAGGCAAAAACAAAACACTTCTGGTACCTTTAAGACATGAATTTCCATTTTTTAAACCAGAAATTTGGCTTTTCTGGTGCAGGAGAGCACAATTGCATTCTCTGCACTAGTGATGTGGCCTCCCCCCAACCCCCTTCAGCGCAGGAAAGGTAAGTACTGGGGCAGGGTTGCCATAATTTTTCCTTTGTAGAAAATGGGCAGGGGCGGACCAATGACTTTGGGGGCGGGCCATTGATTTTGGGGGGTTGGACTGGATGATGTCAGAGAGCAGATTGGATAATTTTGGGGGCGGGGCGGGTGAAGTAGGGGGCGGGACTGATGACGTGGCAATCGGACAAGTCTCTGAATCAACTCTGTACGAAGAGCTATTTCTAGTAACTGCACTTGCTTAAAAGCCTATGAACTAGAGTCCTGCGTGGGTCCATTTTTTTGAACCCGTACCCGACCCGTACCCGCAACCCACATTCTTACCTACTTGGACCCGCAAGTACCTTATCCGCAACCCAGACCTGTGACCCACTGACCATCAAGAATCAAGAAGTGCTGTCGGAAGTAGGCGTCATCAGAAAAAAGGAGTTAAAATCACTATTGAGAAGACCCGCGGCCCGACCCGCAACCTGCAAAACCGCCGACCCGCGTCTATACCCGCACCCGGGAATTCTACCCACAACTTGCAGAGTAACGCAGGTTTTTGCGGGTAACCCCAAGCTCAGATATAGTAATGCTTTCCATGAAAAATCATCTCTACTGTATAAAATAATTCCTATTCCCAAATAAACTTTACTTTCTTTCAATGGGCATCCCTATTTCCTCAAAAACCATACATTTAAAAAAATATTTATTTTTAATAGTTTATAAATAATATAATATAAATAATGTAAAATTTGTTGCAAATTTAAAAGATGCTATCAAGTTGACATCATCGGACGTAGACGTGATCAGAAAAAAGGTGTTAATATCGCTATTGAGAAGACCTGCAGAACAGCCGACCCGCATCTATACCCGCACCTGGAACTTCTACCCGCAGGGTAGTGCAGGTTTTTGCGGGTAACCCACGGGTATCCGATCCACTACAGGACTCTACTATGAACCCCATTCTTGAAGTTATCTAATGTCAGTGAGATAATTCCACAATTCCTTTACAGCTCTTTCTGTAACAGACCCTAATAGCACAGGCCAGGACCATACTGTACCCCATAGCTGTATCCTGGAACTGCAAATAATATCCTACAACAAAAAAATATAGCGAAAACCAGCTGTAAACACAGATGATTTTGCCTTGATTGTTTTCCCAGGTTGGTCAGTGTTGATTAAAAATAGTCCAGTGCCCTGATTTAATGACTCTGGCATGTGAAATATTAGCACTTCTACTTTCTGGCTTTGAATATATTCTGCTCCACCCTGTATCTATGAACTACTCACAAATCCCCTCACTTCCTCTTCACATTGGAGACTTCACTAGAGCTGGGCACCATCCACATTGCATTCCAATCTCTGTACATCTGAATATGTACTGCATGTTTTTAAGTATGCACCCTTCTGTTTTTCTATAGAGCTGCAGAATAAGTTCCAACTTTATAGATAATTGGCATCAGTTACTTGATCCTAAAAAAAATATTGCTCAGTGGCCTGCAGATGGCATTATAGTACAAAACATTCAAATCATTAGTGACTGGGAAAAAAGAAAAGACTGTATCCCTGAACCCCTTCGTATTCAATGCTGTTTTGGACCAGTGTTAAAATCCAAAGCGTCAAACAGAAATCTGTTGCGCATCAAAATTGGTGCACACATAAAAATTGTTCATGCATTTGGACAAAATAGTTGCATGTATAAAAATTGTCGCTCGTGACAAAATTATCGTGCGTCAAAATTATTTTGACGCCCATTGACTTCAATGCATTTTTTGCCGCTCAGTGAATTTTTTCATGGTTTTGCGAATTTTTTGGCGAATCGAAATGGGACAGATACGCCCATCACTAATGATGCAGGCACAGAGAGACTGTTTTGTGCCAAGTCTTATTAACAAACCCAATAGTTTCAAGCTTTTTTTGGTGTCTTATGCCCACCTAGTGCTGAACCAGAACTCTCTATTAGCAATTGGCCAATGTAAAAAGTTGGCTTTGATTCAAAAATAGTATGGTTACTAATGGGCCAAGCCAGTATCTCCTGCCTAATGAGGCCCTTGATTGTACTGTTTCCATTGAACCCAGGTGGGATGCTAAAGCACCTGTTGGAGATGCTAAGCTGTCAATCATCATTCTGCATCATAAAGTCTTGCTGACTGGTCACACCATAAAGGTTATGGGCAATTACTGGTGGGCCAGCATAAAGGTGTTTCTAGGTTCAAGTCCACTTTTGAGGTCACCCATATACCCATGCCAAACTGCAGTTTTGACATAACTATAGATGTCTGGAATGATAGGAGTAACTGTTTGTACCTGGATGCAAGTGTGAAGAACAGGGCTGTGGGGCTAAATACTGTACATTCCCCAAGCTTTGCACATCTAGTATAGTCTCATATCTACACCTAGGTATAGCGGTTAGCATGTTTCTGTCTGTTCCCAAGAATAACTAGTGCTCAGTCCGTCAAATTCTGGAATTCTCTCCCAGAAGCAGTTGCACTGGCAGCTCACAAAAAATTTAAAGTGGTTTTTTTTCACCTTTAAATTAACTTTTATTATGATGTAGAGAGTGATATTCTGAGATAATTTGGTTTTCATTTTTTTTCAGCATTTGTAGTTTTTGAGTTATTAAGCTTTTAATTCAGCAGCTCTCCGGTTTTCAGTTTCCACAATCTGGTTGCTAGGGTCACAATTACCCTAGCAGCCATGCATTGCTTTCAATAAGAGACATATGAATAGGAGAGGGTCTAAAGAGAAGGATGAGCAAGAAGAAGTCACAATGGCAAGAAATGTGTAGCATTGCAGAGCATTTGACTTTATATGGGGTCAGTGAGCCCCATTTGAAAGCTGGAAAGAAGATGGCAAATAAATACTGTAAGTATAAAAAAATGAAGGTCGATTGAAAAGTTACTAAGTCTATAGCCAGTGATACACCCCTTTATAGGGGACGTAAAGTCTAAAATAGAATAAGGCTAGAAATTATGTATTTTGTATACGAAACATAAACATGAACTTACTGCACCACAAGCCTAATCAAACAAATGATTTATGCTTTCAAAGTTGGCCACAGGGGGTCACCATCTTGTAACTTTGTTAAACATCTTTGCAAGACCAAGACTGTGCACATGCTCAGTGTGGTCTGGGCTGCTTAGGGATCGTCATAAATTATCAAAACAGCACAAGTCAAATAATATCTGCCAGAAGCCGATACAGCAAGACTGATTAATAATCACAATATACAGACTGCACTGGGCCCTGTGTTGTCATGTAATCTTATGTGGATTTTATAGTTTTTGTATTGTTTAATACAAACTTTCTCCAACTCTGCAGAACCAGTGGCTGCAGCAAAATAATCCTCCAAAGAGAATCCCTGTTTATCTGTTTAAATCTGGATCCATGATCTTTGTCCCTGCAGCTGGAATTGGAAACAGTAAAGCAGATGTAAAGGCAAAAATAAAATCCAATACAAGTTTCTACACAGTCGCGACTGCTCTACAGGGAAACAAACAAAGTCGCTTGAGTTCTGCATGGCTGGGAAGTAAGGCGGGGGCTCCCCCTGCTGTTCATAAGTATGATTGTTTTCCTGCAGAGCAGTTAGGGACTGTCTGACAATTCCTATCCACAGCAGTAAATTAAGGGAGAATTTCACTGCATACAGTCAGGTTTCTTATAAAAACGGTACACATTTTTTAAATAAAGTGCATTGGAGATAGGTTTCTTTTTCATTAAAGAATGTAAAAATGGGATTTTATTTTTTTGCCTTTACATGCCCTTTAAGGACTAGGTGACCTTTATCAATTCTATATACTTTATGTTAAAATGATTTGAGCCCTGAAAGATGTCTTTTTTCAGTAAAATCTGCAGTGGTAAAACAGGGATTATAGGCCATTACCATATCAATGATGGGGAAATTCTAGTGTTCTAGTGTTTAGCCACCAATCAGTGTAGGACAATGCATGGGGCTAGAATGTTGGCAGTCTCCCCCTGTGCCAGTGACATTTGGTCATGGTCATTAGCATTATATATATATATATATACAGTATATCCATGTTCTCGAAGACTGAATACTGCATACTATGTACTGAATGTTTAGCAGTTTTCTGACTTTAAATTGAATTCCCAGATATGAACAACCCCCTTTTTTTGCCTTACAGGGCAGAACGTTAACAGCCTCCCAGGGGCTACATTGACCTTTTCACTGTAGAGATGTATATTCACTGCGTCTGTGAGCCTTCCCCACACAAATACATTCTGTATTCCAAATTCTATATGAGCGCAGTTTGCTGGGCGATGGAGTTACTCGCAATTCATTCAGCTGTTGTTATTTTTGTTCATCCCTTTTTG
This sequence comes from Xenopus petersii, assembly GCA_038501925.1. NCBI lineage: Eukaryota > Metazoa > Chordata > Amphibia > Anura > Pipidae > Xenopus > Xenopus petersii. The sequence continues at coordinate 116,528,853 of CM076679.1, read as the reverse complement.
CTTCTTTCCCTTAACTTTTAGTATGATTGTAGAGAGTGATATCCTAAAACAATTCTGTATTAATTTTTATTATTTGTGCTAGTTTTTGAGTTATTTAGCTTTTTAGTAAAAGTATCTCTTCTTTAGTAGCTTTTCAATTTACAATTTCTGCAATCTGGTTAATAACAGCCAAATTACCCTAGTAACTAGAGATGTGCCGAATCCATAATTTGGTTCAGGACTCGGCCTTTTTCAGCAGGATTTGGCCAAATCCTTCTGCCTGGCCGAACCGAATCCAAATCCTATTTGCATATGCAAATTAGGGGCAGGGAGGGAAATTAAGTTTTTGTCTTTTTGTCACAAAACGGTGCATCCCTACCATGCACTGATTTGAATAAGAGACTGGAATATGAATAGGAGAGGCCTGAATAGAAAGGTGAGTAGTAAAATGTAGAAATTTGAAGCTTTACAGGGCATTTGTTTTAAATGGGGTTAGTGACCCCCATTTGAAAGCCAGAAAGAGTCAGAAGAAGAAGCCAAATAATTAGAATAAAACTATAAAAATGAAATAATGATGACCAAATGAAAGGCTGCTTAGAATTGGCCATTCTATAACATACTAAAAGTTACCTTAAAGGTGGACCACCCATTTAAAGCACCATGTGAGGCCACGAGTTCATTATTCAGGTATGTAAATGAGGGCTCTAACACTCAAGAGTTTTCTCATGCATGCCGCTGCAGTGGTCTGATACCCCACATGAACACATGAGATAACTGAGGAAATGATTGCCTATAATGACTGTACTACTGCAGAAGGTAGAAAGTCCTGAGACAATGTAGCAGAAGTCAGACCTGGAGGAGAATAATCCTCTACAGTATTGTTTCAGTAGTTGGAACCAGAGGACAGAAAGAGTTGAATAAATCTATTGTGAATCAAAAAGTTGTTTAAAAGAGGGTTTCTTTCATTATGCAAAAGTAGTTTTGGGGTGGATAATGCCTGTAGCTTAAAGGGATACTGTCATGGGAAAAAATGTTTTTTTCAAAATGCATCAGTTATTAATGCTGCTCCAACAGAATTCTGCACTGAAATCGGTATCTTAAAAGAGCACACAGATTTTTTTATATTTAATAGACATATTGTGAGTTTCCTAGCTGCTCCAGACATGGGATAAACTTCAGTCACTCTTTACTCAGTGTATACAATAGAGGAGTCTGAGTTCCCAGGCTCACTTTATAGCTGCACTAATGGCTCAGCTCAATCTAGTCAGTGGCTGACTCAGGATATGATTCATAAAGCTTTAATAAAAATTAATGTAAACAAGGCTCCAGGGCCTGATGGCATACACCCCGGGTTCTAAGAGAGCTTAGTTCAGTTTTAGACCAGCCCCTATTTCTGATTTTCTCAGATTCGCTTTCACCTGGTATGGTGCCTATAGATTGGAGAAAAGCTGATGTTATTCCAATATTTAAAAAGGGATTACGATCTCAGCCTGGCAATTATAGGCCAGTAAATTTGACATCTGTGGTGGGCAAATTATTTGAAGGCTTGTTAAGGGATCACATTCAAAATGTTGTCCCAGTCAATGGCATTATGAGCAACAATCAGCATGGCTTTATGAAGGATAGGTTATTTCAGACAAATTTGATTGCTTTTTATGATGCGGTAAGTAAGATTCTGGACAGTAGGGGGGGGCAGTAGATATGATCTATTTGGATTTTGCCAAAGTGTTTGATACCATGCCCCACAAACGACTGCTTTCTAAACTAAGGTCTGTTGGGCTTAAAGGAGAAGGAAAGCCCCAGGGCGCAAAACCCTTCCCCCCTCCCCTCCGTTTCCCTCCCTCCCTCCTCCCCCCTGGCCTACCTGTCCCCCTGGGCAAATGCCCCTAACTTGTTACTCACCCCTCTGCGCAGGTCCTGTCCACGGAGTTCGCAGTCGCCATCTTCTCCCACGCGCGTCTTCTTCCTGCGATGACCGGCGTTTTGTGGCGCATGCGCAGTAGGAACAGTTACCGGTACGGTTCTACTGCGCATGCGCCGAATGTCACAAAGTTTTCCGATTTCACTTCGTGACATTCGGCGCATGCGCAGTAGAGCCGTACCGGTAACTGTTCCTACTGCGCATGCGCCAGAAAACGCCGGTCATCGCAGGAAGAAGACGCGCGTGGGAGAAGATGGCGACTGCGAACTCCGTGGACAGGACCTGCGCAGAGGGGTGAGTAAAAAGTTAGGGGCATTTGCCCAGGGGGACAGGTAGGCCAGGGGGGAGGAGGGAGGGGGGGCAACGGAGGGGAGGGGGGAGGGGTTTTGCGCCCTGGGGCTTTCCTTCTCCTTTAATGAAGTCACTTGCACATGGATAGGAAAATGGCTACAGGATCGGGTACAGAGGGTGGTTGTTAATGGGACATTCTCTACTTGGAGAAAGGTACTTAGTGGGGTCCCTCAGGGCTCAGTATTGGGTCCACTTGTATTTAACTTGTTCATTAATGACTTAGGGGAGGTTATTGTAAGTAATGTATCAGTGTTTGCAGATGACACAAAACTATCCAGCCCAATTAATTCCATCCAGGATCACATCCATACAACAGGATCTTGACAAACTGGCAATCTGGGCAGCTAAGTGGCAAATGAGATTCAATGTTGATAAATGTAAAGTCATGCACCTGGGATGTAAGAATATCCAAGCCACTTATACCCTTAATGGGACTGCACTAGGCAAATCCATTATGAAAAAGGACCTTGGAATCCTTGTAGATGATAAACTTGGCTGTAGCAATCAATGCCAGTCAGCAGCATCAAGGGCAAATAAGGTCTTGAGCTGTATTAAAAGGGACATAGAGTCACGGGAGGAGGGGGGTCATTCTTCCACTTTATAGAGCACTTGTAAGGCCCCATCTAGAATATGCCGTACAGTTTTGGTCTCCATCACTCAAACAGGACATTATTGTATTAGAGAGGGTACAGAGAAGGGGAACTAAGCTGGTAAAAGGTATTGAAAATCTTAGCTATGAGGAAAAACTGGCCAAATTGGGGATGTTCACGCTGGAGAAGAGGTGCTTAAGGGGAGATATGATGACTATGTATAAATATATAAGGGGATCATATAATAATCTCTTACCGGTAGGTCTTTCCAGCTGACACAAGGTCACCCATTCCGATTAGAAGAAAAGAGGTTCCGCCTAAATATTCAGAAGGGGTTTGTTACAGTGAGAGCTGTGAAGATGTGGAATTCTCTCCCTGAATCAGTTGTACAGGCTGATACATTAGATAGCTTTAAGAAGGGATTGGATGGCTTTTTAACAAGTGAGGGAATACAAGGAAATGGGAGATAGGTCATAGTACAAATTGATCCAGGGACTAGTCAGATAATAAAAATTACATCATAAAAATCATGACGGAATCCCTTTAAGTTAGGCACCCCATCCAACCCTTGTGGGTGCTATTACTTTGCAAGTATAAAAGTATCCCCTTCATTCTGTAGCCATACTCTGAGCCATTTGCTGAGTATTATGAGACACAGATCCCTTGCCTGTTTTCCTCTTACTTCTCATCAGTCATATACAAATATTTATAGTACAAGTGCACTTTTAGCAAAAGGATCAAACCCCCAATTAACATTCTTTATTACAGTGTGAGGACCCTTGATCACTAACGAAGCTGCAGATGTGGCAACCCCAGGGTGATAATTGGGCACATTTCCATCGCCTGACACCCTTTGTCACTGCTGTAAACCCCCCTCCTGCTTTATCAGCTCCTTAGAACAACATTCATCTCTAGACTTTCTGACTTGCTGAGAAGGTTACGCAGAAAATAAAGGGATTTATGGCTCTCAGAGCATCACACTAAATTTGCTGAATTATACAGGGATGGACAACCTGTAGCCGTCCCAGCATTGCCTTCCTTGCTTTCTCCCTGGCCTGTAGTTGCATAGGGTACCCCCACTACACTCCTATAGGTTACACATTTGCATGGACAGAGGTCTATATTCTCAAAGGAGAAGTAAAGTTTAATTAGAGTAGTAGAGATTGATTGCAAATGAGCCGCTGAATAAAAAGCGAAATAACTTGATAAATAAAAATGAAAACCAATTGCAAATTGTTTCAGAATATCACGCTGGTTTATTCAGAAGCTCTCCAGTTTGCAGTTTCAGCAATCTGGTTGCCAGGGTCCAAATTACTAGGGATGCACTACATCCACTATTTGGGATTCGGCTGAATTCCCGAATACTTTGTGAAAGATTCTGGCGAATACCGAACCGAATCACAATTTGCATATGCAAATATGGGTCAGGAAAGGAAAAAGTGGAAAAAAGTTTTTGCTTCCTTGTTTTGTGATGAAAAGTCATGTGATTTCCCTTCCCACCCCTAATTTCCATATGCAAATTCGGATTTGGATTCAGTTTGGCCAGGCACAAGGCCGAATCCCAAACAAAATCCTGGTTTCGGTGCATCACTACAAATTACCCTAGCAAAAATTAATTGATTTGAATAAAAGTTGGAATATGAATAGAAGACGGCCTGGTTAGAAAGATGAAGTCATAAAAAGTAGCAGTAATAATAAATGTGTAGCCTTACAGAGCATTTGTTTTTAGACGGGGTCAGTGACCCCCATTTGAAAGCTGGAAAGGGTCAGAAGAAGAAAGAAAATAACCATTAAAAATAAATAATGACTACTAATTGAAAAGTTGCTTCGAATTAGCCATTCTATAACATACTAAAAGTTTATTTAAAGGTGAACCACCCCTTTAAGGCATGTTATGTTTAAGACATGTTTCAGGACACTTTAAAGGAGAAGGAAAGTCATTTTATACTTGGGGGTGCCAAAAGTTTGCTCCGTGATGCTCATTGGAAAAACCCTGGGCCAGTGCAGTTTTCTGCTGATAGGAGCACCAGCTCGGAGTGTCAGGTAAGTAAATACAATCACTTGGGGGTGCCTAACTTTTGGTACCCCCAAGTATACAATGACTTTCCTTCTCCTTTAATTCAATATAATACAGATCTGTTGATATACTTAGTGAGCAATAAATTTGAATCACAAGTGAGAAAGGGTTAATGATGTCTACTACCAATGAGATAACACCTCCTTCTCTTTCCTGCTTTCCCACTTACTATTTATGATGTTAGATCCTAATCCAGCTCTGCATCACGCTGGGTGTCTGCAATATGACAGCACCAGCTCGGCAAGAGGTCATTACGGCTCGTTATTCATCTACAGGAACCTACAACTTGGCATCACATACAGGCTGTTTGCCAGCCAGGCACAGCACTCACCTAGGTGTTTTATTATCACATTTCTTAATTTATTATTTTATATTTAATCCATTTTAATAATTAGTAAAATCCGAATTGTATATAAAAAAAGAATGTTTACCCTTTTCCCCCATTTGCTTCTTTGCTAGACAAATACGTTGCAATGGTCTAAGAAGAAACTGGAGATTAAAACTTAAAGCAGCTGGCAGTTAGTTACTTACAGGCAGTGCCAATAACTGGTTAAAGGGGTTGTTCATCTTTGAATTAGCTTTTAGTATGATGTAGCCAGTGATATTCTGAAACAATTTGCGATTGGTTTTTGTTTCAGCTTTTTCTTCAGCAGCTCTATAGTTTGAAATTCCAGCTGTTAATTGGTTGATAGGGTCTTATTTACCATAACAACCAGGCAGAGATTGGATTATGAGAGGGACTGAATAGAAGCATAAGTAATAGAAAGTAGCAATAACAATAACATTGTAGCCTCACAGAGAAATATGTTTTTGTCTACCAGGTTCAGTGACCCCCATTTGAAAGCTGCAAAGAGGCAGAATAAGAAAAATAATTAAAAACGAATAAAATATAAATAGATTATTAAAACTTGAAAACCAAGTTGTTAGGAATGGAACATTCTATACTATACTTAAGTTAAAGTAAAGGTAAATCTCCCCTTTAAGGGGGTGGGGAGAAAAAAAATCACTGCTTATAGGCCATTATTTTAACCCTGGTGTTTGGTCCTGCAGGTGGAAAACAACATTTCTTCTCTGCATCCCAACCAGGAGCATGCAACCTACCTCACTGCAGATGATGCAAAACTACAACACTCAACGTGCCTAATTCAGCTGCATTACTAGGGGGATTCTGATAGTTGCACAAGATTGCAATTTGCTAATAAATACTGCTATACTTTCAGCTAGAGACAGTCGGACAAAGCAGGGGTGAAACTCATATAACCCTTTCGACACCCCTTTGTGGGTGTTACACGTCGCTTACCCGATGGCACTGGACAAGGATGGACCAAGGAAAGGCAGGCCTCTATTAAGAATGATTGGCCATGGAGAGGGTTGCGGAAGGCAGGGATTTATTGGTAGGTTTGGCATCCTTCCACACTTACCAAAAAATATATTACTGGTAAATTGCTAATACCAGCACCGGAGAAAACTGGTTATTTGGTTTACTAGGCCAGTGATTCTGGGAATGCAGTCCAGCAAAATCTAGAATCCTCCGATGCTGATGGAACGTGGAAACATCTGTATCTACAGTGTGTGACATCAGTCAACAGGACTCTTTTAAGATTATAGCTGCTAAATGTAACAAATGCAGCTGCCAATAGCAACCAATTATCAATAAGCTTTGAATAATATGTTACCCCTAAGACAATGAAAGCAAAGATCTGATTTGGTAATTGCACTAGTGCAATTAAGCACCTATGTTAGGAAATCGGTCCATTTACTATACCTCAATAAAGAGTTTCACTCAAATAAAAGTGATGGGGACAGACGTAGGGGGTCAGGGGGAACCTGCCTGCTCCAATGCCAACAGGGTGCATTCAGTGATGTATTTAGGTCTAGTGCCACTGTAGGCATCACACCTTTGCAGCAACCCCAAATGTGTGAAAGGGCATAACACACACTCACACTGTGCATGTGACATCACTTCAGCATTAACGTCACTTCTGGAACCACAAAAATAGGCCCGTACCCCCAATCCCCCCAGCTCTACTGAAGGATTTATTCGTTAAGTATCCCCGGGCAGTTGGGTGGATTTTATTTTTTTAAAAACTCAGTTATATAGGCACCCGAGGGCCCTGGGTGTCATACAACATTCATGGGGCCCCAAAAGTTACACCACTGGATGGTGAGGGTGTAAAAAAATGTCCCTTCTATTTTCCCTTCTTCTATACAAAGGAGTTAAACATTATAGGCGATTAACTTCATGTATTCATCAGTCCAATTCACAAGTTTACGCTAGATGCTGGATGAATATTAATTGGACTAATATTGCCTGCAAGATAATTAATCAACAGCATCTAATCTTCCAAATGCATTGTTGTCAGGACACTAATTAACAGACACTAATTGCGCCACTGTGCTGTGATTTTTTTTAAAAAAAAAAAAACATTTAAAAGCCCAATTGATTCCCTGTGACACGAGTAGCTGAGATCTAACAGATCTGTCAGTGGAAAAGGGGCTCAGAGAGAGGTCAGAGATGGTGGATCAGCCTGCCAGCTGTAGAACAAATGCAAGAACTGTGCCCTGATTACCGATTTCAGGGCAGCGTATAGATCATTATGCACAACAGATTAGTCTGCTTGTAACTAATGGTCCTCAAAAAGGAGCAGAAACCCATACCCGACCCATAACGGCAACCCGAAAATTGACCGGCATGTTCCCGATACATGACCCGCAATAAGCCAACTAAAATTCTGACCCGGGGGACACACAAGACACCAGAAGTGACGTCACATTTGTGCCAAATCTTCCCCAAAAAATTAAAAACTGGAATAACCACAATGGTGGGTGGGAGGTATTTAGCCTGCAACATTGTTGGGTACCCAGCCAGGTTACCCGTGGACTGCGGGTAAGGAATCAGGGACTTTTTGCCTGAAACCCAACCACTTTGCTGGTATTCCTCTGGTAACTGCAGGTACCTGACCCAATGTAGGACTCTACAATGGGGTTCATTTTAATTGTGCAGTGGAGTGATTCAACCAATCAGTAATTAGCTTTGATCAGCCTACTGCATGTAGATCTGATTGTTACTAGATAATAATTTTAGGGTTAGTAATAATAATAATTAGAGTTAGTTAAAAACCAGTTTTGGAACCCCCCCCTGGAGGGTTTGGGCCAGTGGCAATAGGAACTCATCCTGGAGGCCAGTTAGGGTGATAATTGGGTAGAATTCTTATTTGCTTTCCTTTCTGCATCCAGTTTGAAGGTCAACTAGGAGATCTATGGGGAAAACATACAGTATTTGCTTAGATCTTAGATATTCCTGCCATGCAGCTGAATGACCAATGCACCAAATGTTTTCTTATATCTGTAACCTTGTTATGAGCTAAGCAGGTCCATGCAATGCTGGACCTTCAAGTTGGATTGTAGTAAAAAAGTCCAGAATGGACACTCTTTAAAGTTGTACCTCACTGTGCTTTTATCAACACTTTGGCCCCAAAGGACCCCTTTGATCCTAAAGGCCCAGCCTAAATCTCCATCAAATCCCAGTTACAAATAAACTTATTGGCTGCCCTACAATACTTATTTATATTCATTAAAAGGTTAAAGGACCACAGACAGAGATTCTTACAACTATTCGATTGGTCTGTATTTTTTTTTAATTATTTGTCTTTTTCTTCTGCCTCTTTCTAACTGTCAAATGGAAACTGTGAGATGGAATTTATTGTTATTGTTACTTAATTTCTGTTACAGCCCGCCCCTACTCATCTTCTAGTCCAGGGGTGTCCAAACTACGGCCCGCGGGCCAAATGCGGCCCGCTATCCATTTTAAATTGGCCCGCAGCGTGCAAAAATCCCCCCCCTAAAAGTCTTTCAGCATTCAGAAAAAAATGTTTTCCTTCCACACGGCGTCATTGGGGGGCGGAACCTACAGTGCTTCAGTGTAGATTGTAGACGAAGCTTGTCCTAAACTCCGCCCTCCCCTCCCCGTGACTGAAGTTTAGTGTAGTGCGGGGAGGGGGGCGGTGAAAGCATGGCTCCATTCCCCTTCTACACTGCTGCCTAACCTGGGCTGGATTTTGTGCATCTGATGATCTGTGAGTAACTGCTTCGTGCTTGGCTTGGGGGAGGGCGGGATTTAGTGAGGCTGCAGCCGGGCAAGGGAGTCAGTTACAGATCGATGTGTGAGTTAGTGTGTGTGTGTATCTGTATGTGTCACTGTGTGTGTGTGTGTGTGTATCTGTCTATATGTGTCACTGTGTGTGTATCTGTTTGTGTGTGTGTGTGTATCTGTCTGTATGTGTGTCACTGTGTGTGTATCTGTTTGTATGTGTCACATGTGTGTGTCTGTGTGTCACTGTGTGTGTGTGTGTGTGTGTCTGTATGTGTGTCACTGTGTGTGTGTATCTGTCTGTATGTGTGTCACTGTGTGTGTATCTGTTTGTGTGTGTCACTGTATGTATATGTGTCTGTATGTGTGTTTGTATGTGTGTGTTACTTATTTACAATTTGTAAAATGAACATGGTAATCAGGGGGTGTGGCCACAAAATGGGCGTGGCCACAGTGAGTGGCCCGGCTGTTTGTGTATTTTACTGCATATGGCCCTTGGTGAAAAAAGTTTGGACACCCCTGTAGTCTTTCATCTAAACCACTTCATGGTTGTGTTGCTAGGGTAAACTGGAAACAAGAGGGATTCACCTCGCACACCCTGGCCTTCAGGAACTCTGCCAGGTGCTCAAATACCAGGAGGGATCGGCACCCCCCCCAAACCAATGGCATAAGAAAAAAAGCAATGGCACACTGGGCACGATCAAGCAGGGTAAACCCTTGCAGAGATTTATTTGCACACGATGCAACGTTTCGGGGTGGTCCCCTTTGTCAAGGGTAAACTGGAGCCTAGTAACCGGGCAGCTGATGAAATTCCACATAAAAAAGATAAATAATTCAAAAGCCATAAAAAATAATAACCACTGGCAAATTAGTCTTAAAATATGAATGTCTCCATCATAGTAAAAAGTTAATTTCAAGGTGGGTCAGTGACAAGAAGGCCTTTGCTTTTGATGTTAGTCATTATATCTAAAAGGACAATGATTTGCACCATCACCTCGTATAATGTACCAAATACATGGCAGCACAAGTGCATTTTCAAGTGAAAATTCCAAATGACACCAACAGGGGTTTTTAGGTGATTTTTGGGAACTTTAAATGGCACTTTTAGGCAGACACAGTAGGCATATAAGCAGTGACATAACTGGAGGGGGGCGGGCCCTGGTGCGGGACGTGCCGCCGGGCCCCCGCCCTCCTCCGCACCAGATTTTTTTACCCGAGATTTGGCCGATGCGCCAGAAATCTGCAGTGTGCGAGCTGCCGGGGGGCCCTGAGGGGGTGCGGGCCCTGGCCCAATTGCACCCCCTGCTCCCCCGGTAGTTCCGCCACTGCATATAAGCTGGCACTGACAGCTTCCCATTTCCTCTAATTCCCAGAAGCCAGCAGGGTATGGAAAGGGTAAATCTGCACATACTGGTAATTTGCTTCTTACAGATTCATTGCATCTAATGGGTCATGGAATTCTGTGAATCCGCACCATCATTTGCAATAAATTAGCACTCCCTTTTATTGAGACTCTCACATCCCAACTGCATTAAGGCTCCTCATTCTGTCAATGTCCCAGCACATTGCTGTGAGTAATTGACCTCTACAACATTGCTTAATGGCCCTAATTCTGGAGAATTAGAGAGGGTTACAGAGGGTGCAAGGCGATCATGACCTGGAGCCAGGGAGAGGCACAAGCCAGGGACTGGACCATTCAAGTTAAGAAACAGAAATGTGCTTGCCAATTAAACTGCACCAGCATCTGGATAATAAATCAATTTAGCAACTCTATTAATCTTCAGTGTCCCGCCCCCCTAAGGAAAAGACAGTGCATAGCAGAGGCAGTGCTAATTGAGTTGAAGTTAATTAATAAAAGCATTGGCTAGCATTGGACAGATGAGTGATTTGGAATGCTGACCCCCTTAATGGGCACAGAAAGGTCTGTTGAAACTGTTGCATGTTGTAAAAAAAAAAACAGAGCTACAGCAGAGTATTTTAAATGAATTGCTAACAAAAAGGGGAACTGTCACTGAGCTTGTGGCCACAACCTAACATTTTTTGACAGTCCACTGCTACTAAACTTTATTCTAACGGGCACTATATACCCTTTTGGAACATGAGTGCAATGAATAGGTCTAATTATAATTTTTGCCTATTGTGGCTCTCTCCTTAAATGCTCACTCTCCCAACCCCCGCCTAATGGTGTCTTTGGAAGAGATCATGCTAAATAAAGAGAAAAGCAGGCATGGTCTGTCTCCCCCCAAAGGTAACACTTTATTTTTTTCACTTCGGATAGGACTGACGCATGGACACTGCTTTGACGGGGCGCATCAGCTTATGCATCCTTTGTACAAACTTTGTAACTAAAAGTGTCTTTTTTAAGAAAGTTACAGTTCAGTTGTGCATTTTTTCAGGGGGTTATATATTGAGAGTGTTGGGGCTACCCCAATATATATATATATATATATATATATATATATATATATATATATATATATATATATATATATATATGAAATAGAGAAATATTGATGGACTTTGTTATTTCTAACAATACAACACGACAAAGGTCAAAACTGAAATTAAAGTCAAATTCTACTTCGTGTTCTTATAAATACAGGTAGAGGATCCGTTATCCGGAAAAGCATTATCCAGAAAACTCAGAATTACAGAAAGACTGTCTTCCATAGACTCAGATTCCAAATTTTCCTTTTTCTCTGTAATAATAAAACAGTACCTTGTACTTGATCTAAACTAAGATATTATTAATCCTTATTGGAAGCAAAACCAGCCTATTGGGTTTATTTAATGTTAACATAGTAAAAAAATTAAGCAGGAAGGGGTGGGACCATTAATATCAGAGGGGGACAGTTGGTTGATGGGAACAGAAAAAAAGCAGAGATTCTGAACTCATATTTTTTGTCAGTCTACACAAATGAGAAACTAGAATATAACAAGTTAAGTTAAGTTATACCAGATGATATATATCCCAGGGTACTTAGAGAGCTTATCTCTGTAATTGCCAAGCAGCTTTGCTTAATTTTTCAGGATTCATTGAGGTCTGGAATTGTGCAGAGAGATTGGCGTATTGCTAATGTGGTGCCTAAAAAGGGATCCCGTTCTCAGCCTCAAAACTATAGGCTGATTAGTCTGACATCAGTGGTTGGAAAGCTTCTCGAAAGGGGTATTAAGGGATAAGATATTGTACTTCACAGCAAATCAAATTACTATGAGTTTGTGCCAGCATGGTTTTGTGTAATAGATCTTGCCAGACTAATTTAATTGCCTTTAATGAGAAGATGAGCAGATACCTCTATTCTGGGATGGCTGTGGATGTGATTTAGTTAGACTTTGTTAAAGCATTTAATATAGTGGCACAGAAAAAGTTACTGGTTAAATTAAGGAATGTTGGCCTGGAACATAGTATTTGTACTTGGATAGATAACTGGATAGATAGATTATGAGTGGGGTTAAATGGAACATTTTCTAATTGGACCAGTGTTGTTAGTGGAGTACCGCAGGGCTCTGTACTTGGTCCTTTGCTTTTCAACTTGTTTATTAATGACATGGAAAGTATTGAAAGTACTGTTTCTATTTTTGCAGATGATACTAAATTGTGCAGAACTATAGGTTCCATACAGGATGCTGCCACTTTCAGAGTGATTTGTCTAAGTTGAAAAACTGGGGAGCAAACTGGAAAATGAGGTTCAATATTGATAAATGCAAGGTTATGGTTGTTTGGCAAAAATAATATAAATGCAAGTTATACACTAAATGGCAGTGTATTGGGAGTTTCCTTAACTGAGAAGGATCTAGGGGTCTTTGTAGATAATAAGTTGTCTAATTCTGGGCAGTGTCATTCTGTGGCTACTAAAGCAAATAAAGTTATGTCTTGCATAAAAAAGGGCATTAACTCAAGGGATGAAAATATTTTGTATTTTTGCCTCATCTGGAGTATGCAGTGCAGTTTTGGACTCCAGTCCTTAAGAGGGATATAAATGAGCTGGAGAGAGTGCAGAGACTAAGTGCAACTAAACTGGTTGAGGGATGGAAGACTTAAATTATAAGGGTAGACTGTCAAGGTTGGGGTTGTTTTCTCTGGAAAAAGGCGCTTGCGAGGGGACATGATTACACGTTACAAGAACATTAGAGGACATTATAGACAAATAGCAGGGGGCCAGAGGCCACCCCTGCAGACTAGAGGAAAAGAACTTTAATTTGAAGCAACGTAGGGGGTTCTTCACAGTCAGGACAGTGAGGTTGTGGGATGCACTGCCGGGTGATGTTGTGATGGCTGATTCTGTTAATGCCTTTAAGAGTGGCTTGGATGATTTCTTGGACAGACATAATATCAAAGGCTATTGTGTTGATAAAATCTATAGTTAGTGTATGAGTATATATAGTTTATGTGAGTGTACGGAGGGGTCAGTGTCAGTGAGCTGGGGTTCACCGCGCTCATCTGAGTACACAGTCTGCAAAAAGTCTGCAAAAAATCTGCAGATTAGAAAAGCAGGTGGAGGCACTGACTGTTTTGCCTTCTGCAAAATACATGATAGAATAAGCAACAGGAATCACCTAGGAACCCTGCTGTGTGACAGACTAATGGCAATTCATGCAGCTATAGAACTAGACAAACAAGTCAATGGAAAAGGATTAGGCATTGCTAAGGAAATGCTAGATGACTTGGCAGCCTAAAGGTGAACCCTCAAAGTTACAAATATTTGGCCTTCACCCTTCAGTTATGTATCTTATAGCTAAACAAATCTTCCCAAATCTGCAGTGCAGACTACATAGAAACTATTTATGTCAGAGGACCTGGACACATCAACAACATACTGTATATTGTCCATCCACCAGACCCTTAATCTCCATCACAGTTTCCATCCTCCCTCTTGCAAGGGCTTAAATCTTCTGTTCTTCATTTTGTCCTTAACCATTGCCATAAGGGTGATGACACTTAGGGGTTATTTACTAAACTCCAAATCAAAAATCTCGTAAAATTCGTTAATTTTCTTTTATAAAATCAGACTTTTTAAAAAATCACTAATTCTTCGGAATTTATTAAACCCCGAGGATGGAAAAGTCCAAATCAGAAAATCCGGCATCTCAGAACTGTCGAGGTTGCTTATAAGTCAATGGGAGAAGTCCAAATGATTTTTGATGTGCGTTGGGTTCCATGCAATAGTTTTCAGCAAAAATCTTGAAAATCTGATGAAAAATCTAATTAAAACTTTAAAATCAGATTTTTTCCTGCAAAGCAAATTTTCGGGAAAATGTAATAATAAATAAGAGCAAAAAAAAAAAAAAACGAGCGGATTTGATTGGAATTTATAGCAGAAAATATTGAAATAAATTCGGACTTTGATAAATAACCCCCTTACAGTACATAAACAAGGAACACCTATCAGTACACAAATCCTGTACAAAACAATAGAAATCTGCACCGCCCTTATGAGTTAATACAGATATCCAATTGCCACATAATAGAGATGAGCTATTAATCATCTGCAAAATGTGCACTGCTTCAGTGCAAGTATATTCAATGCATTTATACCTCAAAAACATGTCAGATTGGTTAATGGTCCATGCATATTTGTGTGTATATTATAAATGAGTAAACCCCAAAGAATTACTGTATATTAAATGCACACAGGAACAGAGTGCTGCCATTATATATTTATATATATTTATGCAGCATGTCTTTTGTTTCCCCAATTGCTTTCATTGTTTTTCTCCCACCGTCACCCACAATCATTTTCTTTGTATTTTTTTAACCTATATCATTCACTGTGATTGCCATTATCTCTCTACCTCTATCTTGCCTTCATCTCTATCATCCTCTCTTGTCTAAACTCTTTCTCCTATAAAACAAACAGGCCCGGATTTGTGGAAAGGCCACCTAGGCCGGCAGGATTTTAGGGGGGCGGCATGCTTCCCAACCACACCCACGTTGGTTCAAAAACACTGGGGATGCGCTGGAGATACAATAGTTTTTAACATTTCCCATGCGCCATTCTCCATTGCTTCTGTCATCCTGGAGGGGACAGGGGCGACAAACGGCAGTGGGCCAAAGGGCGCCCACTATATAACGCCCACTATATAAATCCGGCCCTGAAAACAAAGGCTCTGAATTGTTACACTTGCCTAAACCCTCTCAGACACAAAAAAGCTTCAGCAGTGTTACTGACACAGGTTGCCCTTGAATGTCAGATTACCGCATATGGTCATCTGATACAGTCATCAAGCCACTGCCACTCAATACATTACTTTTCCAGAGTACTCATGAGCCTACAGCTATATAAAACTAGCAGCCATATTGTGTGGTTTTCCAAACAAGAACATACATTATGTTTCACATTCTTGGACCTCTGAGCATCTGCATTGATTAAGACGTCAACATAGTAAGGCCAACAGAAAAATGTTTAAAAACATTTTTGTCTGCTTACATGTTGGGCCAACTAAGCTAATACAGAGCCATACGTTTTGAATCTTGTGGATTAGATGCCATGTGTATTAAAAACCAGGAAATTTGGCCACGTCCCTGATTTGCCCCAACCCTAGACAATCCTGGAAGTCCATTTTCCTGGGGTTATTGAGTTCACCTGAAAGTTTTGCTTGTGAATAACCTGCAGACCTTGTAAACAACATCAGTGATGCTACCGATGGTACCTGTAATAATTATTTCCTATGGCCTCATCAACTTGCTACAATAATTTAGGGTTGCCACCTTTTCTGGAAAAAAATACAGGCCTTCCTATATATTTATCTTTTTTTTGCCTATTAATAACATTGGGATCAACCATCATTTTTACTGGCCAAGTCTATAACCATTGTAAAAAATCTGCATGCACTGGGGCTACATGCCAAGACAATGGTGGATGGACCTGAACTTTTTCTATTTTCAGTCACCCTCAGGACAGCATGAGTTTTTCTACATCCATGGTATTTGCTTGCCCTATAGGAGTCATGAAGGTTCTATACAGTGTCAGACTGGGACACCAGGGGCCCACCAAAAGACCAGGGGCCCACTCTCAGTACTATTATTCTTCCTCTCCTCAACCTCTCCCAACCTCTAGTCTTCTTGTTTATTTTCTTTACATACTATAATACTATAATCTATTATTCCATCTATTTAGCCTCTTTTTTCTCATAGAAATTGGGAATGGCCATAAAATAGGCCAAATGTTTAGCAGCATGAGGGCCCATTGACACCTGGGCCCACCGGGAGTTTTACTGGTATCCAGGTGGGCCAGTCTGACACTGGTTCTATATCCAACACATGTTCAGGGGGTATGTGCTAATACAATGGCAATAGGAACTGAATGTTTCCTGCTTTACATCCAAAACAATTGCCCAAAAACCAGGGAGGTTCCACAGCCATGTATAGGGGATTCCCAATGCAAGGCATATTTGTGCCCTTTAAGATACAGGGAGGTTCCACAGCCATACATAGGGGATTCCCCATGCAAGACATTTTCTTGCCCTATAGGATACCAGCAGGTTCAACTCCCAACAGCAAGTCAAAACCACACCCATACAAGATCTGACTCTATCTCATCTTCCTCTTCTGTTTCCATGTTATGATGAATTTCTGCTGGGACTTTAATAGCATGTATTTTTAATTGCATGTATGCAAAGATATAAGCAGGACAGTAAGCTCAGATCACGTGCAACTCTTTTCCAACTACTCTTCTGCTGGTTCCATTGCTTCCACTAGTTTTGTTGATAATAAGAGTGCATAACTTTAAATATAGCACATGTCAGTTAGAAGCATCTGTATACATGAGCATATATTCACAATGTGGGCCAATTTGGAAAAAAAATAAATGTGTCAGTAAAGGACTCACTTTGTACTGCTTTGAATAATTTAGGCTATAAAAATATCTTCTTGGAATCACATGAACTATCACTCTCAGTATCCCAAACCAACTTATTATCACTTTCTATGCTCCCTATAATTAAAGAACATTTTTAATCTCTATATGGCCCATATATCTAGGACCCCTCTGGGAACTCTGGGGCATAAAGACATAAGGATATCATGAGGTTAGAATGATTGAACTTCTTATTATTAAACATCTTTTCATGGAAAACTCCATCTTATACTACCAATCAGCCTTTACATTCAGTATCTACAGTATATTGTGTTGTAGGGTTCCAGGGCACTTTTCTTGTCACTTCTAGTTGTAGGTCTGTATAAAAATATATAGCATAAAACAGCTCAGGTGTAAAACCCTGCTTCATGTGAATAAACAATTTTCATAATAATATACTTTTTTAGTAGCATGTGCCATTGGGTAATCCAAAACAGAAAACTGCTATTTTAAAAAAGAAGGTCCGCCCCCTGGGATCATATGATCACACAACCCCAGAATGACTCCAGTTTGTCCAGTGCTAACATCGAAGCATTGTCAATGGAGTTGTAATACTGACATAAGTGCCAGGGACTGTGACCTGGATCCCTACAATGTTCCGGAATTTAACAAATACATGGAAAGTAATGCAGAATG
The DNA here is from genome assembly GCA_038501925.1 of Xenopus petersii. Taxonomy (NCBI): domain Eukaryota; kingdom Metazoa; phylum Chordata; class Amphibia; order Anura; family Pipidae; genus Xenopus; species Xenopus petersii. Next base: position 116,511,353 of record CM076679.1, on the reverse strand, counting down.
ATTCCAATGACAGGGTTAATGCAAGCGATACTCTTTCCTCTGTTTCCCAGCAATACCAGGTGCACAAAAGAATAAGACGCCTGCTCCAACAACTTCATCTAATGGAAGTTTTACAAGTGTGCGAGGATCTCTGCGGTAGCATCTTAAGACAACTTCAATAATTGTCTGTCTGAGCCTGGGGACTTAGAAAAGAGCAAATAAATCCAAGGTTTTATTCTGAGCATCAATTGATTCTTTAACTATAAGGTTTTGTAAGTGGGAAGGATTAACCTACAGAAGATCACTTTTAACTGTTTCTGTCTTGAGTCTCAGAAAGAATGCCCACAGAGACAAGAGGAGAACTGGTTTCAATTTGGTTTAGAACACTTGCGCTTTACCCAAATCCTTAGGCTTTAACCAAAACCTCTGTTTACTTGGCTATTCCAAGATTTTTGCCCCCCCCCCACCAACATGGTAAATTTATTTCACTTGCCTGATGAGGAACACTCCATGTTCCAACAAGTTTTATTGTCCCGATTACTCCACTGCATTGTGTATGTCTGTCAGTCACCCTCAGGAGAGCATGGGTTTCATTCATAAAATGCAGTCATATAAATTGCTGAGGACTGACAACACAACTGGAAGTAGAGGAAACTAGTGATTGGCGAATCTTTACAGCGAAATTTGCGGGAAAAAAAATTTGACGTGAGAGACAATTTTTATACATGCAGCTATTTGGTCCAAATGCATTAAAGTTATCAAAAAGGTATCAAATTTTGCTACTCATCAATTTTTATGTGCACGAATATTTTGATGCGGCTGATTTTTCACCAGGGAATTGTCGCCACAGTTTCGCAAATTAATTCGCTTGCGGTGAAACCCAGAAATTCTCTGTGAATTTGTGTCCGGCGAATTTATTTGCCCATCACTAGAGGAAATGTTTCCAGTCTACAAGAAAGAGGAGATACACTGAATCATAAAGAGTTTAAGGAAACCATATTGTGTATTGGTGTATTATAGCTGGTGAGTCCTGCTAAAATGCTAGTATTAGAAGGCGATTCCTATGGTTGATTTCAGGCTTCAGTCTGATGTAAATGGTTACAGATTCTGAGTATGATTAAAGCTGGCCATAGATATATAGATTTTCAAAAGATCCGATCGTCATTGTGAAACCACAATTATCTCGAAACGATCGTAGGAATTATCCATCAACTAAAAAGACCATTTGCCAGGAACGGCCCTGCAAACATAGATAGATTGCACTGGGACCGATAAAGATTTTTTAACCTGGCCAATCAATTTTCAGACAGATGTCAGACGAAAAATCATAAGATGTACGATCGCTCGAATCCCACTAACCACACGATAATTTGACGGATTGGCCGGACTTCGCCAAAAATCGGTCGTTCAGCAAGAGAAATCTTTGCGTCTATGGGGAGCTTAAGTCTTTGATGCACAGGACAGCTTTGAAAGAGAAATAGTTCAATCACTTGTTATTAGATGACTCCAAAGATGTATCTGCTCCAGGTTCCCCTTGGAGGCCTAACATTGACCACAGCCAGTTCATAACCGTTACACATACTGTATATATACATAGAAAGAGATAGGGAACATGTAAGTGTTTATCCAAAATCAGGTTCTAATTTACCTTTAAAATGAGCTTCCAGGAGTATTTAAGACTGAAAGTAAATAAAAAGCCCAACAATTTGGTGCCAGTAGGACAGAGATAAGGGATTCCTTGGAGAGGGATATGTAGACAAAGAATTATGAGTGCTGGTTAAAAAATTATGAGTGCTGGTTTGTATCCGTGGTGACAGAAGACCTTATGATTTTCAGTAGAGGTTGCAAGAAAAGAGGACAAGGCAGAATAATCCATACCTCTGGTGACAAGTCCACTGATTTCCATGTAGCATTATCAAATAGTCTTACCTGCAAAGTATGCAGCACTAGGCAGTACATTGGGCACAAACCTGTGAGCACTTTGATTGGAGCAGTTGGAGGGGCAGTGCAGGTACGTGAAAGTTAGACACATAAAAAATGAATAAAAATAAAATAATCTTGATTGTGTAATGTACTGATAATGTAAATGTGCTTCACGTAGGAAAGGTCTGAAAATTCTGAAATTCCGGATTTTTTCCCACAAACGAAATTTCCGGGAAAGTGTATTAATAAATAAGCCAAAAAACCCGTGCGGATTTGGTCAGAGTTTTTTTCAGTAAAATTTGAAATTAATTCAGACTTTGACCCACAATCTCAGCCACCCCAAAGGTGTCAACCTCCCTGGAATCAAGACAATGTGATCTTTGGCCACAACTAACAACTTCATCATTAAACCCTGCCTCTGCCCCTGATACAAATATAGGTAACTCTGGACAAGTCCTGAAGAGTTGACAGTTCTGCAACTCCAAATAGACTCTTATTAAACAAAACCTGGAAAATGTAGTGCAAAAAAATGCTCGATGTATGAATATCTGGGGATACGAGGCTCACCTGTCCTGCTAAGAAAGGGATCTATAGTGTGGCAAAAATTGTACCAATGTCAATACAAATACAAGCCAAACCACCTACAAACTGTGAAAGTTAGATTGAAAGCTCTCCACTGGGGCAATGGCTCATGTGAATGATGTATAATCTTTAAAAATGTGTCAGTTCTATATAAATACCAGGAAAAAAAATATATCTATATATACAAGTAATAATTCTGGTATCTGCACCAAGCTTCCAAATGCTGTGCTATGTTTACACATAATTTAGCACAGAATTGTAGCCATGAGTTGAAGTCACTGGTTTAGCTTCTAGTAGCAAACGTGAGTTTGTGTGACCCACCATCACACCAATATTCTGCTCAGTAACACTGTTAGCATTGATGATCTTTGTGATAACCTCATCCAGAAAATGTGATGTTCTCATCATACCAAGAAAACCTCATTTATCTCAACCCCCTATTGATGTTGCTGTCTGAGATGACACCTTTGCTTTCACCAAGCCTGTCCACCCCTGCTATTCTACTGATATACAATGGGACCTGTTTGAAGAAGGGTTCTGGTTTCTTATAGATAAATGCAAGTGGGAACCTTCTGGGAGATGAGACGCCAGCAAGCCGGCTGATCAATGTGACACAGGACACACAAAGCAATCAGAAATGCTGGTGACATTCAACAGAAAGCTCAAGCGTCAGATAATAAGTATCTGTGTGGGCTTTGGGCAAATCAACGTAAATACCTATTTCTTACAGAAATAAAAGCTTGGACTGCAAATTAAAAATAAGAAAACCTGGGCCATCACTATCTGGTACAGGTATGGGACCTGTTATCCAGAATGCTTGGGACCTGGGGTTGTCAGGATAATGGATCTTTCCGTAATTTGGGTCTTCATGCCTTAAGTCTACTAGAAATTAGTTTAAACATTAAATAACCCCAATAGGCTGGTTTTGCTTCCAATAAGGATTGATTATAACTTAGTTGGGATCAAGTACAAGCTACTGTTTTATTATTACAGAGAAAAAGGAAAGGAAATCATTTTTAAAAATTTGGATTATTTGGATAAAATGGAATCTATGGGAGACAGCCATTCCGTAATTCGGAGCTTTCTGGATATTGGGTTTCCGGATAAGGGATCCTATATCTGTACTAAAGTTCAGAAATGTTTTGATCCTTTATCTAGCCTTACAGTATATATCTCTATTTGGTCAACACTAATGAGCAGAGCATAGATGCAGCCACCTACTACTAGCATTTTCTGCCAAACTCACCATGTGAGGGACAAAAAAAGGAATAACTTCCTTGCCCTTGGTTCAACCTCCAGCAAAATTAAAATTTTGAGGCCTCCCCACTCCACTTTGCGGCAACACCAACAAACGTCTTGCATGCAACCTGCAGCTCCAAAAACCATCTGCCTCTTTGTGCTTGATGGTCCTCTATTTGGTACCCATTTCCCACCCACAGTTGCAGGGTCTGTCCCCTGGCTGTTATGCTACTGCATTTATGTAAATTTCAGAGCTTTCTGGATCACAGGTTTCTGTGATAATAGATCACAATAATGGATCAAAGATATTAAATATATTCATATATTGTGAAATATATCCTAGGTAGCCCTAATTGGGCAGGTATAAAACAGCTTGCCATCAGTGACCAGAGCCTCTTTAAAAAAACAGTTGTTTGATATTATAGTGGCACAGTAACTGTTTATGAGACTGATGTGAAAAAAACCAAGGGCTGTGTTCACTCAGGCTGAAAAGCTGGAACAGGTGTTGCAATTAACTAATTATCACCTGTGATAAAGGGGTGGAGATGAAAGTAAGCTCTGCAGGAAGTGAGGACAACCTGGTGCAGCTATAAGGAGCTGAGGAAAATCTAAAAAAAAAAAATAAATAACTGAAAACAATTATTTGTATTTTAATGGAATGAGATGCACTAATAGGGCTCAATGCACTTTCAAAGACCAGATTTTCAGGCTGCCAGTGGCCCAGTTTGTTCTGCTTTCAAAAATTAAAGCATGTTCTCTTATGTGGAAATCTCTGCTGTGAATAAAATACAGGTGAATACCTGCTTGATAGGATACCACGCGTCTTGTCTCTTACTGTGCAAAAGTGATTGGCACTTCTGCAATTAGTGATTTCCTTCAATTATATCATATATATGTAACAGGTAGATGGGTCAGTTACTATACTCTGGTCCCAGAGCCGGGCAAGAAGTCCAATTTCCAGCAACTCCCGGTAGGCGGAATATAATTAGATTCTTTATCTTCAGGTGGGGCCGCCCCTTATGATATGGAGGAAGGGATTACCACTCTGGTATACACAGTTTCCCTGCACGCACCTCCAAGGCCTCCAGGTCCTAGCTCCTGCTGGCCGTGTGTACATCCGTCCCCTGCATGCCACCCCTAAAATTTCACTGCCCTAGAGCCAGGCTTTTGTGGCCTTGCCACAAATTCAGGCCTGCACACAGTAATCACTCTTGATCAAATAACTTTGGGCGTCAGTGATTCTTTAAAGTAGCTAAATGACTTATTGAACTGATGCTACACTTTTCAATGGTCAATCACATATTTAAGTTGCATGCTGAGATGGTACACTCCACAAACAAGTAGTGGCAGCAGGTCATTTACACAAATATATATTACTCATGGATACTGTCTTATCCTTTGTTAGTCGGCTTTCTGAATTGAGTACCCTTACTGGCCTTTGGTACACACTCTCCATTGAAGGTAAATCCCACAGCTGGTCTTACATGCCAAGGATTTCTTTATCCCTAAGCCTAAGCACTTGAGTTCCTAACCTGACGGCCTTGTCACCGCAGGGTGCTAACCCTTCACTAAACTCCTCGTTGGAGCCTTAGCTGCTCACTAACTTTCCTGAACTTATCTGTCACTCCTATAGTGACCTATTACAGTTTCTGACCTGACACTTGCTTGCTCTTATACTGAGGCCTACCTCCACCTCAGACCCTCCCAGCTACACACCACCTCCTCCAACGAGTGGACGCACCAGAAAGAGAAACAGAACACATGGCAGCATCTATAATCTATGGGAACTAGCCCTCCTCCTCTCTGGGAAAAAGGACCCCACACATTTCCTGGGGCATAGGAATATATATACATATATATATATATATATATATATATATATATATATATATATATATATATATATATAAGGTTCCACCTGTGCTGCACTCCAGTCAAGCATTCTCTTCATGCCTGGGTGCTGTCAAATGTATTGTAGATAGTAGTTCCCCAAGATTGACGCATTCCAGAGCTTCATAATGTAGTTTAGAAAAGAAAATTTATTGTCAACGTTTCGGTCCCGTTCTGGGCCATGTCTTGAGAAAGGCCCAGAACGGGACCGAAAAGTTGACTGTAAATTTTCTTTTCTAAACTACATTATGAATCATAATCTGAGTGCATCAATCTTGGGGAACATATATATATATATATATATATATATATATATATATATATATATATTCCGCATTAATCTAAAATATTAGGAGCAGTGGATCAGAACTCCACTTAGTGAAACAAGTGGATCCTTTATTTTGGCACTTCATTGCACAATGTCTTTGCTATATTTTTTTCTCAAACTCTGCTCTTGCCCAGGAACTTATTTGGCCGTGCCAGTAGTTTCAACACAAACAAGCTTGGCATTATTTGATCTTAATTAATAATCCTCTCAGCCATCCTCTCTTACTTCCTGTCTCCTAGACAAAGGGTATAAAGGGGATGGGGATTACTCCATTATGAAAATGAATAAGAAGAGCCAATTACTTTAATGTCAGAGCATAAATTTGAAAGCCACTCCGATATTTGTAGAACCATTAAAAACATAATGAAAACAAGATTAATTTTAAGTTGGGTTATTTCAGTTGGAAGCAGCCCAATTAATCCTGGACTCAATAAAACATCTATTTGTCTTCATAAAGGAGGAGGAAGGCTTTTATAAGTTGCGTGATGTGTTTTTGGCTCAAAGTCCTGTGTTCTAGTCTAGAACATCAACTTTTATAGCTCCAAGGAGAAATGAGTAGCATGAGAAATCTATTGTCTCCATTCGTATGAACATTTCCAGCCTCTCAATAACAATAAGGTCAGATATTAAATGACTGCCTCTAGGAGGACGAAGACCTATAGAATGATGAAGGGATAGATTATAGCTAAGGTAGGTTTGTTGGAAGCCAAGGGGTGGCTTGTAATACTGTGCATGAAGGAACCTCTCCTAAATGACCCAATAACTGTTCTGTTGGCACCAGAAATCAATTGTGATTGCCTTCCTTATCTACTTTAATATCTATTTTAACTATGTCACAGCAAAGTAAGATATCTATAGTTAATATATCATTATCATTATTGCTGGTAATTCCTGGAATTCATAGGGAATGAATTCAGTTTCAGTTTAATTAGTGCAATGAAGGGTTACGATGTGTTTGTGCCCCCTGTACTTTGCACACAACTGGACTGTCAGGAACTCCTCCAGCTCCCGACGGAGCATCTTTCCTCTTCAGTGCGGTATCCAAGATGCCGGCGCCCATAGCTACCACGTGGGTAGCGGAGGCATCAGTGCAGTGACGCCGGCCTCAGGACACCGGCGTGATGACGTCACACGGACTGGCGACAAATTCAAAATAAAAGGGCACCCAGGACACCGGTTCAATGCCCGAATATTGGTTCTGTTTTCTAGCGTTCCTGGGCGTTATTATTGCTGATTTACTGATTCCTGGACTTTGACCCTGCCTGAACTTTGACACTTTCTGCCAGCCTCTTTGACTTCTGCCTGGATTTTGACTTTGCCTCATTCCTGAACCCTTGCCTGTACCTTAAACTTGGACTTTTAACCCGAAACGTCCTCCTTGGTTCTGACTTCTCCCTCTGGGAGCCGATAGGCCCCCTGACATGGACATCCTGCTTCAAGTTCCAATGTCAGCTGTTCTTGACCCTGGGAAAGTCAATTAGTGCAACCAAAAGCCATTTAAGTACCACTGCAGACAAAAGCATCTTTAAAGAGGTGGTTCACCTTTAAGTTATAGAATGGCTAAGCAACTTTTTCAATTAGCTTAATTTTTTTTTCTTTTTTTATCGTTTTTGATCTTAAAGTATTTTCCTTCTTCTTCTGACTGTTTCCAGTTTTCAAATGGGGGTCGCTGACCCCATCTAAAAACAAATGTTCTGTAAGACTATAAATATATCATTGCTACATTTTTTTATAACTCAACTTTGTATTCAGACCCTCTCCTATTCATATTCCAGTCTCTTATTCAAGTCTTTTATGTATGGTTGCTAGGATACTGCGAACTGGAAAGCTGCTGATTAAAAGCTAAATAACTCAAAAAACACAAAAAATGAAAAATTACTAATTGCAAATATCACACCAAAAACCCAATATAAACCTATGAATGCCAGAATAACTCAAAAACTAGGGTCTGAGTATCATACCTTTGGTAGGTGATTGGTCATAAAAGTACAGATAAGACCATATGAAACAAAGTTACCTGTGTTACTTTATGGTGGCATAGAACATATATATTCTGTGGATAGTGTTCAGTTCAGGGATCAGGCAGGTTCCATAGCATGGATGGATAGAATAATAGGACGGGGCCATGTCATATGTAGCTCTTTGTATATTGCCCGTTATTCAAGGCTGTGGTCTGATTATTGGCTGTAAAGACAGAAGACACACCCATATATCATGACTATTGAAAGATGGCAAACTAATTAAAATTGCCAAATATTCCCCCCTTTTTTTAAAAAAAAGCTGAGACAGACCTGTTTTTTTATCTTAATTCCCCCCCTTCATTAACACTCAGGAGGCAGCCGGCTCTGGCTCAGTCATTAAGGCTCAGTGCAGACCTTGCTTTCTAGGTAGGAGAACAAGTGAAGTGTCAGCGCCTTTCCTTATCTAGTTTCTGCAATCACTTTGTGTCCCACAAGATTCAGGAAATGAAACTGCTGAAGCAAAGTAACATCTAATGATGAGTGAGGCAGCTTCTTATTGTCTTGGGAGACCTGCTGGGTGTATAAAGATATAGGCCCTATATGGCACCAAAATAAAACGGAGGGAAATTACATGTTTAATGAGTTGAATTTTCTAAGCCTGACTATTCCAGGCCCAGCTGTAAACTGTGATGTACAGTTGTGACAGTTTTAGTTCTCTTCTGATTCCGGGGTCCCTCGGTGCTCGTTAAAAAGCTTCTTCACTTACTAACTGGGACTTCTTGTGACCACATTACCTGAGAAATAGGAATGGCAGAACTCAGTCTGCTCACTGTAAGGCTCAGATCTGATAGATCTGAATAATTCTGTTTGTTTTATTATTGTATGAATTTGTAAAACAAGGTGTACATCTGGCAGCAGAGCAGTTGCTTTGGTGTATGAATCCTGACTTCTTATTTAGTTGTCTGAATCATACTACAAGCAGTTACCAGGGTGCCTTAGCCTGCTAAGAACATCCGTCATTCAATCTGATGTTCCATTGATATTTAATATATTTTAGGGATGCATCAAATACACATTTTTTAGATTCAGACAAAGATTGAATCCTCCTCCAAAGATCTCATTGAATACCAATTACTTTAAATGGAAACTGTCACCATTAGCTACATAATGCACTGGATGTACCTTTAAATGAGGGAAGCTACTAGACTGCAGTAGATGTTTAAAAATCTATTTAAAGTTAAGTTTGTATTATAGTTTTCTTTTTTTACACACAAACACACACACACACACACACCTATAAAGTAATTAATTTGTGCATTATTCAATCTAACTTTTTTATGCACACACTCATGCTGTGAGTCACTGACAGATTCGCTTGCTTTAATTGGCTGATGCTAGCACGAGTCAGCAATTTACAATGTAATACCGACACACATCATAGTTGAGTTGTATGCAGTAGGAAGACAATATGATTCATTCACAATATTTAGTGCTGGTGCAAAGTGCAAAAAATGGGTGCAAACAATCATGTTTTTGTACTTTGCTTCCTGCTCCTGCACTTTTCAGAACTGCCACTGGTCTCTGTGCTCCAAAATTGCATGCAAGACCTGCATATGCCCCACAAATACAGCACTGGCTGCATTCTACAGTGATATATTCATGAGGGGCAGGCAGAGGCAGAGGGTGGCATGTAGGTGGTAAGGACCGGGCTGCTTTTCACCACCAGTGCTGCCCTCGTTACCTAGTTCCAATTTCTGGCTGTAGAACACATCGTGACCTCAAATGGTTTTAAAATGAGCACTAAACGTAGTCCTCTAGAATATGCATCTGGAGTCATGTTAGATTGAGGTAACACACCAATAAAACATTATTGTCTCATTAACTTTGTTAAAAAAATAAAAACAATTTGTAATAAATAAATTATTACATATGGGGTACAGCTTTGAGTTTACAAGGCCCCAAAATGGTTTTGCTGTGGGGCCCAGAAATTTCTAATTACACCACTGCTTTCCTGGTTGCAGAGTTTGATTGGCTATTTGCTCACAATTTGCCAATATCCGATGCATGAAAAAGACATGATGCTGCTTAATCCCAAACTAAATTCTGTATTTGGTGAATCCCTAGTATAATTTATTTTATACAAGACCATCATCCTTTAAATTAATTCAATTAAACTATATTGGCCAATCACAGACTGACCCCTTCCCATGGGATAGAATTGCAGTCCGACCTAATAAATTAGTTCAATAAATTAATGTAGGTGTGGCTAAATCATAGCCTAGGCTCATCTTTGAGGATGGACAGACATGGGTCTGTTTGTGGGCAGCCTCAGATATTATAAGAGACGGAAAGAAATTGTGTTATCTGTGTTTTGTGTACAAACCAAATTTGGCCTATAGCTGCCTACAGCTTTTAAAACAGGTGTATGTTAATTGACAGGGACATAAAGGCTCTCTGCTTTCTCACTAAAGCTCCTGAGTGTACCATGGTCTTACTACTCAATCACATTGTTTGCTGGGGGACTAAATTTTAAATGCACTCCATACTGCTAATGGATAGTGTAGGACTCACATATAATGAGGGGTCTTGACGTGGCACGTGAGCTTACATATTTTGGCTAAAGTGTGGTACTAACACCTAATTTTTTTGCAATAATTAAACCATGCACTGGCAATCTTTCTTCTTCTTAGATATTATATTACAAGAGAACTGAATGATCTGCCATGTCTCAGACAGTTGCAAAAGGGCAATGAATGCAGTCAAATACATCAGCGAGGAAAATCACATCCCGTGCTAGGGCTGAGCCAGTCATTGCTAACTACTCAATAGAAACAAAATTAATTTGACAGATTTTGGCATTTGCATAAAATGAAACTGCCACCTGAAGGCAAAAACAAGATCCCAGCAGATGTGGAGCATAAAGGAGTTAATGTAGCTGATGCGTGGTCTCCCCATGTCGTTCTCTCTCCTCCATCCAGCGTCTTTGTTATTATCTTATCAAATCATAGTGAGACCTTTATCTGCCATTTAGAAATAAAGAGCCTGTGACATTTTCTTAGCTGAGTGAGCTTAATAGAATGCTCTGCAGAGGAATAGCGCCGTGAGAATTCCGAGTGGGGAAACGTCTACAGGTCGTTGTACAGTATGTGTAAGAGTTTGTCGTGCAGCACTGTGAATCCATAAAGGATAAATCTACATGTAAATCAGGGCTACTGACCCTCTGGCCCTTTATAGGCAAAGCTGCAGCTCATTGCTATTGGGACCCTTAGATGGGAACTCATCCCAGTTTCAACTGATCCCAACTAAATGGAATTTTGACTGGCAGAATGCTGGATATAATTAACTTCTTATCGTTATAGGACTTGTTTTCGATCACAGCCACAAAACGTTCTTCTCGTAGTTCTGTGTATTTGTGCTGAGTGCCATTATGCCCTCTCTATCTCTCCATCCGTGATGAATTGAGAGCCTGTGCCTTTACTGACATAGGCAGGGAAACCCTGGAGTTAACACCAACCGGACCATGGTTTGAAACCAGTGCCTAATCACTCACAAATGTCATGTAAATGGCGACTGCTGAAAATGACACAATGCAGATGCCAATGTCATCCCAGCATGTGTATGTAATCGCGTTTTAATGCATAAATTGTTTAAATGCATAAAATGCATTGTGCATTATGCCCATTCAGGGCATGGGTATAAGCCAGGACTGAATTATGTACTTATATAGAAGATTATCTGTGAATAGCACAATGTTCTAAGTGCACCAGAATCATTACTGCACTTGCATGAGCTAAAAGAGAGCAATGGTTGAACCTACGCAAGGTGAAGGACATAGGCAGTAAATAGATGCAAACATTAGATAACCTGAAACTTTATGAAATGGAGATAGCAGTGTAATTTGGGCTATAAATATTGGATTTGGTAACTTCCCAGCTGTATAGTTGTATATGCATTTGATTCTTTGCATCTGTGTTCAGTGAGGTGCTGTTTACCCAATCTGTTCATGAAGCCGGTACCAGGGGGTCCATGTAAACGGGAAGCAATGGTCCAGTTGCATACACAGGGAATCTTTCCATTAGATCGGACACAGGCGATAGTCACATCTCTGCGAGCAGGAGACTGTACTGTGTCTCTGGGAAGCCTATTATCTGCTGGACGATGTTTTACCATGTAATCACATAAAAACAGATTTATTTGCCAATGATATTTAGAAGGGCTTGCTCACACAATTACCAATAATAATAATCAAGAATAATGCCAGCAAGTGTTTTCCTTGGTTAATATCCCTCATTCAGGCCCGGATTCGTGGCAAGGCCACAAAGGCCAGGGCTTAACGCAGCAAAATATTAGGGGCGGCATGCCCAATGCTCCAGCGCATGCACTCGTGCACAGGGTTTCTTTGCTGCATCATCCAGCCAGATTTTGGGAGATTGTCCAAGAGTGCAGAGAAGCTGCTGCATCTCTAGAAGAACAGAGAGAGCCCATCTTGTTCCCTGCCAAACTGCTAGAGACTCAGGAGGAGAAAGGTACCACTGGAGATTGATCCTGCTGCAGAGCTGTCTGTGATCTCCAGTGTTACATAGTTAAATTGGGTTGAAAAAAGACAAAGTCCATCAAGTTCAACCCCTCAAAATGAAAACCCAGCATCCATACACACACCCCTCCCTACTTTTACATAAATTCTATATACCTATACTAACTATAGAGTTTAGTATCACAATAGCCTTTGATATTATGTCTGTCCAAAAAATCATCCAAGCAATTCTTAAAGGCATTAACTGAATCAGCATCACAACATCACCCGGCAGTGCATTCCACAACCTCACTGTCCTGACTGTGAAGAAACCCCTACGTTGCTTCAAATGAAAGTTCTTTTCTTCTAGTCTAAGGGGTGGCCTCTGGTACGGTGATCCACTTTATGGGTAAAAAGGTGTGAGTGTTTCTGAAACCCCCCCGGGTAGTAAGCCACCCAAGGGAGGATACTGGCAAGGATACAAGTGTGGGGCCCCAGTTTGAGGACAGGTCTTGTGCATTTACTTGCTATGTGGCAGTGGCTGCTAAGTTCCAAAGGGAGAGGTACTTTTATGAAAGTTAGCGCTACCTGGGGTATAAGAGCTCTGGGGAATGGACATTTCAAATGAACTGAACTGTGTGTGTCATTAGCCCCTTCCAGAGGATTGGGGCTTTAATAATAAAAAGGACTGTATTGGAGAAACAGTCAGATACCTAATAGTGAGATAGGTAGGCCCCACATGTCCCTAGTGCAGGAGTGCATTGTGTTACATTGAGTTCTTTCACTACTGTTTTATATAAAGTTTATATCTGTTTGATTTGTAATTTTTCTAGTGGAAATAACCTGAGGTGTGCTCCTCAGTTTTCCCTAGGTGGAGGCACAGTCTTCCAGTTCCCAGTACTTTTCATACGCAAAAGGGACTCAGGGCCCTGGATTGCCAAGGGTTAATTGCTATTAACAGTGCCTATGCCTTACTTCCTTCATCGCAACACGTGTAATGACCTTGTGACCAAAAGGGGTTAACATAGAAATGCACATCAGTACAATCAGAAACACAAAGTTCCAAGCCAGCATTATAATCATCGTCCAAAACGGAAGCCAGAAGAACATGAGCTTGTGAGGGCCATAAACAGGCCATTATTTAGCAGGGAGCGTGTTCAGCATCGGCATTAGTCAGAGCATTCAGCATGACTTCATTCATCACTGTGTGCTCCGACACCCAAGCTCAGCACCCAGAGGAACGTGCCGGTGACTAGAAGGCATTAAATTCTGGCTTGCACTGCTCTGTCCCAGGCATGCCTAGACCCATGCTCCTCCAGCTGCTGGGGACTACAACTCATAGAATTCTAATACAGAATTCTAAGCCAATAATATCTGGAGTAAGCTCTTCAGCAGAGCTGTTTCAAGCAACCCAATATTTTATTCTACACTGCTATTCTAAGTTTGCTTTATCATAGCTCTATAACCTCAGAACATCCAGATGTTGTTGTACTCCCAGCATCCCTGACAGCCAAGGATGGGGGTTGTAATTTAACATTGATGATTCCATTTCCAACTGCCTTGTGGGTGCAACAAACCACAGTCTAGCCACTATGCAGGCAAAGTAAAAGTGAAATAACATTTAGGCAGGCCCAGATTTGTGGAAAGGCCACCAAGGCCTGAGTGTAGGGCAGCGGGATTTTAGGGAGCAGCATGCCACCCAATCACATCCACGTTGATTCCGAAACTTTGGGGCTGCTCATGAGATACAATTGTTTTTCAAATTTTCCAAGTGCCAATCCCCAGTGTTTCCAATCTAATGAACATTTGCATACCTCCCAACATTTTAAAATAAAAAGAAAGACTAAAAAACGTTTTGACTATGCCCATTTTTGTGGTCACACACCCTAATTACCATGTTCCTTTTACAAAATTTGGCAGGTTATGAAAGTTTCAACATACTGTATTTCTGTGGTTTTTTATTATTACAGTTTTGCTAATGAAGGTGCATTGCCCTTATAGCTGCAAGTCACCGTTTCCCCAAGAGACCTGCTTATGTTAAAATGTTACAGTTGTTTTTTGTTTTTTTGTTTTGCTTATCTTAAATTGTTACAAAAGTATTGGGCAGCAAACGGGAGGGTGGGGGGGGGCTTTTGCGCCGACTAGGTTTCCTTCCCCTTTAAGAGGCAGGGCATTTACCCTTGAACACACAGTAAGATGACACATTATTACATTGTGTAACAATTGATTTTAGTGATGGGCGAATTTATTCGGGAGGCGCGAATTTGCAGCGAATTTGTGCGATTCCCTGCCGGTGAATAAATTTGTGAAACGGCCGCAAAAAAAAATTGTCAAAAATAGGAATTGGCATCAAAAACTGGGCGTCGGTGTCAAAAAAACGAACGCCGGCTTCAAGAATGATACACCAACGCCGTTTCACAAATTTTTTGCCATTTCGCAAATTTCCCAAATTTTTCGGCGAAGAGAAACATCGCAAATTTGCCCATCACTACAATTGATATATGTTTGTAGCATTTATGTCACAATATTAAAAATCTACTGTTTTTCAAAAAGGGATCATGGGAAAATGAACTAAAACAGAGTACATCATCCACATCATTTTGTTTTTTTATACCTCCCTTTATACCCCTCCCTGCCTAGGATTATCCTTGGCCCTTCAACATTATACCAGCATCAGCATGGTCCCAAGTCTCAAGGGCATTTTAGATGTTGTCTTGATGTCATGGTAAGGCTAAGTAACATTGTCATGTAATGGCATGGCAAGGTGACACCATCATGTCATGGCAAATCAAAGTGACTAGTGATGGGCGAATAAATTCGGCAAGCTCGAATTCACTGCAAATTTCCATGTTTTGCCACTAGCAAATGTATTCGCAAAACTGCTGTGAAGATTTGCTGGAGAAAAATCCACTGTGACAAAAAAAATGGTTGCGCGTCAGAATAGACGCACGCATAAAATTGTCGTACGTCAAAATTATTTGGACGCCCATTGACCTGATTGCATTTTGACAAAATAGTCAATAAAAATTGTAGCTCGCGTCAAAATTGTCGTGCATCAAAAATATTTTGACGCCCATGCGTTTCGCAAATTTTTCAAAATTTCTCGAATTGTTCGTTAAATTTGTGAATTTGTCGGCGAAGCGAAATTGCACAGATTCACCCATCACTACAAGTGACATCATGTCATAGCAAGGCAAAGTGACGTCATTACACCACCTTTCACTTACATTATTAAGAAAGTAAATTAATTTATTCCTTGGCCTTTGTCTCAGCTTCAGAAAGTTCCTTATGGTTGCCACTAGCCTTGTGTACAGATCGTGTTCCTATGGTGGGTGGTTTTAATTGTGTTTCAACAACAGCTGGAGGACAGCAGAATGAACATCTAACTTTCTTTTTGGGCACCCACCATTTCATTGACTTCTTTAGACGTGGCCTCTCATAAGAATTTTAATTCAGTCTGCAGAGAACCTTCCATTTTAATATTGTGTTCATACTGTATTTACATGGTGGTAAATAACTGTCAAACAAATATTCCAAGCACAAGTGATTAACCTCTGACGTTCTACAAATGACTGTCCTTGTCACCTTGTGACCTAAATCTTAAAGTGTGAGCACCAACTTCTCTTTAATGCCTCTTGGTCTATCCTGTGATCCCTGCTTGAGTTAGCTCCATGTAAACAACTCGTTAAAGAAAATAAATTATCCAAATGGCCACTTTCATCACAGAAATGAATCTATTAATATGCAGGCTTACACGTCTGAGAGTATGTCATAAATCCTGGCAGAGTAACTGCTCTAACAGAGCTGGAATAATGCAGGTTTCTTTGGGAACACTCACAGATGGAAAGGGCCAAGGGGCTGTTAAAGGAAAAGCAGAAGGAATAATAAAGGAAGTGCCAATTTACCTGACCTCAGCCATGCTGCGCCAGACGTGAAAAATATAAGGCTTGGCCTTGTGTGCAATCTCTGCCATGCCTTGTTATCTCTTCTGGAGAAGGCAGGGCTTGTTCTGAGGTTCCCCTCCATCCTATACCAATGGTGAGCCATATAGACAAATACAAGAGTCTTCTGCACTCAACCCATTATCAATATATTTAAGACAGAGACATTTTGTGCATACAGATACTGAAAAATGCCTTACCCTTTAAACAAAACAGGGATTGTTTGTCCATATATTGCAATATATTTAAGCTGGCCAACTATGTCAAAGTCATCCCATATCTGGCCAGTCCTACGCTTAATTTTCATCTGATTCATTAAGAATTCTATTGCTTAATTATACATTTTACAAAGGGACTTAGTTTTACCTGCAACTTACTTGCTGCTTTCAAAGTAAATCTCCCAAACTTGGCTGCCCTTTTATTAGACACCAGTGGGATCACCTGACTATAGCTGGGAAGGGTGGGAGCTGCAACATGGAGCTGGTCACTGCTCCTGTATAAACTATAACAAACAAGGGAAAGTTGGGCTCACCACTAATTTTTAAAAACATTAGACTGGGGTGCAATGAGGCTGTGAAATACAAATAGACAAATAAAAGATTCCTCTGCACTCAACCCATTTTCAGTATATTTAAGACAGGGACATTTTGTGCATACTGCTACTGAAAAATGCCTTACCCTTTAAACAAAACAGGGATTGTTTGTCCATATATTGCAATATATTTAAGCTGGCCAACTACGTCAAAGTCATCCCATATCTGGCCAGTCCTATGCTCAATTTTCATCTGATTCACTAATGGTGAGCCATACCCAGGGGTGTAACTACAAAGGAAGCAGACCCTGCGGCTGCTGGGGGAGCAAGGAGGTATAGGGTCCCCATGAGGCCATATTTCATATACAATTTCATATTTCATATACAATTTCAAATATTGGTAAAACAGGTCAACCTCTAGACATTTTGGGGTCCAGAAAAGTAATTTACTGTGGGACTCAGTAATATCTAGTTACGCCACTAGCCATACCATCCTACTTAAAAACAAATAATCCCATAATGAATATGAGCCAATTTGTACAGGGACATAACTTGACCTCCTATCAAAAATATTTGTGGAACTCACAAACACCCAATAATCCCCCTGCTCCCGGCGGTGAAAGACCTAGTAAGGATACATGTCTACATCGGGTGGTGTGGGTCAGAGGGGGATCACTGGTTCTTACTGTGTCTACTTTTGGGCCACCTGTTGATTCATCTCACGCAGAACCACAGAGAGATGGAACCACAGTGGCTGTTGCTCCTCACCTTCCCATTAAAATGAAATACCATCTATAAAATGAAATCATCCATAAGAATGGTCCAAAAATAAAATGTTAAAAGAGAATCAGCCCCTGCTACTACTGGACTCAAAACCTCTAAATAAATCTACAGTATTTAATACAAAATCTATTCTCTGTTATTGATTACATATTGACGTTGTTCACTGTTCTCAGATATGTTCCTGCACCTCCATGGCCTTACATGAGGATTTGTGGACCCACTGCCTGTTTGTTCAGTTATTCCGACTTAAAAAGATCCTGGTTCCTTTATGCGGATGAGTGCTAGTGCTGAGAACATTACTTTTGACATGACCCATGATTTTAGTAATACAGGTATGGGACCTGTTATCCAGAATGCTCGGGACCTGGAGTTTTCCGGATAACGGATCTTTCTGTAATTTGGGTCTTCATGCCTTAAGTCTACTAGAAATTAATTTAAACATTAAATAAACCCAATAGACTGGGCATGCTTCCAATAAGGATTAATTATATCTTAGTTGGGATCAAGTACAAGCTACTGTTTTATTATTACAGAGAAAAAGGAATCATTTATAAAAATTTGGATTATTTGGATAAAATGGAGTCTATCGGAGCTTTCTGCATATCGGGTTTCCGGATAAGGGATTCTATACCTCTATTATGCCTGAAGAGTTTTAAACATGATTAAAGTATATACAGATTGCCCCTGTGTTTATTATGGAAGGTAGACAACAATGTCATATTTTATTTGGGATGCACCGAATCCACAACTGTACTTTCAACCTCACTATCTTGGCCCCGGGGGTAATTGAGGGAACACAGTGGATGCCTGGAGGACAGGACATATTCTCTGTAGATACACATAGAAAACATTTTAAGGAAAATATTCACAAAGGGATATTATATTTGTTGCCCCTTAAAAAATGCACAGTAAAAAGTTGTGTACTTTCCGCATTTACATTAAGGTGGCCATACACGGGCCGATAAAAGCTGCCGACAGACCGTGTTGGCAGCTTATTGGCCCGTGTATGGGGGCCCCCGACGGGCTTCCCCGATCGAGATCTGGCCGAAAGTCGGCCAGATCTCGATCGGATGGGGTTAAAAATCCCGTCGGATCGCGGCCGCATCTGTTCGTTGATGCGGTCCCGCGATCCGACCGCCCGTTTGTGAAAGCTAGGATCCGATCGTTGGGCCCTAGGGCCCACGATCGGATCTGCCCGATATTGCCCACCTCAAGGTGGGCATATCGGAGGGAGATCCGCTCGTTTGGCGACATCGCCAAACGAGCGGATCTATCCATGTATGGCCACCTTACATATGAAGAAAGGGGGAGCTGCCAGACTGCTTAAATTAGCTGAGGTTTTCTCCATAGGCAATGGTAACAAAACAATCAACTATTACCATAGTTGTTGCAATGTCTATTGAGAGTTTTTAAAGCTGAAGTTACTATAGTCATTACTATCATCACTATTTATTTACATAGGGCCAGCAAGTTCCACAATGCTTTACGTTAACCTGTGGCAAACAGGGGTTTTACAGTAATCTATTAAACAAGGGTTACAAGGGTTACAGAATAAAATTTGGATCAGGTCCCTACTCACAAGAGCTTACAATTTAAATTTCATAAAGCGTTCACTCACTTTTCACTAACTTTTATTCAAAATATTCTGCATTTTTACTTACATTTATGGCCATAAACAAGCTGGTATTGCCTTCCAGTCTTCACCTAGTCAGCAGCGTTTAACAATATGGGACCTAATAAATGAGTTTACCAACCAATATTTGGTCAGGATTGACCAAATATAAATTATTTAGGCCATTTATGCATAAGGGAGAGTTACCTCCAGGTATCAATCTTTAGATGGAGCACAAAGCTGCTCGTTATAGCTATGTCTCACTATCTTACGTTTCTAGAATGTATTGTGACAAATATTAGTTCTATACATCGCTAAACCTTGCTCATGGCTTCCCTGTTTCCCAACTTTCTCTAGAAGGATTGTTTCTCCAGGGCAGACCCTTAACTGGGTCTTGTTGACACTAAGCTTCCCATCTCAAATCCACCTGGGTCAGAAGATGTATGTCAAAGAGGACGACCACCCCTTTCCAATCACTATTTTAAAGTGAGACAGGGAGTGGCCATTATCTCTCTGGGCCAATAACAAAGATATCCCTTTTGGTAACCTAGATACATTCCTTGGGTCTAGCAACTAAGTGATTCCCAACCAAAGGAACTTATAACCCTAACCATTCTTGGCATAAGGGCTAGCCAATTGGATAGTGGTCAAAGATCCACAAGCAGATCTTTCAGTGTTTGCTTATTATTAAGAGTACACATTGCCAAAGATATTCAAATCTTGTTCTTTGGCCATTGTCATGTCTTTAAATGATTGCCTTGCTGTAGTGGCAGACATGGGTGTAACTACAGGTTCCTGGTATATTTTATGCTCATAACACAATAGTTACTCCATTAGAGTAATTGCATTCAGTGTTATGCACAGGAGCCACAGGCAGGGAAGAATTCTTCCAGCAGGAAAACACTGCTGACAAATAAGACATTTTGGCTTTTTTTCCCATACTTATTATTGATATATTACTTGACTAATGAATCTCATACAATGTATGCCCAGAGGAACAGCAGCCCTCTAACGCTGACAATAATAGCCTCCAATTATGTCTGCTAAGGATTAGACTTAAACAGGGGCGATCGTGGCCGCCTGAGGCAGCTTGTTGTTGCTGCCGCCCCTCCCCGGTGCATTCACCTTTTTTTCCGGGTGTCCACAAGGGTGGTCGGAGAGGGCCAGGACGCTAGAGCAGAGAGCATAATTGTGCTCTCTGCACTAGAAGAGCCAAATTTCCGGTTTGAAAAACTGAAATTCGGCTCTTAAAGTACCAGGAGCAGCATTTTTGCCGCCCCTGGTACGTAGTGGGGTGCAGGGCCGGCCTTAGGCCAATTGGACCAATTGGGCCCAATTGGGCCCCGCACCTCTGGGGGCCCCGCACTGCCCCTTTCCTTTCTATTTTGTGCCTGTATGCCCTTATTTTCCTAAATACTTGCTGTGTCAGTAGCCAGCAACACTTTGTCTAGGGGCCCCGCCAACATGGTCCCAATTGGGCCCCACATTTGATAGGACCAGCCCTGGTGGGGTGCTGCCGCCTGAGGCGAGTTACTCAACTCATTTCATTGGCGGAGCGCCCCTGGACTTTAAGTGGCCATGCATGCTACGATTATGATCTTTCCCATGACCATTGGTCAAATGAAAGATCTTTCATCCACTCTAGGAGCTGAATCGTCAGATATGTAGGTAAAAATGATTAACATGTTCAGGAACCTTTAAAGGTGTCCAATCGAAATTTTCAGTCCTGCCCGATCAACGAGATAATCGGAATCCATGCCTTTTTACCGATATTGGTTGCCTTGTCTCCCACCACACATGCAACCATTGTCGTAAGTAAGATCTCTTGTGCGATAATATCGGTGCATCTATGGCCATCTTAAGATTTGCTGTTACATGCACAGTGTATTACAAACTACCAATATGTCCTCTTTTATATAAAACAACATACATATAGCATATTCTGATATATGGTAGGTACCTGCACCTATCGACGCTTGTGAAGCTTGGGGCTACCATCACCCTGGCACTGGCAGAAGATCCAGGGTTCCCACAGCAGTGGTGCACCAGATTTGGGTCAAGTGAATTGGATGTCAGCACCATTTGGAACAGATACTCCAGAAGTGACATAGCCCCAAAAATGTGAGGCGTAGCTAGCTTGTACCCGCATCAATATTATAGTGTAGGATCTTTGAAGGAAGCTTCTTTTCCTCCCAGTACTTGTCACATCACTCATACAGGTATAGGACCTGTTATCCAGAATGCTCAGAGACCCTAGCCTAATATTTAAAGCCAAATAAACAACAAGTTCCCCAGAAAGCAGGAAAGCAACAATGGCCTGGAAACAGAACTTCAAGGCAACCCCAAAACTCAGCCATTGTTGAAAAGCACGTGTTGGATCGAGACTCCATTGCCTGTTGGAAAGGAGGTGAAGGGACACGGAGCAAAATATATATAATTTCTTGTGTCATTTAATGTTCCCAGCCAGTATGAGTTGTTTTAGGTCTTTGTGCATTTTAAACTCTAAAAACTTTAATGTTATTGGCTTTGTATGGTATCAATTTAGCCGCTACCCTTTGTCGTTCATTAACAACATATTAATCTAAGTCCACTATGAGAGAAACTAAAGGTATTGGCATGTGGAATGTTATAAAATGAATAAAATTTAATCAAAGGGAGACTTTGTTGCTTCCATGCTGTGATAATTAAGACAGATTTCTCTTAATTGCTTACAGGAAGTCATTAGAAAGCGTACTAATTATGCAGAACACCAGCCCAATAAATATTAATATCTATTTGTTCATTTTAGGCTCTGTGCTTGCAAACAATGCAGGATAATAAAGCTCTTTCACATTTTATGTGTTTTATGAGAGAACCCAAGAGATGTGGGGACAGATATCAAGAGCCCCAGGTAGCAGTATCACAGCTGCACGAGAAAATTACATACAAGATCTTCAGCTTGAGAATGACATCATTGGTTACTTAATGATGTCATTTAGTCTATTCTCTTTTGAGACTGGCAAAGAGCACTTTACCTTTAACCTACCCTTTTTTCCAGAAGTTTATGGTCTATCTAAGTTTTTCATTAGGGAGGTTGAACTTTTTTGCTCGGACTGTTAATAAGAAATAGAAGAAGAATAAGAAATTTAGCAGTTATGTAATATGAAATTCAGCTAGGAGATTTACATTTTGCATTGAATGAGAATTGTGAAAATTGCAATGATGTGGCCCTCTTGCAGCAGCTCTGCATAGGAGCATATTAGGATCCAAATGGGCCCAGGGGTGTTCCTATACCCCTTTGGTGAGACAAGCTTCCCTTTGCTGCTGATTTGTGGCAATTGATTTTTCTGCACTAGAATAGCCTGAAATCCCAATATCAAAATCAGAATTTTGACTCTTAAAGTTACCAGGAGAGGTTTTATATATAAATATATATATATATATGTTATATATATATATATATATATATATAGTCGTATTCCAAGGAATGACACATTCCAGGACTTCATAATGAGATCAAGCAAAGTGAAGTTTTATTTGTCAACGTTTCAGTTCAGTCTGGTCCAAACTGGCCCGAAAAGTTGACAAATAAAACTTCACTTTGCTTGATCTCATTATGAAGTCCTGGAATGTGTCATTCCTTGGAATACGACTATCTACAGTTTATATGACAGCACCCAGGCAGTAAAACTCTGCTGGATTGGAGTGCACCACAGCCTGAACTGTGTGTGTGTGTATATATATATATATATATATATATATATATATATATATATATATATATATATATATATATATATATACAGTATATAGTATGTTTATTATAATGTGCAAACATATTTGTGGTTTGAATTCTGTAAAGTAGACATACTATAGCCCAGCTGAGCAAGTGTGTGAAGAATTAGGACTTGCCCCAGGACAATAATTAGTTCTATGGCTGGTATGATTTAATTTATGTGATCTCTGCCAGATAGAATAAGCTGTGCTCGGAGTGATAACGGCTTTTTTTTTTACAGGATGGTTATATTTCTGTTCCATGGGATGTGATATATTTTGCCTGGAGACCTTTACAGTTGAATATTTTGTCATGTATTCTCTTCCTATCTCAGCGTTTTGTACATCCCACTGTGTGCAGTACAGTAGGAGCCTTGCCGTTGTTAATGTAACAATATATTTTTATTGCACAGCAGTCCGTTAACCTGCCCAGCTTAAGAGCCAATTCACTTTAGTCCATAATTTACAAATACACCCAGCATGGCTCCAATTGCTCAGAGCCATTCCAATGTTTTTTTCACTTTAACATGCCCCACTTTATAATTGTTATACTCCCGTGAAACAAATTTATAGGCTAGAACTACCTGGCTTGTAATATTTTTAGAATTTATAACAAAAGATGTTGCGCTCACTTCTACAAATATTGAACATCATTAAAGGGGTGTAACTGTGGCCTAATCACAGGTTACAAGCAAGAAATACTGTATTTCCTCTTCTGTACTCATCCTTACTGAAACATTAAAGGACCTTTGAGCAAAATATGCTATATACTATCTAGATACTACAGGTTTTATATATGTTGAAAATCATCCCTTGGCACCCAAACTGGGTAATGATCTCGGGTGCGGGGTAATTCCAACAGATGGAAAGCAAAGAGTCAGTTGCTTTTGATCACCGCTATTTGTAGGGGTGCTGGGAATTGCAGTACAACAGAGCTGGGAATGTACAGGTGGAGCATCATTGGATTACATATTTTTACCCTAAAACAGGGGTCTTTATTAGTAATCATAGGGACTCATATATACAGTAGTTACATAGTTACATAGTTACAAAGTCCATCAACTTCAACCCCTCCAAATGAAACTCAAACTCAACATCCATACATACACACACTGACCCCTCCATACACTGACATATACTACTGTATATACCTATATCTATACTTAATTGTAGATTTTCTTATCACTATAGACTTGGATATTATGTTTGTCCAAGAAATCATCCAAGCCATTCTTAAAGTCATAAACAGAATCAGCCATCACAACATCACCCGGCAGTGCATTCCACAACCTCACTGTCCTCGCTGTGAAGAACCCCTTCATTACTTTAAATAAAAGATATTTTCTTCTAGTTTAAAGGGGTGGTCTCTGGTTCTTAGATCCTTTTTATTGGAAAAAAGGTCCCCTGCTATTTTTCTATAATGTCCTCTAATGTACTTGTAAAGAGTAATCATGTCCCCCTGCAGAGAACATAACCCCAACCTTGACAGTCTACTACATCCAGGTCCTGATGGTGTCCCTGCATGCAATGTCCAGGGCTAAAGAATCTCTCCATTTTGATTCAGTTATAGCCCATGACAGGTTCAAAAAGAAGAAAACTAGGATACTTTGTGTATATTGGGGCACAGTGAGTAGAAGGCAATTTTGCTCAGAGCAGTAACCCATATCAAGCAATCGGCAGGCACATTAGCTTTGCACAGTTTGCTGCAAGTTAGAAACTAAAAGCAAATGTCTTATTGATTGCTATGGGTAACTGCACTGCTGCAAGATTGCCTAGAGTTTGTAACTGAGCCCTAAGTAAATGGCTTTGGCAAAGCTCATCTTTAACCACATCGTTGCCCAGTTCAAAAGCTGTACCAACCAGGCCACACAGTAGTTCACCCTAAATTCACATTTATTTTGGTTTAAACATCAGAATTCTCAGAATATTTACAATTGGTCATCGTCATCATTATTAATTCTCAAAGGTGTCACAATGAATCTGTCCTCGGGGATTGTGTATCTTATATCCTGTAGAATGTAAGATCATTATTATAGTGAGTTTCTGTAATGATGTCTTTATAGGATATTCCTTTCACTGTCATTTCCCCAACTGAGAGACAAATCTCCTAACATGCCATATGCCATTCGGAAATTATTTCTGTTGGCTGAACAGGAGCTAACACCTGCATTCACACCCAAGGCAACATTTTATATACAAACATTAATCGTAGAAAGCAAGCTGTCTCCCTAAGCTGCTATCAGGTTTATCCCAACACAATCACGTGCACAAACACAGCAAAATTCACACAGAAGAAGGATACAAAGCTTTTCCTTTACCCGTTGTGGGATAGAAAGAGTCTGGACAGGTAGAGCAAGAAACAGGCCACAGTACTCAGGCCAATGCTAAAGCAACATGTTTTTATGCAGCTAGAGCTCAACGGTGATTGGTTAGTCCTAACTGGCCTTAAAGGAGACATATAGGATTGGTTAAAAACCACCTAATATTGTAGGCAATAATGAATAACATATGGTGCTGGATTTACTTTTAGATTAAAATTATCATTATCTATAAAAATTGGCCTCTTTATACCGATATACAGTAGATCGGCTATGGTCCCTGTCCATGTTTCAGATAAGGGGTGGGTATGTCCTAATGGTCCCTGCCCAAAGGTCCCTGTCAGATCCACTTAGCTCCTGATTGGTTCCTAACCTGAATGCAGTGTGCAGCGTGCCACCGGCTCCTCTGCATGGCCTGGGAAAGTAGGCAGCAGGAAGTATAGCAGCTGGGTGAGACTGGTAGGGGTTTTGCAGTTTTTTTTAATACATCAGCCCCAAATACAAATTCTTTAAGCACATTCCTTTCTATATTTGTACAGGTAATTGCAATTACTATAAAAATACAGTAGTATCACAAGTTCTAATACAAGAAGCATATATTGCCAACTATCAAGCTTGGGGAAGTAGAAACTACTCACCTTCTTTATCTTCTTCTTCTTCTTGTATAGTAATGTAGAGACCCTGACTGGTATAGGTATGTTTTACTCAGGCAGTTCCCCTGTATTTGGACACCTAAGTGATCCTCTGGTTCACCCAGGCCACTATGTCCCTTTTCCTAAGTCCATTGTAGCCCTAGGTTTTTCCCCAGTAGGTGGCAGCGTTTAAAAATTTAAAAGGGAGCAAGTGTTCAAGGCTCTCGCTTCCTGGATCCCACCTTAAAGGGGTTGTTCACCTTTGAGTTAACTTTTAGTATGTTATAGCTATATAGAATATCCAATTCATAGCAATTCCACAATCGGTCTTGATTATTTATATTTATAGTTTTTGCGTTATTGGCCCTTCTCTTTTGCCTGTTTCCAGCTTTCAAATGGGGGTCACTGACACTGTCTAAAAACTAATGCACTGTAAGGCTACAAATGTATTGTTATTGCTACTTTTTATTAATCATGATTACTCTCTATTCATATTCCAGTCTCTTATTCAAATCAATGCATGGTTGCTAGGGTAATTTGGACCCTAGCAACCATATGGCTGAAATTGCAAACTGGAGAGCTGCTGAATAAAAAAACTAAAGGACACAAATAATAAAAAATTGAAAGTTAATTTAAAGGTGAACAACCCTTTTAAGGTGAGGTGGGTACAGGATAGGCTCTGAACAGCGCCACAGAACCTGGCTAGGGAAAGTTTATTTAGCAGCAGAAGTTTTTCTAATAGTCGATCTAGGAGCAAAAGTTACAGGCAGGTATTTAGTTCCACTGTCTGCCTGTCCAACAAATAAGTCATTTGTTTGAAGTAACCCCTGGACTGCTGTTACATTCAGCCAGGGTTGCCAGATTTACATTTCAAAACCAGCCAAAGACTATTAAAAAAACAGCCAAAAAGTAGCCAAAAAACATTTTAAAAGTAGCCCAAAATATCCCAATTTGTACACTGAACAATCAATATGACAACAGCATATAGAAGCAGCTAACTATAATTCTATTTGTCTGGCACAGGTGATTATCACATCCCAGATGCAGCGGGTTGCAGGCTGTAGTACAGACAGGTTGGGACTGATAGGCTAGAACTGCAGCAAATACAAAGCTGCTTTCTATGCCTTTCTATTCTCATTTACATAATTCTGGGTATTGTAGTTTCACATTAACCTTGGCTGTAGACATTATATCACCCAACATGCACTGGGATGGCACACTAGGGGGAAAACTAGTTTTCAAAATACAAACCTGCCAAGGCTCCAAAAACTAGACCAAATCCATACCTTGGCTAGTTTGTACTTTGGAAACCCACCTGGGCTTGAGATTAGTAGCCCAATTTGGTGGACTTTCAGCCTGTTTGATCTGTGCACCAGGAGATACCCAGGATCCACCTGAGGGTAAGGTGCTTAAAGGGGCCACTACACGCTGCTGGGAGTTGCCCACTGTGTCAGGGTGCCTGGGATACACTGGCGGCAAGTCACACTATTTCCACACATCTCAGGCCCACTCATGGCTATGCTACAGTGGTTTACTTTTAATATAACTTTTAATATGTTATAAAATATCCTGTTCCTTTCAATTGATCATTATTTATTCTTTATAGTTTTTAAGTTATTTGCCTTCCTCTTCTACCTTTTCCCAGTTTTCAAATGGGGGAGTTGCTGACCCCTGCAGACTAAAGACTTATTGGTCTTTTGGGCTACAATTTTAATTTTATTTATTACTTATCTAACCTATTCAGTTCCCCTCCTATACTTATTCCTGTCTCTCACTCAAACCATTGCTTGATTGCTAGGGAAATTAAAGCTGAAATACAAAAGGAGAGAGCTGCGTAACAAAAAGTTTACTAACTGGGAAAGAAATTAAGACCAATTGCAAATTCTCTTAGAATATCACTGTCTACAATACATCATACCAATTTTTAATCTAAAGTTACTCAACCCTTTTAATAGAAGGTGGCATCACAAACAGTTATAAGGCTGCCAGTCTGCTGAAGCAAAACATGTCTTCTTGTATTTTCTCTTTGTATTTTAGATTTATTTTACCACATGTGTATGTGTAGAAATGTAACTAGATTTTCCTTTGCCCAGAGAAGCTAATGAAATATCTGCTGTATCATTGCAATTTCATATATTTCTGCCCACAGGATGTCGGTTGATTGTAAGATACAAGCGCAGTGGGAATGCTATTTTTTTTTAACAGGGCCATTACAACATGATTAAAAATTGTTGCTGAACCCTGAGGGTACTTGTGATGTCAGAGTGTTATAAAGCTGTTTATATTAGTTGACAGCCAGCACAGAGACAAAATAATCATACATTTATGGAAAGAAATATAATGCACAGCTGTTGTTTTTAACATTACAAACAATGCTTCTGCAAATGTATACATTATTATCCATACATCATTGTACTACAGGTATGGGACCGGGTTTTCTGGATAACGGATCTTTCTGAATTTGTGTCTTCATGCCTTAAGTCTACTAGAAATTCATTAAAACATTAGATAAATCCAATAGGCTGGTATTGCTACCAATAAGGATTAATTATATATAAGTTGGGATCAAGTACAAGCTATTGTTTTATTATTACAGAGAAAACGGAAATCATTTTAAAAATTTGGATTATTTGGATAAAATGGAGTCTATGGAGCTTTCTGGATATCGGGTTTCCGGATAAGGGATCCTATACCTGTACTAATAATGAGAACAGAGTGTAACAAAGAAGGTCACCCTAGCTTTTCTGGTATCATAGCCTCAGTACTCAGAATAAACAGGATTGGCACACCTACTATACATAAAATAAGCAAAATAATACTGGCACTACAGACCAAGAGCAAGCAGGATAAAACATCCTTGCTGTGTTGAAACATTTAATAACATCATTAACATCATGATTGTAAGTCAGTAATGTCTACTGATGCAACCCACTGGTAGAAACCTGAAAATACTGCCACATCCAGGCTGGTAGTCATTTGGACCCCAGCAGTCAGTTACATAATTAAGTTGGGTTTAAAAAGATCAAAGTCCTTCAAGTTCAAACCCAAATGAAACCCAGCGCACATACATACCTACACACATTCACACTGACCCCTCAATATACTATAAACTATATTTACCGATATCTATACTAATTGTAGATGTTAATATCACAATAGCCATGGATATTATGTCTGTCCAAGAAATCATCCTAGCCTTAAATGCATTAACAGAATCAGCATCACAACATCATCCGGAAGTGCTTTCCCCAACCGCACTGTCATCACTGTGAAGAACCACCTTTGTTGCTGCAGTATCGCACTGGGGGGCCTGGAGCTAGAGTCCTGCGCGGGTCCATTTTTGGGACCCGAACGCGACCCGTACCCGCAACCTGCAATCCGCAACCCGCACCCGCAACCCGCATTTTTACCCGCTTGGACCCGCAACCCGACTCGTAAGTACCTTCTCTGCAACCCGGACCCGCGACCCGCTGACCATCAAGAATCAGGAAGTGCTGTCATTATCGGAAGTGACGTCATCGGAAGTAGATATGATCGGAAAAAAGGGAGTAAACCGGAAGTGCTGTCATTGTGTGCCGGAAATGACATCATCGGAAGTGGACGTGACCGGAAAAAAGGAGCAATTATTGATATTGAGAAGACCCGCAGCCCGACCCGCAGCCCGACCCGCAACCCACAAACCCGCAGAAGCGCCGACCCGCGGGTATACCCGCACCTTGAACTTCAACGAAAAATCCGCATGGTACTGCAGGTTTTTGCGGGTAACCCGCGGGTACCCGACCCGCTGCAGGACCCTCCAGCCCCCTGCCTGAGTCACCACCCCCCTCTGACTCCCACTCTCCCCTCCCTTGCCTACCTTCTTCTTGCAGGTACTGTATGTTGGAAACTGCAGCAAAGGCTTCACTCAGAAAACAGGTCTGGGCCTGGCTGCTTCAAATGAAAGTTCTTTTCCATTAGTCTAAAAGGGTGGCCTCTGCTGTGGTGATCCTTTGTATTGGAAAAAAAGTCCCCTGCGATCTGTACATGTACATTAATAGTGATGGGCGAATTTATTCGACAGGCGCGAATTCGCAGCGAATTTGCGCGATTCGCCAACAGCGAATAAATTTGCGAAATGCCCGCAAAAATTCACCTGAAAAAATTTGTCAAAAATGGGCGCCGGCGGCGAAAACGAGATGCCGGCGCAGATTCGCGAATTTTTTGCCGTTTCACGAATTTCACGGGAAGCAGTGGGCGCACAGAAAACAACCCCAACCTTGACAGTCTACCGTAATTTAAGTCTTCCATCCCTCTAACCAGTTTAGTTGCACTTAGTCTCTGCACTCTCTCCAGCTCATTTATATCCCTCTTAAGGACTGGAGTCCAAAACTGCACTGCATACTCCAGATGAGGCCTCACCAGAGACCTATAAAGAGGCATAATTATGTTTTCATCCCTTGAATTAATGTCCTTTTCTATGAAGGACAGAACTTTATTTGCTTTAGTAGCCACAGAATGACACTACCCAGAATTAGAAAAACCCTTAGATCCTTCTCAGTTACGGAAACTTCCCCACACACTGCCATTTAGTGTATAACTTTCATTTATATTATTTTTGCATAACCCTGCATTCCTCAACATTGAACATCCTTTTCCAGTTTGCTGCCCAGTTTTACAATTTAGTCAAATCACTCTGCAAAGTGGCAGCATCTTGCATGGAACTTAAATTTGTTGCTTACTTAGAGTGGAGACTTAGGCCTCCTTCATCTACCGCAGGAGAAACCTATAAATACAAGAGAATTAGACTTACTGAAATCATGTATAATACAGTGTAGGTCAGGAGATTCTAACTCAATAAGAGGGCTAGAGGTAAACAAACATGCATTATATAATTACCCATTCATCTCTTACCGCGTATAAGCCGAGTTTTTCAGCATCCAAAATGTGCTGAAAAAGTCTACCTCAGCTTATACTCGGGTCAGCTGTAGCCAACCCGAGTAGCTGAGATTGCAGTCACTTTTAATCATTCCTATACCAACAGTTCACTTGGGGAGAGACTGCAATATCCCACAATGCCCTCTGAAGAATAACAGTGCTCCCTCTGTTGGTTATATGAAATAATAACAGTGACTGCAATATCACACAGCACCCTCTGTTGGTTATATGAAAGAATAACAGTGACTGCAATATCACACAGCGCCATCTGTTGGTTATATGAAAGAATAACAGTGACTGCAATATCACACAGCACCCTCTGTTGGTTGTATGAAAGAATAACAGTGCGCCCTCTGTTGGTTATATGAAAGATTAACAGTGACTGCAATATCACACAGCACCATCTGTTGGTTGTATGAAAGATTAACAGTGACTGCAATATCACACAGCACCATCTGTTGGTTATATGAAAGAATAACAGTGCGCCCTCTGTTGGTTATATGAAAGATTAACAGTGACTGCAATATCACACAGCGCCATCTGTTGGTTATATGAAAGAATAACAGTGACTGCAATATCACACAGCGCCCTCTGTTGGTTATAAAATAGATTAACAGTGACTGCAATATCACACAGCGCTCTCTGTTGGTTATATGAAAGATTAACAGTGATGGCAATATCACACAGCACCCTCTGCACATGGTAGTGGGACAGTGGGACAATGCACACAGTAATCCGTTTGGCAATTCTCTGTCACCATCAACTTTGCAAAGAAGTCCAGTTGATCGCTGGGGGGTCGCTTTGGGCAGAATGTGCGCTGCTGGGAGACAGGGCTGTAGTTGTGTCTAGGCTTATACTAGAGTCAATAAGTTTTCCCAGTTTTCGTAGGTAAAATTAGGTACCTCGGCTTATACTCAGGTCGGCTTATACTCGAGTATATACGGTAATATTTATTTTAGACAAACAGTGGGACAACAGTGGGATAGCCCTCTCCCAAAATATCCTGCAAATGTCCTTCACAATGCACAACAACCCTGCACTATTCATTTTATTTACATTTTATTTCCTATACTTTCCCTTTGTCTTAAAAGGGAAAGTATATACCCTTTTCAACATTAGCTTAATGAATAGGGCTTGTGCTTAACCTACCTTTTGCCTATTATTTTAATTAAGAAATATGTATGTTTTTTGTTATTTTAGCTACAATGTAATATCTCCTACCGCACACCTGTAGTTCACCAATCCTGCAACTGGTGGTGCGTTTCTTCCGTTGACCCGGCCGGGTCCCTTAGCAACGCATGTGTATAGAAAACTGATCCACACACACACACGTTAATGCAGTCGGGGAGTATCCCCTTTTATTCAGCCACCAAACATTCAACGTTTTGGGGGGAACACCCACCCTTCATCTATACACATGTTTTGTTATTTTGGCACCAAACAAGTATATGAAGCCAGTTTCACTTTAGTATTTTCTGTCATTTCTGATTATAAAGAGCTTCATAGAAGCAAACTAATTACCAGTCTAAAGAGAAGCCTCTGATAATGAGCTACTCAAAGGCTGTTGCTTAAATAAGGGAGATGGTTCTTTGTTTTAACCTTTTTTTCAATGTTTTAAAGAAGAAAAAGGGAGCTCTGAACAATTAATTTCACAAAGAAAGGGGGAGGTGAGTGTTTTATAATGGCAAAATGTGTAATTTTAAAAAATAAAACAATAGGCAAAATGTAATTTCAACAAGCCCTACTAAATGTGATCATTTTTAGCAAAGTTTAGGTGTATAGTATCCCTTTAATGGCTATCCCAGAGTGCTGGCAAACAACTGTTTTTCCCCCATGGAGGTTTCCTCCAATCTGTTCTATATTTGCTGTGCACTTACAGACCCTCAGAGCAGCTGCCTGTTATGGTATCAGAGGAGCAACATTTCCTTACATTTATTGAGGTGCTAACACACAATGCACACTTACCCCTGTGATTTACCCTCAGCTCGGTGGCACAAAAGCTAAATAAATATAAGACAAATGCAAAAGGAGCATTGTATATGAGCACAGCAACGATATTGACACATTCGGAAACAGCATAAGATTCCTTAATAATCTCTCTGCATTTATTTGTTCTCTTTTCCGGATACATTTGACTTTTAATTCTAAATGAATCATTCAGCACATAGGGGAGGGGTGTCAACTGTTGAATAATTAGACATAAGCACTGTTTAGTTGAATTACATTATGGGGTGTTGACAAAATATTCTGTTTAAAGGAACAGTGAAGCTTAAAGTTGCAGCAGCAGTAATATAGTTAGAGATGGGAATGGGCTCCAGTGATACTAACATATTGTTCAGCAGGTGTCAGTGGGGTGGGGATTCCCAGGTGCAGTGATACAGTGAATGTGGCCCACCTATCTATAATTATATTGGCAAATGTTTTTGTCTTCATTCCAGTGCGTATGAAAAACATGTATAACATTTGGCACAGAGTCAGTTTGCACTGCATCTGCACGTTGACCCACCTGTCGAAATGAATGCTAATATAGGGAGTGCAATATAGGTGCTAAATTGCACTGGTTTGGCTATAGCAACCAATCAGATCTGAGCTGACTGGTTGCAAATGCCATCTTGCCTTTGGGGCCTTGAAAAGTAATATAGCCGGTTCTGCCCATGTCAGGTGACCACATGACTAATATGACTGTAGAATGCATAGTCTAATAGAGACCATGATTAGCTTGGATCACAGATTTGGATCTTTTGGTGGGCTGCTTTTCTTTCCATGCATATTCATGCACCCACAGCCAGAATAATCACTCTGCACATCCTCTTATTATTCTCAGATCTAGCAGCTAGAGGTGTTGAGCTGTGTAATCTCAGTTACCATAGGAGGTGCTGAGTGCAGATGGTGTGTAACCAGTGATAATATGTGACAATACATTATATCAGGAGCAAAGTCTCGCTCTTTGTTCCAGGTGCTTCCCTGGGTATTCTCAGTGTTATGGCTGGTAGATGTGTTACAGCATGTTGAGTTGAGCACATAGTCCCAACTGTCAGTTGCTGTTGCCTTTTTATTTTTATTTTGAAATAATACACAGTATATATTATTTTACTTGTGTGCTCTCCTTCCTATAGCAATACCAAAATTCTTTTGGTCCTGAATTGCCGTCAGCATTGCAGCACTGAACTTCTCCTTCTGAAGAAAGATCAGTCTACAATCATCTTTGATAAGATACCTTGTAAATAAAGATACACAATACTTTGATACAAGACTAGGGATGCACCAAATCCACTATTTTGGATTGGCCGAACCCCCGAATCCTTTGCGAAAGATTCGGCCGAACCAACGAATCCTTTGCAAAAGATTCAGCCGAATACCAAACCGAATCCGAATCCTAATTGCATATGCCAATTAGGGGTGGGAAGGGGAATTTTTTGTTTTACTTCTTTGTTTTGTGACAAAAAGTCACGCAATTTCCCTCCCCTATATACAAATTAGGATTTGGATTCAGTTCGCCCAGGCAGAAGGATTTGGCTGAATCCTGCTGAATAGTGATGGGCGAATTTATTCGCCAGGCACAAATTCGCAGCGAATTTGGGCGATTCGCTGCCAGCGAATAAATTCGGGAAACGCCCGCAAAAATTAGCGTCAAAAACGGGTGCCGGCGCCAAAAAAACGGGTGCCGGCGTCAAAAACTAGACATTTTTTGCTGTTTATCGAATTTCATGCAAAATTCGTGAATTTTTCGGCGAAGTGAAACGGCGCAAATTCGCCCATCACTACTGCTGAAAAAAGCTGAAAGCTGGCCGAATCCCGAACAGAATCCTGGATTCGGTGCATCCCTATACGAGACTAGGGCTCATTCACTAACACATAAGTACATGTGCCCTACAAATATATAGCAACCAGCAATTATCTTTAATCAGTCTATTATTAAGTCAAAATGACAATTGCAATGAGGAGGAGGTGACCCAACAGTTAGTTTGATTCAACTATGTTCAACTATGCAGTGTTGTGCGCGTGTGTCTGGAAGAATTTGTATGGCTTTGGAAGCTTTTTGCCCCCAGAGCAGTTTGACTAGATATTCAATTTATAGCTGCAAGTGCCCATGTGCCCCATATGTTGCAGGTGGAACCTGCTGTTATTTGGTAAGTGTGGTGGCTTTATAGGGTCATTATTATGTGTGATTCTAATTCCTATATATTCTAAGCTTGAAATCACCTTGAAATGTTAACCTTCTTCTACCCAGGCCTTGCATACAGAATCTTCAACTACTTAAAAAATATCTTTACATTAAAATTTACATTATTAAATTACAGGTGGGGTTATGGGAAGTGGTCCACATTCATTATGTAGGGACCCTGAGAATTTAGTTGCATTTTTCATCAGGCATTTCCCCAAAGTCTTGACACCTTAGGTGGTCCAGCGTGAGCCCTGTAAGCTTTTCCATGACACAGAAGCTGTTTATCCTACATATGATTTTCAAGTGATCTAGTATTGATATCACCAGATGATAAACTGCCTGTTAGTTCAAGAAGTTCAGTATTTGCAAGAGACATCTGTGATCATTTGTTAAATCGGACAAATATTCCATGTTGGATCTTTCCCTCAACTATCTGGCTGGTACCCAACAGAGAGAGAAGAACTTAAGGTAATATTTATAGTACAGAGGCTGGGAGTTGCCCTCCTAAACACTTGAGGACAGATTTACTAAAAGGCGAATTGTCGCATCACTTCGCCAGGCGCAAATTCGCTACCACTACGCTAATTCACTAATATACAAAGTTGCGCCATGGGCTCAGAATGCTGGCGACTTTTCGCTACCGTTACTTCGGCAGTGCGAGCATTTCATACCGAGGGTTTGTTTGTGCCTAGTGAAAATTCACTAGTGATCTTGCATAGTCTATTTGCATACAGTGGGTAATTTAAAGTTGTATGGACGTCTTTATTATAAATGTTGGTGCAAATGCTTGAAGTTACCACTTTTTCTTACAAATGTCCAGGGAACCTTAATAAAAACAAGAGAGTTAATATAATGCCCTACACATGAGCCCACTGTAAAATGAATGTTCCATATTTTAGCAAATGTCTGAAGAAAACTGGTTCCCCAAAAAAAGTTTGTTAGGACTTTTGCAGGCAATCCTGCTTAAAAAAGGAAAAGTCGCCAGCATTTTTTGAACTTTAATGCATTTTCGGCTCACAGGATATGGTGTAAGTGACAGATTGAGGAAGAAGTAGCTGCTTTTTAGCACTTCGACTGGTCTGAGGTGGCAAAGTCAACTCTGGTGAAAGAGATAACGTTAAGTAAAATCTGCACTTTAGTGAATCGATCGTTCACCGGAGCCAAAAGATGCCTGGCGATAGAGTGCGAATGATCACTAGCGTCGTTCCCGTTCGCTAGCGCATTGGCGCCTGAGCCTGTTAGTGAATTGGTGATGTCCCTACTAGCATTAGCCACTTCGCCCTTTAATAAATCTGCCCCTTGGTCTCAGAAGGCACACTGTAAGCAGCATACACCTCTATCTCACTTTCCATACAATTCTATTACACACCCATGGGTGGGCTGCACTTGCATGGGCTTGGTTTAGGCCCCTGCTGGCCCTAGGGCTACAGGCAACCACAGGAGGCCCTATTAGTTGTGCCACTGCTCACCAGTTTGCAAGCAGTGGTCTAGAACATATTTTGAGCTCTGTATAAACTACCCCTAGGCTGCAGACTTTAAGATAAGGAGAAGTTCATTAGACAGAGGCCACTTCTGTGGACTAGCAATTTGTTTTTATCAGCTGCTCCTCTACTCAGCAGAACCAGAAAGTGACTTAATTACATGAATAGCCAAAAAGGATGCACAGTACAAGCCTTAACTAATGTTGAAAAAGCATGTGTACTGCCCATTTAACAGCTGGTGAAGGTACCAACAAAGCCTTATTTGTTATAACCTTTGCTCTGTGACATTCTCTTTCTCATGTGAGTATCAAGCAGTACATTCAGGGTAGTTGGGCTAACAATAGCAACTTAATGAATATTCACAGCATATTCTAATTAATATCCCTGCTATACAAGATATACCCAGAAATGTACTGGCACAGACCCTACAAACACAGAATCCCTTTGAAATTGCAGTTCTGCTCATCCTGGGAGAGAGACGTAAGTGGCCTGGACTAGGAGAGAGCAGAATAAGCAATACGATTTTCTTATTGATCGGGCCATAATGTGATTTTTCTCTGCCTGTTAAACACAATTGTCTCCCTGGGAATATGCATCTTTCAGAATGCGAAAGACAGTTTAATTAGCAGTGCGCCACATAACCACATCGCTGCCTGCATTAAATTCAGGGTGATAATAAACACAGGGAGTTAGTGGGATGAATACATTATACTCAAAGGGCCCTGGTATAACAGAGACATATTTATCTGCTCAACTCCTGCTGGAAGAGGCTTAAAATCCTTCTCATTGCCTTAATGATGCCTAACATGGTCACATTAGCCAAGGAAAACAGTCTTTTAACTCATTGCTGAAATTGGTGCCTGAGATATTAGATCATAGTTTCTAATACATACATAGGTTCATTTTTTTTAAGTTTGTTTAACTTGGTGGCTGCATAGACATCAGAATACAGCGGTTTTCCTATTGTAAAGCAGAAGGGATAATTGACAGTGCAGTAAGTGTCTGGGCCACATTTTAAAACAGGATTCAGCCCGTAGGTCCCTCTTTTATACAGTACATGTTACTGATATACAGCGCCTTTCCTAGCTGTTTGTTGCTGCCAGTGATGAATGGTGTGCAATGAGTCTATCTGGCCAAGGTCTGCTATTGGAAAGTATATTTCCTGGTCATGAGCTTGTGCCAGTGGTGAATAGTATAGATTGTACAGGTATGGGATTCATTATCCGAAAACCTCTTATCCAAAAAACGCTGAATTATAGGAAGGCCATCTCCCACAGACTCTATTTTCTTTCTTTAATAAAACAGTACCTTATACTTGATCCCAACTAAGATATAATTAATCCTTATTGGTTGCAAACCAGTCTATTTGATGTTAAACAATTTTTTAGCAAAGTATGGTGATCTAAATTACAGAAAGATCCCTTATCTGGAAAACCCCTAGTCCCAAACATTTTGGATAACAGGTCCTTTACGTGTATATTTCTGGCTTTAGTTGCTGCCAGTTGTGAATAGTAAAGAAGTTATCATTTGTAGCGGTCACAGTAAACAGTGTACGTTTTTCTCATTTACTATTGGCACTAACACTAGTGCAGGATAACTAAGGGGTGTATAATTGGGTTCAAAAGGGCAGAGCACAGTACCAGTGGACTTAATGTAGCCCTGGTTGGGTAAGGGCAGAGACACATGCCCGGCGACGAATCTCCTCTTCTTCGGGGTGACTAATCTCCCTGAACTGCCTGACCTGCCTTCCCGCGTGCTAGAATGAAAATCGTCAGCGGGATGGCACATGAGAAAACAAAACGCTCCGAGTGCCATCCCACCGGCGATTTTCATTCTAGCTGGCGGGTAAGGCTGGGGAGGCAGTTAGGGGAGATTAGTCGCCCTGAAGAAGAGGAGATTTGTGGCCAGGGGACTAATCTCCCCGAATTGCAGCATGTGTCTCTGCCCTAAGAGTATGGGTGGGAGGGGCTTATATGCTGCCCCCTGCCAAACCCAAATGCAGGCAGCACAGTGTTCCTGGGGCAGACATGGCTCTCTTTGACCTGCGGCAACTCTGCATGGCCGGAAAGCAGTGTCCAAAGTATAAAAAACATGCACACTGAGCCCATATTTTGCACTGTGCACTACCTAGGATGTCAAACATAAACCCTAAGATTTGTGCAGAAAGCCAAAAAGAAATTAGACGATACACTGTATTAGATCTGTGTCCAGCATAGGCCGATTTAATAAAGGATTTGGTTAATCTCGCTAAACCGACCTAATGAACTTCACATAACAAATATGATGGATGTATTATTCACAAAACAGGCGCTTTATATATCCTACAACAATTCTTTCTTGAAGCACACCACATACTTGTCTCTATAGGGTGCAGTCACTTCCCACTGCTTCCAGGCAAAATATACCATCCAGGGTATATATAGGGAAGCAGCACATATTCTGGCAGATGCCTTTATCACATTTTATTGCAGAATTTGAAGCACAAGCTTTCGGGGACCAACCCCTTGCTCGGGTGCAAACTTTTGCGGGGTTGGTCCCTGAAAGCTTGTGATTTAACTTCTGCAATAAAATGTGCTAAAGGCATCTTCCAGTATATGTTGGTGTGCTTCTTCCCTATATATAGCCTGCATTATATATCCTACCATGTGCCCTGGGAGGTTAAAGCGTATCTTCCGTGCATTCTGCCATGTATTGGGTTATTATGCATGACACTGAATCTGGTCCCAGAGTAAAAGAACCAGTGTAGAAATGCCTTTAATTAGCTTCCCTAACTACATAAATCACCAATGCTGGCCAGCTGCACCATACTTGTTTGGACAGATCATTGGGCCCGGGGTGCCTAATGAAATAGTAGTGGGGACTTGAACAGTAAGCTTGCCAAATACAGTGAACAATTACAAAAATCTTCATGAGCCTGGCCCTTTAAGTATAGTCCAGTGTCTAATATTAAAATAAAAAATGAATATTACCACCACCACAAGGATTTCATTAACAAGAAATTCATGGACTCCCAGGGATTTCTAATAACTCTCTGTTATTTCTCCCCACAGACTTCTACATTAAATAATTTGTCCAGATAGACTTTCATGGTATTCTGCTTTTCAAGCAATTACTTCAATCCCATAGATTTTATTGAGTCATCTCTGCAATAATAAAAAAAAAACTACAGCAATTTCCCCTTCACATCATCTATAAAACTGTGCAAGTGTATACTTTTAGAATATATGTTCCGCTAAAGAACATACAATAAAAGCTGCAAAACAATACATTTAATAAAGAAACAAAAGTAGAAAAAAAGGCATTTAGACCCCCATTATCTGCATTGTAGATTGTATGAAATAAATAAACAAAGAGACAATGGTTTAATAAGTAGGCAACGTAAGGATGCTACAGCTATTCTGTTTAGATGGAAGATCATTTATGGCAATGAGGGGGGAATCGGAGAGGAGCTCTCATCTGCATGCCTAGAGGGAGCTGTAGAGCTAATCTTGTTGTTATATTACTGATATCATATCTTCCTCAATAAGACATTTATAGCTCACTTACTCATCCACTGTCATTAGAGAGTAGCGCACCTTCGCCACTAGGGGGTCTTTAAATACCACTAATCAACCTAGAAGGCTCGGGGGTATATGGATTAAAGAGGAATTTTGAAAGCAGCTCCTATATATTAACTGCTGTGACTCTGCATATTTACTAGGACACGTATCTTGTAAGAGCACACACCAGCCAGGCACTCAGAAATAGGGCTGTTTATTCATATACCAAGCATGCACATTTCCAATTACTCTGTCATGAAATAGGCAATATTATACCAAAATAAATGATGCAAATTAAATGCATTCAATATATTATTGTTGACAATTTTATTTCAAATTAAGGCGGGGGGGTTCTACTTCCAATGAATGTTTAGTATAATGCAAGACATTAATATTCTAGCATTAATATTCTTTGGTGGATTTTCAGTTATTTGCCTTGCCTGACCCATTCACTTATTTTCGCTCTAGGACAGATGGACCCTATCAAGTCCATTCATGTTCTATATGCAGTTAATAAACACCTATAAGCTCTTAGGACAAGAGGTATAAAGCAATGATAAATAAATATTTCTAAGCCATCACACTTGATTCCCCAACCCAGGATCTGACTGGCCCACTGGATCACTGGATAAAATCCAGGCAGGTCCTAGCAAATGTGGTCCTGTGGCCTTAAAGGTTGGTGGCGATGTTTGAAAGCATTATCAGCTGCAGAAATGAGGGTGGTGAATGCAGTCAGTGGTAATAGTGGCGTTATGTGGTCAGTGATGTGGCAGCTCTTGAGGTTAGGTCCCTTGGTGTGACCAGGGTTTCTGAGTCCAACACTACCCCATAAATGCATGAACAAATGGGCAGAAATCCAGTATGTATAGTGACACTTTGATCAAGTAGTCACAGGCATGTGTACCATAACCCTTACTATTAACATACAGTATGTGCATTACAAACCACAGAAGCACAAGCAATGGTGTAACTAAGAGCCTTTCTGCCTAATCTTGCAGAAATCTGCTGGGCTCAAAAATAATGATAAAAGCCAAAATATGTGAATTTTAACAGAATGAGAAAATGTAAATAATTAGCTACTAAACCTTCTGGGAAACAACTTCCCATATAAGCAGTGAACAGACGTATAGTTTCATATTCTGTGGCCAAACCTATTTTGATGTCTGAATGAAGCCCATGAAGTGATATCTGCACTTGATTCTTTGGGTGCAAATCTGCTGTGCCTATTGATGCAGCCTTCACCAGGCCCAGACTGGCAATTTGCTGGTTCTGACAAATGCCAGAAGGGTTGCTGTAAGATGCCATAGCCATCTATTTATTGGACCTGTGGGAGGCTGCTTGGGCCCCTGTGTACTTGAAATGCCAGAGACCTAGCTTGCAATAGTATATCTGGAATAGCTACCAGATGGAAAGTGGCAGTAGTGTCAGACTTTCTCTACACCAATAGGGGCATTTGCATGTGATTCTGAAGATGGGGCAGGACGGAAACCCCATAGTCAATTATAAGGAAATGTCTTGCAAATGCAGCCACATATGACATTAGCCATAAGATAAGTGCAACCAATTGCAGAAGCCCAGATAGAAGACTTTCTAGCAACAGTGACTTCCCCGTTGAAGCTGCCTTCAGGAATGAAGGCCTCATATACCCACCTGGTCACAGTCCTTTCTTAATATACCCCAATCCTTAAGAAACCCCAAGAAGGTCCTAGAGGGTAATTGCACATCCACAGCTAAAAATTTGGTTCACATGGGGCATTCTAATAGAAAGTCACTTACACCACTGATTATCTGCCTTTATGGGTACATAGTGTGACTGGTAAGTGGCTCCAATGGTAAAAGCCATTAACATTGGGCAGTAGAAAAGGTAATGAGGCATATATCTCATGCACATACAGAGTCAGTGTGATATTTTTAGATTTGAAAGAGAAGTTACAAAATAGTCAGGCACATATATATGTCTGTCTATATATATATATATATATATATATATATATATATATATATATATATATATATATATATATATATATAGTCGTTAGGGTGGCACACCGCTTCTTGATTCTATACCTGGGTGCCCGGTAAGAAATTTTATATAGACCAAAAAATGACCAGCCTTGAGAAAGGTCCCTGAGAGGACCGAAACGTCACGTTGGCTGAATATGCACATATGAATATATTTCTTTGTCACTGAAATCCTGGTGTTGCTGGTCATTTTTGGTCTATATATATATATATATATATATATATATATATATATAACATTCAGTGATGCTGAATGTGGAAAGCCAACCATGTCTATTAGTCTACTTAAAAAGCAAATAAGTGTCTATTGCAATCATTGTACGCAGAGTAATTATCAGCCTCAGGCAATAATTACTGATTAACAATATCCTTTTTCTGTC
Organism: Xenopus petersii; assembly: GCA_038501925.1. NCBI lineage: Eukaryota > Metazoa > Chordata > Amphibia > Anura > Pipidae > Xenopus > Xenopus petersii. The sequence continues at coordinate 116,468,866 of CM076679.1, read as the reverse complement.
TAGTTCTCTCTTCTATTTGTGACTCAACAACACCAAAATACTTATACGATCAATGCCTTAGCTGCCATCTAATGTCATTCTTTTAACTACTTCTCTGCTTCCATCCCTAAATAAGCACAAGGGTAAAAGGGAATAAAACATTCCAATATTTTGCTGTGTCTGGGAACATGGGGTACACCCCTAAAACCTGTGCTTTTCCAACTTATATAGTAACTGTTTTTATGTAGGTCACTATCTAGGGTTTTATACACTTATTCATTTATGCAGATGTTGTATGACCCCCACCAGCATTCCCAAAAACAGCATAGAGGTTTGTGTATAACATCATTATTCTATTTGATATGTCAGCAGTGTGAAATATAGGAAATATGAGCTGGCTAATGTAATGTTAGAAGATGTTCTAGGTGGTGCACAGAGAATTGATATTTTATATGTGTTGCTCCTGCACATAATTTATTGCTTAAAGACAATGAGTCCAGAAATCACATGGTTAGCTTCCTTTAAAGTTATGTGGAACCCCCCACTTTCTTGCCTTTAGCTGGGGAAGGAGGATGAAGGCGACTGGGAGATTCTGGTGGTGGGTGGGATGTAGGCAGGTACAGGGTGGGATGTGGATGGGCACAGGGTGGGATGGGGCAGGCACAGGGCGAAATGTAGGCAGGCACAAGGCAGAATATGGGCAGGCACAAGGTAGGGAATGGGCAGCAGGGACGGTGGTTGGGTTTTTAGTTCCCCAGACCTCTCTGAAATTTTTTTTTGCAGGGGGACCCAGCACACTCTAGTTACACCAATGGTCATTACCGCTACATTTGGGGTGCTGGTAGCTTCAGGGTTCCTGCAGTGTCAGTAGGTGCACTTGCATGGGATTCATCAAAGCAGAGTGGATGGAAATATTGGATGGGAAATATTATTATTAAGTGGATGCAAGTACCATAAATTAATGGCATCAATATGTGCAACCTATGCATCCATTTTAGCTCAATTATATTTTTGACGGTATTCTGAAAGGAGGATTTGAAGCTTAAAAACATTTGGAGAGTGCTGGGAGTTCAGAACAAGGGCGATAACATTGGCAACAATGATACAGTATAAGAGGTTTCATTTATGAAGTGAGTACAAACTGCAAGATGCAATATGTTGATAATGGCACTCACTAGTTCTCTATGCACGTACACTACTGGATAGCGCCCGCCATGCATACATCCTTCTAGGGGAAGCCTAAAATTTCCAGGCAAACTGTACTTACAGGGTTCTCTAGAATCTATGCATTTGTATGAATCCAATTCATTGGAGAAGGCTGGACTGGTGCTCCCTGTAAGTAGCTGCAAGTTTCTACAAACATGTATGGGTGCAAGTGACTTTTGTGAATGGAGTATAAGCTAATGCTGTTACTGTACTGCTGTCACTAGTATCACCACAACCACTTTGCCCTGCTGTGTCTACATACCTCCCAACATTTTGGAAGTAAAAAGAAGGACAATTTTTTTTTTCGCATGTAGCGTGGCAAAATGTTTTCACCACGCCCTTTATGTGGCCACGCCCCCTAATTACCAGGTTCATTTTACAAAATTTGCCAGGTTATGAAAGTTTGAAAATATTTCTCCTTATCTAAACTGTTTTTTTGTGTCTCAAAATTATTACAAAGTATCTTAGCTGTTAGGTGTTCTGTGCTCTCTGCTAAAAGTCAATTAATTTAGAAACTTTGTTTCTTTTTCTGGCTGTTCAGTGCAGAGAAAATAGGGACATTCCAATACAAATGAGGGACTGCAGGTTGAGCTGTCAAAAGAGGGACTGTCCCTCGGAAAAAGGGACAGTTGGGAGGTATGAAGTCTATCCACCCTGGCACTGCTACACCATTTATCCCTCCATTTGGTGTATACTGAGACTTCTCACACTCTTGCTCCTTACAGATTCTATTTTTAATAATGGCTCCAGTATGTTTTGTGCCCCCTGCTTTGTCACAGGGGGCACCGCATAATATATAAATGTACCTATAACTCAGTAGCACCTAAGCGGTTAAGTCCTACAAGCCCAGAGTGGTTCCTATTGTCAGAGCCGTTATTCTACTTTGTGCTGAATGAATAACCTTTGTGTAATCCAGAGTTGTGTTTTGATTCTCTGCTTACTATACTTCTCTCTCTGCTTCCCAGGGAATCTTTATTGATTGGCATTTGCCCTCAATGTGTTACACACAGTCCAAATTTTTCCAGTCACTGAAAACATGCATAAACACAGAGAGAGAGAGCGACCAGTCCTGTTGCTGCCACTTCATCTCTACACTGGACATTTTTTTTTAGTAACAAGTAAGGAAGAGGCAGTCTCAACAGCACAACATGTTTTCATTCACCATCTGCAGGTCAAATGTTATTCTGTAATGTTGTTAGTCGCTGAAAATAACCAATAGGGCAGAATGAAACCTGCTTACTTTCCAAAATAATGAGAAAAACAACCGGCACCAAAAACATGTTGTGTGCTGTTGTCTCTCCTTCTACTTGTTATTAAACTGTTCCTTGTAACATATGAAATCTCAGGTAAACAATGAATGGGTCTTTATTTTTCCATGGTGCTAGAGCACACAGGGTGCAAGTTAGGGCACAGGTAGGTAGATGCCTATGTTCTTTATCCTCCTGCCCTTAACAGATACAGCGCTGATAAATACATTCAGGTTCTATTTGTACTTCTGGTTGTACTGGTGTCCAGAACAGCAGAAGGCAGTGTGTAAGTAAAGGGCCAAGGTACACAAGCCTTGGAGTCTTCATCATGGGGAGGGGATACATCCAGGGCTGTATTTAGGTCTGGTGCCAACCAAATGCAGAACAACGTCACTCACACGGTGCATGTCATCTCTGTAAATATGTCACTTTCGGTGTTTACACACTGGGCCCTGTACCCTCACCTCACATTGGATGTAAGTGGTAAGTCTCTGCAGCATCTGGGAGGATTTTTTTTTTATTCGATTTTGAAAAAAAAATTCCAGAGCCAGCCCCCAAAGGCTGCGATTTTAGACACAGGCCTCCAGGTGCCTGTATATAAATATGGCCTGATAAGTAGCGCCCGCTGGATCTTGTAGCCCTGGCTGCTAATACAAAAGCACAAGTTGCAGCAGCAGATCAAGTATTGGAGATTGTTATTTGTGTTGTGTGGTGTTATTAACAGCATTAGTACAAAATTGTTAGGTGCATATCAGTTACCTCTGGGGGATCTGGATGAGACAGAGAGAAAATGCCAGCTCCATACCACCACTGGGGTCGAGCAGACTCAACAAACACACTACATGATTTCTATTGGCTGATATTGATTTCTGTGCATCCATAGGGGAAAATTCACTAACCGGTGAAAATTCGCCAGCGCTGGCTTTGCGCACATCGCAACACTTCGCCAGACGTAAATTTGCCTGGACAACGCTAATTCATGAAGATCCGAAGTTGCGTCGGCTTTGCCGCACTTCGCCAGGCGTAGTTTCGCCAGCGCTACGCAAATTCACTAAAATGCAAAGTTGCGCTCAGGGAGGCGAACAGTAGCAAAGTTAATTCGTCAAGCAAAGCGAAGTTACACTAGCGATGCCTAATTTGCATACGGCGCCAAGTTAAAGTACAATGGATGTATATGTAGCAGCAAATACATTACAATACAGAAGCCTGGGAAAGTTTTGGGACTTAGAAAAAATGTAAACTTTTTTTGAAGCAATCCTTATCTACTCTATTGTACTTCGCCTGGTCTGAGGTGGCAAAGGCAAGTCTGGCGCAAGAGGTAACGTTCAGTAAAATGCGCAAGTTAGTGAATTAGCGTAGTTACGTCCCTTCACCATAGCGCAATTTCGCCTGGCATAAGGGTGCGAAGAAGCGTTACAGTAGGTCCACTTCCCTAGCGAATTTACGCCAGCGCCCTTTAGTAAATCAACGAAGTAACGAAATGACATCAAGCTGGCGAATTTGCACTAGTGTTAGGCGCTTCGCACTTTAGTGAATTTGCCCCAAACAATCAGTGTGTTTTTAATGCTTTCTCAGGCTGTGCAGAATGACTTTCCTTTAAGAATCTTTTCTCTATCCTCTCCCCCCCCCATGTATTTGTATGAATCTGTTCATTGTTTCTCTCCTGAAAGAGGAAGACGCCATGTAGGAATGTCAGTGATAGCAGATTTGGCTGCTAGTGGTAAACTAGAACTCCCAGCAGCTGGCTGACATTGCTGGGACCAAGGAGAAGAGCATATTGACTTTAGTTTACTGTATACATCAAATAACTACCCGGATGAATAAAAGTTATTTTTCTATTGTGCTGCAGAGCCAATTGGAAATAACTTCAGTTGTGGTGGTGCATAGTTTGCTAGCATGAAAAAATACACTTCATTAACAGTACTTTCATCTAGAGTTGTTCCTTACACTTTGAATTGTTGTGCTTAACACCACATGTTCTGTCTAGCGATGGGCTAATTTATTTGCCAGGCATGGATTTGCTGCGAATTTCTGCGTTTTGTCGCCCACCAATGTTTTTGGAAAATGTGGTGAAAATTCGCCAGCGAAAAAATAACAACACTGAAAGGTGACTGGAGCTCTGCAGTGATCTGTGTCAACTGACACAGACAATTTGTGACTAAATAATTAGATGCAGACATCATTTTGACGCCAAGTGCCGGAAATAAAAACATCGGAATACCAAAGACCTTCAGATCAGATGCCTCTGATACTTGTTGAAGTGCACATGCAATCGTGTGTGTTTTAACAAATTGGTGGCAAAAGTGTCAGATGCATTGCCACCTCACTGCCACAATAAAGCTGGAATTTTGGGAACAAAAATTGCCAAACAATTGGCCTTTGCTTGAAGTCGTAAATGTCTCTAGTATCATGCTGGTTTGTTCTAATTTTCTGATTGGCTATAAGTTCCAAAGGCGGTAACCGAAATTGGTGTTAGGATGAGTGTGGTGTTCATTTGGATTATGATGTTCATTTATGCTAAAACTCATAAAACAACAAATTCTCAATGGTTATTTATTTATTTGTTTTGCCCCACCCTATTCCCAAAATCTTTCTAAATTTGAAAGTGTTTAAAAAGATTTGTCCCAAGTAATTTGCTACTACAAATTCAATAAAGAGACGTCCAGGAATATCAGTTTAAACACCAAAACATAAAACTATTAATAATAATATTCACACTTGTACTTCAGTTTTAGCTTTTAGCTTAGTTTCCCAACATACCGTATGTTCAAATATAGAACTGTGCTCGTCGCAATTGTGCCTTGAGATTTGCTACAGGTTTCGTGCTGATAGCATTCTCTTGATCATATTAGTTGCTACAGGTATAGGATCAGGTCCGGACTGGGAGTCAAAATAGGCCCTGGCATTCCAAGTACACAGAAGCCCAAATAGTCCTCCACCAGCCCACTAAATAGTGAGTGGTCAAGAGGTCTGTGGGACGTTACAGCAGCCCATCTGGCATTTGCCAGAACCCCAGCCAGTCTGGGCCTGTATAGGATCCATTATCTGGAAACCTGTTTTCTAGAAAGCTCCAAATTATGAGAAGCCCATCTCCCATAGACTCCATTTCATCCAAATAATCTAAACTTTTTAATAATGATTTCCTTTTTTCTCTGTAATAATAAAACAGTACCTTGTACTTGCTCCCAATTCAGATATAATTAATCTTTATGGAGACAAAACCAGCCAAATTAGGTATTAAATGTGTAATTAGCTTTCTAGTAGACTTAATGTGGCCATACACAATAAAAGCTGCAGACAAACCAGGTTGGCAGCTTATTGGCCCATCTATGGGGCCCTCCAACAGGCTTCCCCATTGACTCCACCCTCTTGGGGTGCTAGGAGTAGTGGCAGGGGAGCTCAGCCAGAATGCCAGTTTGGGTGATATTGTTAGAAAGTGTTCATCTGCTCTACTAGATATACCCGATAGCCCATTTTAAAGGTCATTTAGTGTGGGATCTGGGGCGAAAACATATACTATCCATGTTCTTTTTTTAGCTATGGTTGAATGAATGATGTACTGTCATTTTTTACCCTGACCAATTGATAAATACTGGTCTGGAGTGGTCTAAAGTGATTTACAATATGTGGCTGGTGTCCACGCAGTGTCAGACTGGGCATAGGGAAAAAATATGGTGAGCTTCGACCCTCGAGGGCCCTGCTTGACCGTACCTGCTCCCTGCCAGAAACCGCTGCCACTCCTTCTGACCTCCCCACCCAATTGCGGCAAAATTTAAGAATTATGCACGAGGGGAAGGGGGGCTTTGGGTAGTGCATCTGGACAAGACTGGGATGGGGTCCCCTGAGATGGTATCCCCAATGGGCCGCAGCCTCCCCAGTCTGAGGCAGTGTCCAAGCTTGAATACCACCAGCAGGTTCAGTTTAGCCATGGATCAGGGAGGCACCAAAATGTATATTGTCCCTGATATACAAATGCTTGGCCATTTCCTATATTCAGTAAATGTATACAGTATATAATACAAAGTGGACAAATGGTATTTTCCCTTGCTAGCCAGAAATGTTCAAGAGATTTAAGAGTCACACTGAAAAATAGGTCTCTGGGTCACTTCAGTATCCAGGGTTGCAAGCAAAGACCATGGCGATCAATCCTGTCTTTTTAAATAACATATCCAGAAATTTGCAAGAACTTTTAACTTTCTGTTTTGGAAATTCACAACAAAAAAGAAGATAAATATTTCATTTTGTGTTTTATAGTGACGGCGGTGCAAGGGTTAAACCCAATCCTCTTTGTCCGAGCTTGACTGAGGAACGGTTCCTGTCCTACAGGAAACAGAGGGAGCCATTTCCTGTTGTGAAGGTCTGAGGGCCGTTTCTGTCCAATCACAGAGCGAGTGCACGGACAGGAAACTGAGACATTACTGAGGGCTCACTGCTGGCTCTGCACATCTTGTGGGTGTTGAAGTCGGCCTATCTCATATTACAGTCTCCTTTATATTTCACTACAAATGCACACAATTATTTCGTAGCAGGGTGTCTACATACATTGTATATAAAGAATTTGCTTAAACTTGGGGTAGGGGTAATGAGTGGGCCCTGTGCAATGCAGCAAGGTTGGATCCCCGAAATGTGACCAAAATATGACCCTTCAGCTGTTCTGGTGCTGGGGTGCAGGGTTAATCTCGGCCCTAACCTAAAATTGGACTCATCTGGTATCAACTCCAGTAAGTTCCATGAATGTTTGGAATACAATTAGAATTTGCATAAAGTATTGAGACATTATACTTTACATCACTTCATCAAGACTTGTCCATTACTCATCCTCTGCCCCTGTGGAGTTTACATTTTGCACAGGGTCACTAAAGAGCCACTTAACTCACTTGTAGCTATAATTTGAGTTATTGTGGCATTAAGGAAAAACATTCTCACTGGTCAAAAACAAGCCCTCATTCCTCAAGGTCCTATTGAGGATAATGCAAAATCAAAAGAATAAATTAAAGGAGTATTATAAGACCAATGTATTTAAAAAGTATATAATTTATTTATCAAACAAGATTCCTAAAAAACTGGTCGGCCAGGAAATACAATAAATAGATAATCAATAAAAGTACATAAAAAAACATAACTTGACAATTGTTTTTATGCACTTCTATTGATTATCTATTTATTGTGTTTCCTGGCCAGCCAGTTTTTAAGAATTTTGTTTGATAAATAAATTATATACTTTTTTGAATACATTGGTCTTGTAATACACCTTTAATTTATTCTTTTAACTCACCTGTAGTTTGTTCCCTGAATAAAACTGAACCCAGGACACAAAGCCATGTTCATCAATTCCATACTTTCCAAAGAGAAAAAGAGGGACAAAAAGTTGTGCTGCTCACATTGTGGCGAAATTTCTTGACCTTGCCCATTTTATGCCCACACCCCTAATTACCATGTCCATTTTACAAAATTTGGCAGGTTATGAAAGTTTAAACACATTTCTGGGAGTTTTAGTTAATGTTTTATGTGTTATAACAATTTTGCTAATGAAAGTGAATTGCCCTTGAGTTCTCCCAGGAGACTGGCTTATCTTAAATTGTATCTTTGCTTATCTTAAATTATTACAAAAGTATCTAAGTGCACCTTCTGAGTTTTCTGGGCTCTCTTAAGTTTCAGAAACTTCGTATCTTTTTCTAGTGTGCAGGAGATCAAAGGGAAAGTCAGGGCATTTCAGCAAGAAACCCAAGACTGCGGGCTGAGCTGTCAAAATCGGAACTGTCCTACAGAAAAAAGGACAGTTGGGAGGTAGGCAATTCTCCACCACCAACATGGCCAATGTGTGTCTCCAGGACCGGATTTACAGAGCAGGCGCCCCCAGGAGCACTGTCGTTTGTCGCCCCGTCCCCTCCCTTTTATTCAATCAAATTTTCATCATCAGGACCAGAGCAATGGGGATTGGCGTACTGGAAATTTTAAAAACTATTGTATCTCCTGCGCCTCCCCAATGTTTCTGAACCAATGTGGGTGTGACTGGGCAGCATGCCTACCCCTAAAATCCTTCCGCCCTAGGCCCAGTCCTTGGTGGCCTCCTCTGTGTGTCTCCCTCAATTTAATTTCACTTGAAGTCAGCATTGTTATTCCTGTGAAAGCAGTTCATGTACAAATGAATAAAGGGAAAGAAAAACAATGACATGCATGCAGATATTAGCTGGGAAAAAACAAATTGTGGCAGACAGGAAGTGACATCATGTCTGATGGAGTCTCCAATGAAATAATATTGAAGCACATAACTCTTTCCTATTCTTATCTGTAGCATTTTTTGTTTTCTATTGTAGGCCAAATGTTGGACTACAAAGTGGGCCCAAGACTTCTTTCTAGGAGACATGCATTACAGCTGTCCGTGGTTGGAAGCCGTTGTTTTGTTATCCTCAGCTGTGGCCTTATTTATACTGTGTAATGTTACAGAGCATCCCTACTAGTGGTAATTATACATCATAACTGCTCTCGAAGGTATAATGAATATGAAAAAGAGGTCATTTATAGGGGCAAGTACAGTTGTGGCCACTCTAAAAAGAATGCAAATATTGCCCGTATTGGCAAGGTTGGATTAATGAACAGGTCAGGGGCCCATCTAGTTTTTTTCAATTATTATTATTATTACTATTTCTATTCTTTTAATATTTATTTTTGTTTGCATTGCTAGGTCCATTCGGGCGCACCTGCTGGGAGAAGAATGCAGGCAGACAATGTAGAGAGTTCGGATGCAAGTGTGCCTGGATCTGCACGCATCCGGACCCAGCAGTAGCCTAGAAGTGGGGCCTGTGGATGTAGCCTAGGGGCTCCACTTCTCATTAATCTGCCACCATATATTGAAGGTACTTGCCTATAAATGCATTACTAGCATTTCCATATACTGTAGTTGTATAAAGCATCATTGCTCCTGTCCAGTCTGTTCTGATGTGGTCACTCATGAACAAGTGTGCTTATTGACCCTGGGGAACCATGGAGCTGCAGTCTTTCTGACATAGCAATAATTCCAGGGTTCCCACAGCAGGTTGCATCAATAGCCACAGCAGACTTCACTTCACTTTGAGTCAAGTTTTGGTTGTATAAAAAACAGGTGCCTCAATGTATGTTGACAATCCACATAGGGGCCACCAAATGGCCAATCACAGTACTTATTTGGCACCCCTAGAACATTTTTCATGCTAGTGTTGCTCCCCAACTCCGTGAAACTTGCTCACGGGTTCAAAAGGTTGGGTATCCCTGCTGAAGTCCAAGGAGCAACCCTCTGTCCTGCACTAATTCACTTCTCTGGTTTCCTTAATGAGACATTGGTTATTCTGTCACATGGAATAAGTAAAATATATTTCACGAAAATTAATTATGAATCTTTTCCAGGAATGAAACCCTGCGTTCTTGCCGGTGCGCTGCAGAAAAGAGAGCAATTCATTATGGCTGACAGCCTCCCTGTTTATTCCAAATTCTAAGAGGTTAAACACTTGCCAATCTGCAATTAATCTGCCTTCTAATCCTTTCTTTTTTCCCACTTTTTTATTCTGTAACTTGTTAGTAGATTAAATATTTATGTTCCGTTTATCAGAGACGACTGCTTTGATGGAAGAATAAGCTGTTCGGCTGAAGTCAGTCAAAAGAACTTGGAAATGTAATTCAAAGTGGTGTCATTTATATTGTAAGGCTTCAATTAATTCCACCCACTTGCAATCCTAATAATTTATAGGAAACACGTTGGCTTTCCTCTTTCTTTCCAAAAATCAGCCTGTGGATTGCTTTCAGCACAGTTTCTATGTAATATCAGGTGGATATTTAATTTTATATTTAACTTCAGTAGGGTGATAAGACTTGGTGGGATGCATTGTGCTACTGATGGTTCAGTACATGTGCAATATAAAGCGATATATATATTGATTGAAGTTTATCAGAGCACAAGTCACATGACCAGGGGCAGCTGGGAAATTGACAAAATGTCTAGCCCCATGTCAGATTTCAAAATTGAATATAAAAAAATCGGTTTCCTCTTTTGAGAAATGGATTTCAGTGCAGAATTCTGCTGGAGTAGCACTATTAACTGATGCGTTTTGTAAAAAACATGTTTTCCGATGACAGCCTCCCTTTAAGTTAATTAAAAAAAAAAAACATTTGGGTACACCTCTATGACCTCTTGATGAAGGTCCTAGGTCCTACCGAAACGTCAACCTGTAATTTAAATAAAATTATGTTTTTAAAATAACCTACGGATAGGTTCCCAGTGTGCACTAATTTTCCTTATATACATACAGACACACTCCAGGCTGTTTTGCCGCATGAGGCAACGTTTAAAATGCCACCCCCCTGCCTGTAGTGCTTACCTTAAAATCGCCGACGAGGGTCCAGGGGGGGCCGCATCGCTAGCACAGAGAGCGAAATTGCATGTGTGTGAAATACAGAGACTGATGTTTCAGTAGCCTTTATCAAAAGATAGTAGCCTTTATAAAAGATAAAGAGTGCTAGCCGAAACCCCAGTTCTTTTCAATAAATAACCTTTTCACTTTTTAAGACCTGAGAGTGCGGACATTGTTGTTCGATTATTGTATATGTTATGACTGCACCCAGGCACTTAGATTTTTTTGTAACGTGAGTGCCACTGGTCTTGGAGCTCCAAGACGGAGCCCAGAGAGCTGTGCTAGTCCTGGAACAGAGGTAGGTAGCAAGCAAAGGGCAAAAAACAGAAATATTGTGCCATTTATTGCACTTTGCACATTGCCTTGGGGGTTGTAAATGTCTGTGATTAAGAGAAGGGAGTGATGGGAGGAGGAGACCACATTTTGCACTGGTGTCTGTGCTACAACTCCCAGTGTTCCCTTCCCAGTCCTAGACAGTGAGAAATGGAGAACTGCCATCTGTAATTGAGAGGGTAAGTAAAACAAGAATATATAATGTTGTGTTTTTGTCTGTGATCTGCAACTCTTCATGTTTATATGTGTATTAGGATTGTTTAAGAGCTTGTGTGTTTGTGATTATGTGCATCAGGAGTCTGTAGGAGATGAATGTATCTTTGAAATAGGAAGATATATGTACAGTATCTGTGTATCAGGAGTGTCTAGGAAGTAGTTGTGTCAGTGTATTAGGACGGAATATGGAAGACTCAATGCCTCTGTATTAGGTTGGCTGGTTGCTTGTGTTGCATGTATCTGTGCCTTCAGTGTATTAGAAGGTATGTGTGTCTGTGTTTTAGAATTGTGTCAGAGGTATTCGTGTCTGTGTATTAGGACTTTGTAGAAAATATGTGTTCCTGTGTATTATAAGAGTACAGGAGGTATATCTGTGAATTAGGAGGATGTATATGTATCTGTGTATAAGGACTGTGTAGGAGGTACATGTGTCTGTGTATGAGACATGTAGGACGTATGTGTGTCTGTGTAGAAGATGTGTGTAGGATACACATGTATACCTGTATATTAAGAGTGGCATATTTTATATCAAGCTTTATATGGGAGGGAGAGTATTTGGAAACTATGGGAAACTTGTGTGCTGGTGTGGCTTTGAAAATATGTAAAGGTTAGTTGGCTGGAGAGAAGGGTAAAATGATTAATTCATAAAAATGGTGTAAAAATCAGTGTAAAATAAATGGCAACTTTATCAAGGAGTGTGTTTTACTTTACACCGGCCAAATTCAGACCTCAGGCAACTCATCAATGGGAAAAAATGCCTCTCTGGCAAAAAAAAAATGTAAAATATCACAATGGATGAAAGGTGCAAAGAAAAACTGGTTGCTAAAAATCAATACTCAACTTGATAATCAGGCTGTTGTGATATGTGGAGCATTTGGTTGTTGTTTTACACAGTGGGATAAATAATAGGCTCTTTAGTTTATATATTTCTGATGGATGTGTATAACCCTAATGTGAGAGGTGTATGTGAATATATAAGGAAGGTGCAGGCAGGTGAACTCAGGGTGGCTGTCATTATATGCAGGAGGGAGAGGGAGCTGTTCCAGGTGTAGGTGCTGATATTTAGGTGCTGGGATAGATGGAAGGGGTGTAGCAACATAGCATAGAGGAAAATGTATATAGAACCCTATTCTATGTGATTAGGAGACTGTGTGTTTAGAGAGGGTAAAAAGCATATTCCCCTGGCATTTGTTAGGACAGGCAATAGGTACATTACCTTTTCCCTTCCCTGTATACTTATAACCTTAAAGACCCATCTGTTTCAAGAAGCTTATTCAATGTACCTTAATTAATTAATCATTGCTGTGTCATAAATCACAAAATTGTTTCTAAATTCCTATTGTCTCAATTGTACCCTAACCTAGTCATTTTGTACTCTGTAACCCTTGTTTGTTATCCACCATTTATTCCCTGTTTGTTATAACTAAGGTAAAGCACTTCGTATCTTGTCGGCGCTATATAAATAAATGATGATGATAATCCATACGGTTAGCATCAAGCACGTGATTTTCTTGGCTAGTCTGTTTGGGGAAAAAAGGCTGTCCCTTTAAATGCCGGTCCCAGTCCCTTGTTTGGAGATGGTTCCCCCGCTCTTCCTCTGCAGGAAGGGAATTAGGGAAATGCCTTCTCTGCTGCTGCTGCTGCTCTTGTTTCTGCTGCTGCTGGAGGAGATGTGGCCAGTGCACTGCAATCACACGAGTGGCAGCAGCTGCAGCGCAGGGATCTCTGTCTCTCTCTTCAGTCTGATACCGGGGGGCAATGATCAGCTGACACTTTCCTGCTGCTGCCGGGGGACTGTGCCCACCACACTTTGTGGCCCCTGGAGAATGGTCTGAGCACAGGGGGTCATCTCTTGAACTTCTTGGGAGCTTGGAAGATGAGCACAGGTATGTCATGTTATACTGGATTGTGTGTGTGTGTGTTGCACTTGGTTATAATGGGTCTAGTCTCTGTCGTTACATAGAATTTGTTACCAGGGCAGGAATATTATTGGGTTATAACTTTATTATGTCTATAATAAAAACTTTAATTAACGCATAACCTCCCTCTGCTCCCATTAAATAGTAACACCCTTCAACTGCAAGCTCTTTGGCTCAGTGATTGGTTTCTCCTAGTGACAGTCATGTGTTTGTTCCTCATCCACTCGTTCTGCTGTGTGAGGCCACTCTTCCCATTAGGTGCTACTGGTCATTCAGCCTTTGTGGCCAGCCAAGCTCACCCTGCTGTTAAAGCCTACTAAACAACTATTTTGAATCTGCCAATGACACCCACACTCTGTCCCATGGGTCTCCCCTTGCCTCTTTATGACTTTTTCTCATTTAATCCTCTTGTGACAAATGCCGTTTTTTTTTTAATTATGAGCAATTCTTTTGACTATGATAAACTCTTCATTGCGAGAGTTAAATCTAATCGGTTAACCCTTCTGCCCTATAATGTGTTTAGTCACAGAGCAAAGATTGATTAATTCATTGTTCCTTTGTGACTTGTATTTTGGGAGTGCCCCCCCCTCCAAAACAAATAGCAATTTAAATATGATATATGAAGAGACTAGATCGTTCAGTCTAGCTGTTCACTCGGGGCATTGTGCTTACTCCACCTGGAGTCTAAAGGCAATCAGAGAATGGAGAAAGGACCAAACTGTGATAGACTGAATATCAATACATGTGACGGTGCTGGTTGTGATCCCTACACTGCACTTTCATTTATCTCAATACAAAAAACAGGACCATTTAATGACACAGGTGCGCTCCTTCAAATACACCCATTAATCCCAATTTGAAAAGGGTTTTACTGGCAGCAATTATGTGCCCAGCAGGTGGCAGCACAATAGTTGTGAAATCTCACTCCACTTTTCCATCCTGAGGACAAACATTTGCTCTGAAAGTGTCCCTGAGATTAGGGAGTGGGTCACAGTAACAGGATATGCCTTACAGATCCATTTCTTCCTTCCTGCCATTGCTTACAGTTTCTGGCTTCTTTTTAACACTTGAGCTGCTGGTGTGGTCACTGGGACCAAGACTTGCATCAATAAATGAAGGGACCTCATATCTACTTATAGTGCATTTGTAACCTCTACAGGTTAGAAATTCCAAACCCTGGGGATTTAGATAGACATTAAACCCCCTGTCATGCTATGTTTGCCTACTGGACTGAACTAATAGAAGAGGAAATAATAAACTCTAGGTGGAGTGTATATTCTAAGGTATGCTGTTAGTCTAGAGAAGCACCTTGTAGCTTATACTGTAAATGTTCTAAGGAAACAGAGGTGATGGTTGTTTAAATAGAGACATAGGGACATGTTGCCACTGTGGTTCTACCCATTTTGTTTAAAAATAAATGTTCTTGCTTCTGCAGCACTGCTGTTAATAGGCCTCTTGTGGCACCATCACAGTCACAATTTGTGTGCCCCATTATTTACACCATAGGTCACCCTCATCTCCATATCCCACTCATACCCTCTGTCCACCCTTGCTCTCTATTTAGACTTGCCTTTTCTTTTGAACTTCTAATGGGAAAGAATGAATCATTTGTACAAATAACCCCTGGTGTGGTTGCTGACCCTGGTGGTGCAGTCACATGCCCGTTACCCCTTGCAGATACCCCAAAGGGTGCTAAAGTTAGCCCATTAAAGGGTGTGTGGTATAATATTCTAACTTCTACTATGCAGAAGTGCAGGTGTAAGTGTGTGGATAGATAGATATAGTAGATAGATGATAGATGGATTAGATAGATTAGATAGATAGATAGATAGATAGATAGATAGATAGATAGATAGATAGATAGATAGATAGATAGATAGATAGATAGATAGATAGATAGATAGATAGATAGATAGATAGATAGATGAAGATAGATAGATAGATAGATAGATGATAGATAGATAGATAGATAGATAGATAGATAGATAGATAGATAGATAGATAGATAGATAGATAGAAAAATGTTGAGACAGGACTTGCAAAACAAAGGCTTCAGGTTTATTTATGATTAGTGCATAAAAACCAATTTTTCGGCCCCTGCAAAAGGGTTGCAGTCCTTTTCTGTATGTGACTTTTTTCTACACCCATGCACTTGTTCTGCTTTACCGGAACTGCTATAAGGTACAGCAGCACCAGCAGATTGCCCGGCTAGTGATGGCGAATATATCCCATTTCGCTATGATGAAAAATTTGCGAAACTCCGTAAAAATTTTCAGAATGGAGAAAAATTTGACGTCAATAGTCGTCAAAATAATTTTGATACGCGACAATTTTGACACAAGCAACAATTTTTTACACGTGAGTCTTTTGTACAAATGCATTAAAGTCATTAAAGTCTATAGGCGTCTGAAAAATTTGGACGCACAACAATTTTATGTGTGCGCAAATTTCGGCGTGCGACAAACATTCGCTGGCGGCAAAATGTGGACATTTTCAGCAAATCCATGCCTAGCAATTAAATTCGCCCATCACTATTATTGGCCACAGCACAATAACAGCACAAGGCAATTGTTGTGTAACTAGCTGTTTGGGGGGTGGGGTTTGTTTCTTTGCATAAGTCACTTCCTTTTCAGCACATGGCAACTTGATTTGGCAAGAAAGGAAATGGCAAGGCCATGATAAGTAGCTTCCACTCGGTGAGTGGAAAAGCTGAGCACACAGCAATGCATTTCTAATTCATTTATAGGTTTCACAGCACATTCACTTCTAGTGTTACTGTCCTTTAAAGCTGGTGACATTAAATTCAGTGATAAGATGTTTGATGCTAGAGAAGGATTTTCTATGCAAGTCTGCAGGTACTAGATCTAATCTCCCATAGGCCAGCCTTTTACCAGGGAGACACTCACAGATTGGTTCGGAAATGTTACATATGAAATGGTAACTGTAACCTTTTCAACTAAAGGTTTGAGGCATATTCCAAATCATAAGCAGTGAAGTATCTCTGAGATATTATCTAACATATAGTAGTGCAGGTAGGTGTGGGACCTGTTATCCAGAATTATCGGGACCTGTGGTTTTCCAGATAATGGATCTTTCCGTAAATTAGATCTTCATACCTTAAGTCTACTAGAAAAGCAAGGAAACAAGTACACGGTACTGTGTTATTATTACAGACAGAGAGGGAACACTTTTGGATTATTTTATTATAATAGAGTCTATGGGAGACAGCCTTTCTGTAATTCTGAACTTTCTGGATAACAGGGATAACGGATCCCATACCTGTACTGTCCTTTCTTCTCCACAAAAAGAGCCATATGTTTAATATACAAAATGGGCACACGCCAATTAAACCAATGATATTAAACAAAGAAGAGCTCTTACAGTGGGTAGCTCCATCTTGAACCATTTGAGTGCAGAAGCTACAGGTTCAATGTTTAGGTTATACCTGGAATCTGGTTGGACTCTATTCCCATTATTCAGATGAGCCCTGGGAAACAGCAACAACCTATTTTTAATAGTTCATATATTGAGAATAACCAATCGCATCAGCAGAGCTGGATTAGGATAAAATGGGGACCTGGGCAAAATAGTGCTTTGGGTTGTTCCACTTGCCTTCCAGAAAAGGTATCAGGAAAACATAATTAAATGCCACTCTACACGAAGCAGCAACATGTTTGGCCATGCCCACTTTTTATCCAGACTCCTAAAATGCTTCACCTAATTTAATAACATATTATGGTCAGCCGTTCATGGCATGGTCTGGCCTTCAAATGTTTGATGACACACTGTAACCCCCAAACATTTTATAGAACATTGTGGCCTCCAAACGTTTTGTGACAGTCCGCACCACAGAAATTAGGCTTTCACCCCTTCACTACCGTTCATCATTTAGCCTTGGTTCCATTGCAGCTTACTTTCATTCTATTCCATATTCTATTCTACCCACCCCAATAGCTTCACTTTGCTTCTTTAGCTTCTGTTTCCTGACAAAAAATCAACCCACACCTGACCCTAACCTTGTAGTTCAGCACCCGTACCCAACCCTAACTCGATGAGCACTGGTATTTATAGGCACAGCCCTCTCTGACATCATGTAAGGGGTTGGGCATCTGAAGGTGGAAGTGGGGCATAGTAAGATCACAAACCTACTTGCAGTGATCTGCCATTTGCCGATCGCCGTGTCAATCATAGGGAATTCTGCCCGGTTTTCCTAATTTGGAAAAACAGGCAGGCAGTTTTGACCTGGGCAGCCCTACTATGGCATCTTACAGCAGCCCCTTTGGGCAGGTTGTGTGAAAGTCTGCCCAAGCATGCCCAGCCTGACTGCACATCACTAATTTTGTTTTAGCAAGCTCTCCTCCTTTCCATCCTGTATCCATTCTCCTTTTCTTACCAATGCTGCCTTTATGCTATCCTATGCTTCTCTTTAAAATTCCTCACTACTTTCCATGATTTTGCAGTAACAAAAAGCTTTAGGCATCAGCAGCTATTATTTTGTTTGCACAGGACAATTTCACTGTTGCATCTCCAGCATGCAGGCAGGCCTGGACTGGCAACCTGTGGGTTCTGGCAAATGCCAGAGGGGCTGATGTAAGGTGCCATAGAAAGTCAGTATTTAGTGGGCTGGGGGGCTGTTTGAACCTCTATGTGGGCTGAGTGGGCCTCTGCATACCTGAAATGCCAGGGCCTATTATAATTCTCAGTCCGGACCTGCATGCAGGTGTAGGGATGTAGCGAACTGTTCGCCGGCGAACTAGTTCGCGCGAACTTCGACTGTTCACGTCCGCCGCAAGTTCGCGAACGTCGCGCGACGTTCGCCAATAGGCGTTCGCGTCAAAATCGTTCGACCATTCGACCATTCGATCGCTAAAATCGAACGATTTTCGTTCGAATCGAACGATCGAAGCCATTGGATTGAATGAAATCATTTGATCCAATGGCTTCGATCGTTCGATTCGAACGAAAATTGTTCGATCGAACGATTAAATTCCTTCGATCAATCGAATCAAACGATTTCCGGATGTTCAAAGTTCGCGAACTGTTCGCGAACTGTTCGCATTTTTTGCCGGTGTTCGCGAACGGCGTTCGCGAACACATTGTCAGCGGTTCGCTACATCCCTATGCAGGTGTGCCCCCATCCCACCCACTAACTTCTCATCATAAAAACACTCAAATTTGGGAGTACAGGAATGGGATCCGTTATCCGGAAACCTGTTAGCTCTGAATTAGGAAAGACCGTGTCCCATAGAATACATGTTATCAAAATAATGCAAATTTTTAAAAAGGATTCCCTTTTTCTCTGTAATAATAAAACAGTACCTTGTACTTGATCCAAACTAAGATATAATCAATCCTTATTGGAAGCAAAACCAGCCTATTGGGTTTATTTAAAGATTAAATGATTTTCTAATAGACTTAATGTATGCAGACTGTTTTCCGGAAAGCCCCAGGTCCCGAGCATTCTGGATAACAGGTCCCATACCTTGACTGTGACAGGTGATAAGGACAGAGCGTCCTTGCATGCATCAGTGCTGTACTCTACACCTAGGGTTGCCCCTGGCTAGTATTTTACCAGCATGGCTGGTAAAAATTATGTTTGATACCAATGTAATAAATAGGGAAGAAAGATAAAAAATATAGGAAGGCTGGTATTTTTTTTACTAGAGACATGGTAACCCTATCTACATCTTACAATGGATTTTTAATCCAGCCTGAGAAGCAGAGCACAGGTATGCCTCTAGCACTGGTGTCCATGATATTAATAAATAATAAATGAGGCCTTATGTGCTTAGAGTTCATTAACCTAACCAAGCCAACCTATAGCCACTGAAAACATTACAACATTTACAGTTTAACGCGATACACAAAGTATCTGCTTTATGAATATGCTGTCTGATTATAGGGAGTTATAGAGATTTGGATAATAGTTCTAATACGTCTCTTTTTATTTCTTCCTATTTCTGTATATTGTTCAATAACAGATTTAAAATTAGTTGTACCTATGTATGTATGTATTTTTTATTTGTATAGTGCTCCTTGAGAGCAAAGCACTGTACAGCAAAACAATAAATTAGTAGTAACAAACAAGGGGTTATAGAAATAAAAAGTAACAATGAGTGCATTATTAGAAATATAATTCACAGAAATATAAAATATAATTACAATACAGATTAAGGGGCAAATGCATCAAGGGTCGAATATCGAGGGTTAATTAACCCTCGATATTCGACTGGGGAATGAAAATCCTTCAACTTCAAATATCGAAGTCGAAGGATTTTGCTCAAATACTTCAATCGAACGATGGAAGGATTTTAATCCAACGATCAAAGGATTATCCTTCAACCAAAAAAAGTTAGCCAAGCCTATGGGGACCTTCCCCATAGGCTAACATTGAGTTCGGTAGCTTTTAGGTGGCGAACTAGGGGGTCGAAGTTTTTTCTTAAAGAGACAGTACTTCGACTATCGAATGGTCGAATGGTCGAATAGTCGAACGATTTTTAGTTTGAATCGTTCGATTCGAAGTCGAAGTCGTAGTCGAAGGTCGAAGTAGCCCATTCAAAGTTCAAAGTAGCCAAAAAAAAACACTTCGAAATTCTATTCCTTCACTCGAACTTAATGAATGGGCCCCTAAATGGCTATCAAATATATAAATAATCTTACTAACAAAAAACGTCATGAGGTTTTGTAATAATCAAAGGCACAAATAAGATTTGTATAATAAATAATATACATACAGTATGTATACAAGCTCTAAGACATAATTTAAAACAAGACCAGTGGCTGGGCACCCATAAATTATAAAGACTGTTGTTATGATGAGTAAGTGACCTCACTCCCTGATTATTTATTGTCCTACATAATTTCCTGTAAACATTGAGGGTGGAAAGCAGCAGGGTGTTTACTAGGAAACAAAATCATGTGCCCCGGGGGCTACAGGAAGGAAGCATTTCCCTGGAGACTGTCCCATCAGAGATACACATGACTTTTGTTACATGTTTTGAACTCTGGTAGCAGGTCCCTTGCCTCTAAGGGACAAGCATTTTGGTAACTAAAGTTCTAAAGGTCCATAAATCAGAGTATGCTGCACAATAGTCAGTATTAGTGAAAAAGCTGAGATGAAAATACATCCATTGTAGATAATTTTAAAGGGGATCTAATCGATCTAGACTCAAGGTGGCCATTGACGTTACAATTACAATCTTTTCTGAAAAAGAGCTTTCCAAGAAAGATCCTTCATTTCAACACACACATGTAGAGCTGAATCATCAGATATACAGATAGAAACAATAGAATTCGATGTGTATCTGACGATTCAGCACTAACAATGGCCGATGTATGGGTACCTTCAAAGGCGCCCAATCAAAATTTTCCAGCTAGTCCGATCAACGAGCCGACCAATATCCAAGTCTTCTGCCGATATCGGTTGGCTCGTCTCCCACCATACACACACTGAATATCACACAAAAAAATTTTGTACCATGTTATCAGTGCGTTTATGGCCACCTTTACTCAGAATGTTTCTCTGAGCAATTTTGCTATTTAAATAATATAATTGTAGTGGTTTCTGATATATGAGCAGTTTTACACTGCTAATAGCAGGCTTTGATCTCAACAGCTCTTCTTTCGTGTTAGTGACCTAAAGTGTATAGTTAGTTAACTCTAGGATTGGTGACTCTATGGCCTTCAAAGAGAACTGTTAAACCAAAAGCCCGTTAAAGGGCTGCACATATCTCCTTCTTTGATGGGGAAATCCGCAGCATTGTCACTTAAAGGGCACACTAAAGGTTTTCTCTGCTTAATTGAGCCTTTGGTTTTGCCCATAATCCCAATAATATCAAAGTATATCTCAGAACAATGACATTTCTGTACACTGCTTTGTTAATAATATATATTATATATAATATATAATATATTATATATATATATATAATATAATATATATAATATTTCTTTCAACTGCTTGGCCACATGCTATAAGGTGTGCATATAAGCCCCATGATCTTTTAATAAAACAATAAATACTGCTATTGTAACAGCCTAAAGGTATGGTATATATTGTCATAAGCATACTAAACAGTTGGAATAGCATTATACCTTACAACATCTTCTGCTTTATCTTTTGTTCTACAGAGATCACCAAACCTACTCTAGCACCAAAGCCCCAAGGTCTTGACTCATTCAGTTCAGTGCCTCTTCCTAAGTACTCCTCACCATTGATCTCAAGAGCTGGCCTCGTTCGTCAAACAAACTCAATGTCAAGGGGTCCAAAACCTCCTATTGCTCCAAAGCCTGTGCTGTCACCTTCCTCAGAAAGACGATCCACAGTGAATACTAATAATTTGTTTAATAAATGTGCTAATGGGAAAGTGGTTTGTCCTGTGGAAAATATTTCAAATACTGATCAATACAGTCTGGAGTCTGGCACACCGGACATGACATTTGAGGATTACAGCACTGTTCCTGACTCCCAGTTTACAGATGAAGAAAACACTGATATTGAATGTGAACACAGCTCTTCATTTGATACATGGGAAACCCATCAAGAAGAAGTTGATATAAGTGATAACAAGAGCTGCAGTCCCTCAGGAGTACAAGAAGAAGACAGTGGAAACCCAGACAGTGTTCCTTCAAGAGAGATAGAATCAGGAGAATCTACAGAATTAGAAGACAGTGACAACACCGATGCTTTAAGCTTGAGATCGTCATCCACTGCAGATGCAGACAGCTTGGTGCCTCATACTGGGTGTGAGACTTTGTTGTTTAAAAATGACCTTGGGGATATTGAGGATTTTTTGCCATTGGATCACAATGAGTGCAACACAGAAAACAAAGCAAATGACAAAAATCTGAAGATCATGGGTTGTGATGATGTTATTCTGACAGAGGTATATTTTGAGGAACTCCCCGTGGATGAAACCTGTTGTGAAGAAGATGCAAACACTGAAGAGACTCTTTGCAAGGAACATGATGAATCTCCAGTATCGACAGAAGTGGATTTAGTAAATGCTGAATCGTTGGAGAACTCTATAGTCTGTGACAATGCCCAGTGTGGTGAGGCTGCAGAGACTGAGCAGGATTTAGTTGCAGAATCTTTAGATAATTTCCAGTTGACTGAGGACATTGCTGATTTAATGAATGATGATGGACAAGACTCATTTACTCATACTAATGAATTACCATTGTGTAATTTACCTTCCTTTGGTGATGGGGAAGGAGAGCAAGAGGCAGATACAACACATGAAATGAATGAGTTGGCAGCAAACAATATAATATTAGATAATAATGAAAAAATAATTACAAACATTTTAAAGTCAAGTGAAGACACAGCACATGAGGATAGCATAGATGATAGTTGTCTAATTGTACCTTATGAAAATGAAGGTTCTGAAGAACCAGATGAGACTTTGGAAGCAATGGTGGCTTTGGAGAATGGTTTGGACATTAACCCTGTTTCAGAACCTCTACTAGAGACTGTGACTGATGACACAGAATGTTTTTCTGACGACAGTTGTTGTAACAGAAAACTGGAAACCACTGATGCACAGGTCACATTTACAGGTGCTGCAGAGGGAAGTGATGAGTGTGATGAAGTACCATCTGCTGTTAGTCATGTTACAGTAACTGAAGTGGATTTAGCTGACACCACAGACAACTCAACTGAAGATCAGGAAAGGGAGGTTAAAGAAATGGACTCAACAGATGTTTTACCAGTGACTGAGGTAATCGCTGAGCCTGAGGAGGAGGATGAAGCCAATCCTTATGTTCTTGAGGATAGTGCACAGTCAAGAAGCAGAAAGCTGCTCAGTGCTAAAGAGTCTGCACATAACAGAAATGATGGTGATACACAGAGACCTTATTGCATAAGTGAGGAAAATGGCTGTGAAGGGGAAAATC
This sequence comes from Xenopus petersii, assembly GCA_038501925.1. Classification (NCBI taxonomy): domain Eukaryota; kingdom Metazoa; phylum Chordata; class Amphibia; order Anura; family Pipidae; genus Xenopus; species Xenopus petersii. Next base: position 116,445,688 of record CM076679.1, on the reverse strand, counting down.
ATTTACTCAATGTAGACAGGAAAAACATTGTAACAAGAACCAGGTCCTATTCTGGAAAAATTCCTGGAAATGTGCCTGAGACTGTGCCAGAAGAAACTGGGGCAGAGTTTGACTCCCAGTTGTCAAACAATGAGATAAAAGCCATATGTGAAAAGATGGACACCAAGCCAATTGAAGCAGGCAGAGCACTACCTAGGAAGCCAAGTCGTTTTATTCCCTACCCTCGCTCCTACTCAGTGGAAGGCAGGGAGAACACAGTCTCACTTTATATAGAATCTGATATGGTGGTCAATTTTTCCTCCCCTTATCTCATTAGTTCATCTGGGAGCTTTTCACAGAGAAATCATCACTCCTCTAGTGGGATGTCCACTCCCTCTTCTGTTGTAGACATTCCACCTCCCTTTGAGCTTGCAAGTATTACAAAGAAGCCAATCACTAAAAGCTCACCATCACTTTTAATTGAGAATGAGTGTTCTGAGAAATGCAATAAGAAGAAGAAGTTGTCCTTTAAACGTTTCCTCACTTTGAAGTTCAAGAAAAAGACGGAGAACAAAGTTCATGTAGAGGTCAATGTATCTTCATCCAAGTCATCTTCAGAGTCAAGTTACCATGGAGCAGCTAGACACATGGACACAGACAGAAGAAGTTTGGGTAACTCCCCCCAGCTGCAAGCCCGTTCTGGATTACACTTCCGTCCAGATTCCCCATCAGCCATGCTTTTCTATAAAGATATGAAGAGAAAAGGAACATCAAAAGCCTTTAACAGAAGTGTGGCTAGGGTTGAATCCTTCGAAGATCGATCAAGGCCACCATTCATGCCACTGCCCTTAACCAAACCCAGGTCCATCTCTTTTCCTAATGCTGATACCTCAGATTATGAAAATATCCCAGCTATGAACTCAGACTATGAAAATATTCAGATCCCACCACAGCGGCCTGCCAGAGCTGGAACATTCACTGAATTCTTTGAAGATCCATGCAGGGCCCTGTCCTCAGCCAATGAGAATGATGGATATGTTGATATGAGCAGCTTCAACACCTTTGAAATCAAGCAGCTGACAGCTGACCAGGAAGCTGAAAGGTACTCCAATATATTTCACATTTTAAAAGTTTTTATCATTGTCTTCTTGATGTGTAAGAAGGGTATTCTTTGTTATTTATCTTTTCGGCTACTGATGACTTTGAACTCTCAGTGTCTGCCAGTAGATGCCTTGCCTTTCTAAACATACTGGGGCTCATTTATCAACACTGGGCAAATTTGCCCCTGGGCTGTTACCTATAGCAACCAATCAGATTGCTGCATTCATTGTTCTTCTTGCAGCTGGCTTATAAAGCTAATCACTGATTGGTTGCTATCAGCAACAGCCAATGGGCAAATTTGCCCAGTGTTGATAAATGAGCCCCACTGAATATGATTTGGATTGACTCAGCTGTTTTTGTTTCATGATAATACTGATATCAGGTCATAATTATGCTCTTTTTCTCATATATAATTTTATGGGTCGTTTATCAAAGGCTAGTCATTGTGATATTCACTCTGCATAGACTATAGCAAAGGCTTGTTATTGTGATATTCACTCAATATAGAATATAGCAAAGGCTAGACATTGTGATGTTCACTTTGCATAGAATATATAATGGTACAGATACCATTGTGCTTTTTGTTTTTGCTTTTGAGACCTTTTTTAGATGAAAACAAAGGCAAATATATTAAAATAAATGTTGACACCCTAATGGCTAAGTTTGGGTACAGACCCCAGAGTAATATGTGTTATAGACATTATATAACTATGCAGTTAAATTTATGGTGGACGCTGAATGTTTTTATATTGTTTCTCATATAACAAAGCAGAGCACTGGCTGTTTATTTGCCCTGTCACAAGGCATCATTCTGATTTATATTTAGTGTGTATAATGTGAAGCACGTTAACTTATATAAAGTGTAATGAGTAATGGTTATCTTCTAAACCTTTGCTATCCTTAAGTTTTACTCATTTTGTCTTTTAGATTAAAATCATTAATAACAATGAGGGAACTAGTTTGTGTTGTGGCCTTGTGCCATAAAGTTACTTGTCTGCTTAATGCATTCTCGCTTTATACAGTCACTAACAAACACTTTTAATGCATGCAGTGCTGCTTAGATTTCATCACAGATTGGCACACTACTTTATAGGGGCCCTTTTTGAACAGGTAACACCAATATTATAGACTTATTGGTTGCGTGGCACATATAGTAGATAATAGAAGGGCTTATTCACGTCCGCAAGCGCAGTGCGCAAATTATGCTTTCCCCAGCAGTGAGATGCTTTTAAATCATCTTCATTAAAGGTACTTGTATCAAAATTCACTCTTTGCACTTCAGTATAGTTCTGCTTGGCCACCGCTCAGTCCTTCCTGCCTTCCTGTTCTGAATTGAGCACTGCTGTGCCTATTGACACAGTCAGGGCTGAAACTAGGGTTAGGCAGAAGAGGCACCTGCCTAGGGCGTAACAATAGTGGGTCGCTGGGCAGGTATCTGTGAAAGGGTCTTATCCCTAGTTCATGTTTGCTCACCTCTGCTGCTCTGCCCTCCCTTCTTCCATTCTGCCCTCCCCGTCTGCTGCTCTCCCTACCCTTACCCTCCCCTCACTGTGTCCCCCACCCTGTGCACAACGTCACAGCTCAAGCTCACACACATTTGGGGGGGAGCAAGGTGGGCAGACGAGTTGCCTAGGGCACTGGTTTGGGCCGGCCCTGGATGCCGTGGAACCCAGGTGCTGCCACCAACTCCTATCAACTCCAGGGTGACCCCTCTCAGCCACGACCAGAGCCCTAACTCTTCCCCATGTTTATGAAGCCCAGTCCTTCACTCAAAGAGGCTTTGCAGAAAAATTCATGAAACCATCGGAAATGTTGCAAAACATTTTGTGCCCCGTTTTTTACTCTCTATCGTCAGATGCATTGGAATTAATGGACCCTTTTTCATTCACTGAATGCATTGGACTCAATAGACATTTTTTCTTGTGCCAAATACGTTGAAGTTAGTTGGTGTATTTTTCTAACATTGTGCCGAATGAATTAAAGTCAAATTGGCATTTTTTTCTCTCATAAATCCGTGGAAGAGACTGGGCGATTTTTTTTTTAATTTAAAAAATACATTTATAGGCACCCGAGGGCCGCCCTCCAACACCTGCCGCCCTAGGCACAGGCCCTCAAGTGCCTTAATATAAATATGGCCCTGGCCCCACAGTAACTCGCGGCAAATGCAAATGGAATTTGTGTTTTTTTTCTCATGCTTTATCTTATTCTGAATGCATTGGAGTCAGTAGGTTGTTTTTATCGTACCAAATGCATTGGAGTCAGTATGGATTGTTCTGGCTTTTTTGCATGAAAAAATGCTTATTTTTTTTTTGGCAAAACAAAAGGCACGGTGAAATTCTAGTGCAGATTTGCCGCAAATCTATACCAGCCAATAAAATGTATTAATCCCTACTCAACAGCAAAACAGGAATCTGTGCTTTCTATGAAGCTTTTCTAGTTCCACTATGTGTGTTATTTATAGACATGTCCCAAACTGTGCACTATAATCACAGTATAGTATAACCACATTTATGCTCATGTAGGTGTCTTTTGGCTTAATTATCGGCTCTACCATATGACAAATTCAAGTCGAATGATATGTACAATTTCTAAGAACATACTGGTTGAGTAATTGAATTCAAACCTACAAAAGGGGCCGGTTATCCTTTAAAGCCTTTGGACAAAAACAGATCTTGTCGCCGCACATTTGAGCGTGTGCAGCTGCGAGGGAAAAAAAATGTACCATTCCATTTTGTTACGGGGTATTTTATGTGGCAAATAAAAAAAATGCAGATATTTAGTATCCCAGAACTCAGCGATTTTAGTTAAAACGAGCGGTTGTGGAAAAGTGTATGTAAATAATGGCGTTAAAATAACTTGTTTCTGCGGAACAACAGCTGCAGGGCTGCCGTTGAGCCCAAATTACACGTTTATTTTAATTTAAACACATTATTTAACAGCACTTTGATTACAATTTGAGGCAATGATAGTTTTTTTTTTTAACTTATTCAGATGGAGTGTGCCATAAGGAGTGACAATCACGAAGTATGTACTCTCCAGAGTCTATGTAGAGATTATGCTCCAAGCCTTAATGTGTCTGCATGCGGGAAAAGTTCTATAATGCCTTACTGAGGATTCTCCCCTCTAGTCAATGTGCTGCTTGATGAGACAGGCAGGGCAGGACTATGGGGAGGAGAGGAAGGAGAGGAAGGTAGGGCAGTAGGGGGAAATTGGAAAAAATATCTGGTGGGGCACGGGCTTCCTGTTACTGTTCCACTAACATTAGCAGGGCCAGGAGCAGACACAGAATATACAGGGGTTTTCCGCTGCAGCCCTCCAGCTGTTAAAGGCCAGCTCTCAAAAGTCATCCATCCCTAGAGCCTTCACTTTAGGGGCTGCAGGATAGGCATTTCACATATATGCACAGAAAATATCTTAACAATGTTTAAACTGTGTAATGTGCCCTTTGTGCTTCTATTAATCAATATCTTTTTATCCCAGTCGGCCCCTGTGAGGCTGAGTCTGATGCTGAGTCTGAGAGCCCACAGTCTGGTCCTAATGAGGGCCACAGTTTAAAGAGGCCTTTCACCATCACATAAAGTCACGTGACCTTTGGTAACTAAATATACCACTCTAGGGTCATTCATGGCTGCATCATATTTCCAAGTGTTGACCCTCTTTTTCCAAGTTCTTCCAGTAGCTTACTCTAATTATGTCTGCTGAAAGAGCAGCTAAAGTAAACTGGTTTTCAGGGGACAGTTTGGGGGCCATACATCTTCAGGGGGATCCTGGACCTCCACCTTGTTAGAGCCACCATAAGCATGAGTTGTAATTCATGAGAAGCAACTGCATGTTATGGTCATTTTGTTCATACCATACCAATGAAATACACAGAAACACATATTGACATTGTTGTTGAATTAAACTTGAATGGCAAAATATTACCCTGCCCCAAGGAAAGTGACCTGTGCTGAGTACAAGAGGAAGGGGCAGACTAACAGTGTTTAGTGACATGGAGGAATATGCTTAAAGGGGTGGTTCACCTTTAAGTTGACTTTTAGTATGTTATAGAATGGCTAATTTTAAGCAACTTTTCAAATGGCCTTCATAATTTATTTTTTATAGTTTTGGATTTTTTCCAGCTATCAAATGGGGGTCACCGACCCCCTCTAAAAAACAAATGCTCTGTAAGGCTGCAAATGTATTGATATTGCTAATTGTATTACTCATCTTTCTATTCAGGCCTCTCCTATTCATATTCCAGTCTCTTATTCAAATTCAAATGGTTGCTAGGTTAATGGGATGCAATATTTTGGAAATCGGCGGAACCCTTGAATCCGAAAGATTACCGAATCATAATTTGCATATGCAAATTAGGGGTGGGGAGGGGAAAACATTTCTTACTTCATTGTTTTCGGACAAAAAATCATGCAATTTCCCTCACCGGCCCCAATTTGCATATGCAAATTAGGATCCAGATTCGGTTCCGGCCGAATCCTGCTGAAAAAGGCCGAATCCTGCCCGATTCCCGAACCGAATCCTGGATTCAGTGCATCCCTAGTAATTAGGGACCCTAGCATTCAGATTGCTGAAACTGTAAACTGGAGAGCTGTTGAATAAAAAATCTAAGTAACTCAAAAAACACAAATAGTAAAAAATGAAAACCAATCACGCATTATCTGACAATACCCCTCACTACATCATACTAAAAGTTTATTTAAAGGTGAACAACACATTTAAATGGTTACCCTTTTGTAGTTTATATGTGCAATGAGCTTTGTTTAAAGTACTTGTGCCTCATTGGCATGACGGCATCTTTAAGAGCCAAAATTCACTTTAGCTTCAATTCCTGTTCCCCGCTACTCCCAGTAAACTGGATCAACCCAGAACTTCTCCAAAATAAGCACCTGTTGCACTTCTAATTATATTTGCCCGTTGTATTTAGATTGGCACGCAGATATCAGTCAGCAGAGGATGCTGAATATTTAGAGATGTGTATGAGCAGAAGGGGAAAACAGATAATGGGCCAAGTACTACACATTCCTGGTTTCCTCTTGCACAAAATGGTGATAGAATGAGGAAAGATAGTTTCATGGTTTTGTAAACCTCGGATGTTTTTGGCGGGATACGTTTCCTAAAAAATACATTGCATATTTATGCTTCCCTCATTCCAGCTTTGTCAGTTTTATTGAAGGAGAAATAAAGCCTCTAAGTAAATGGCAGTGCCCCCTTTAAACTCTGCAGGAAAGCTACCAAATGCTGAGTATAATGCTTGGGACCAGGGACTTCCCAGGATAACAAGCACCAAACCTTAAAAGAAAAATTAGAAAAGTACCCTCATTCACATGGCTCATGTAAAACACTAAGTGGGTTATTTATCAAAATCCAAATTTATCTCATTATTTTGAAATATACCCGACCACCGCACGGGTTATTTCCCCTTATTTATCAATACATTCTCCTGAAAAAATTCCAGTTCGGGAAAAAACTCAAAAAATGTATGAAAATTAGAAGTTTTTGGCTCTTCCGCCTGAAAAATCTGGGTTTTTTTACGGATTTTTGCCCAAAATACACAAAATCTTCGGATTATTGTACGAAACCCAGCGCAGATTAGGATATCTTCTGGACTTCTCCCATTGATTGATATACAAGCTCGGCAGGTCTGAGATGCCGGATTTTTTCCATCCTCGGGGTATAATAAATCCTGAAAATTTGAGGATTCGGATTTTATAGTAAAAAAAAATAGAATTTTTAGAGTTTTTGGCATTCAGACTTTCATAAATAACCCCCTATATTAATTCTAAATTAATTTATATATATAAACTTGGTCCCACTCATAAGAGCTCAGGGATTCTTGTAGGGACCAGCTATTGACAAGTTTTCAGTGCATTTTAGATATTATAGGCTTCATATTGCAGTATTCACATGAACATTGTGGCTCTCCATGAGCTCCCAGTAGGGTGGAGAAGCTGCTTCAATTTGAGTTTATTCAAGAATATGGGGTAGGATAAAAAGGGCAGGAACCATTGTTTTTAGTCAGTGGAATATCAGGTGTATGGGCCTCAGAGATTTTTTGGAATTACATCCTCAAGTCTCTCCAAAGACTGAAACAATGGCTTGTATAGTGTAGCACCACTCCAGGCCATTACACGCTTTGCTGTATTCCAAACTAGAAAAAAAATGGCTGCCTAATGGCTCATTCTTTCCTAAACCAGCTGAACGACATCTCTTTTGTCTTTCTGCCTCCAGGGTGCGGGGGAAATCATCTAATGTTTTTGATTGCTCAGCAAAGTTATTTACGGCCAAGTGTTTAAACCAGGAGCTACGCTTTATCAGTCCCAGTAGGTTACAAAGAGAAGCTCCTACATGATTTCTGCTAGTGACAGGCGGCAATTCATGCTGTCTTAATAGATCAATTAGAGTTAATGAATGGCACAATGTAGTTAAGAAGCGCTGTATCTTTTGACTTCACCTTTCCTAAAAAGCCAATAAGGATGGCCTCTGCGTTAGGTCATTTGGTGCTTTAATTAAGATCTAATCTAAAAATGGGTCAGGTCCCCATGCTGTTTAGGATGGGATGGGCTTGAATACAGTATTATTTCCTCCTACAACACACAATATGTATTGAAACAAGCAGCACAGATAGTTCTGAAATAGAAAGGTTAAGAAATACTGATTTATGACACAATTTCCAATAGTCAGGCCCACATAGAGTAGAGAAGGGGTCCATGTTAAAGACCCAGGCCCGGATTTGTGCCAAGGCCACATAGGCCCGGGCCTAGGGGAGCACATTTTTCAGGGGGGCCTGCCACACAGCCGCTCTATTGGGAACACTGAGGATGTGCTGCGTGAAGTAGTGTGGGCACTAGGACTGCACGGACCGCACAGCCTAGGGGCACCCGCCTAACAAATCTGGCGCTGTAAAGACCTCTTGGACCCAAAGCCATGAATTTGTATTGTCTGGACCTTTTTTTTTGAAAACAGTGCCTCTGAACTGTGTGTATTCAAAAGTGCTCAACAACCTTAGTGTAAAGTACTTGTCAATCAGGAACCTTTAGGAGGCAGCGGGTATACTCAGACGCACTAGGGTTTCCGGTGTTCACCGACGACCTTTTGGGGCCCTGGGCTTTCTGCTGCGGAATCACAGAGGAAAAAGTATGTTTTAGGTAGCATCAAGCCCAAAATGAAGTACCGGCAGGGATTAGGCAAAAAACGTATCAGGCAAAAAGGGTCTGGGCAGGCGGCAGGAATCAAGGTCAAAAACAGGCAGGAGTCAAAAACCAGAGTAATCAATCACAATATAGATGCTTCGGCAGGATCTGTAAACAGAAGCCAGCTTGGGCACTGTCAAAATGGAGGATTGGCTTTTTGAAGAGGTTTTGGCAACAAAATTCGAATCTGGCGCCGAAACGTGACATCATGACTCTCGGTTTCAAAGCGTGAGTGTCAAATGCCCCTAGTGTGACGAACTTGGACGTGTGAGCCTGCACACCTGCAGTCGTGGGAGGTAAGAGATCACGCCTATCTCGTGGCGCGTCTTACACCTAGGCCTCCAAGCACTACAACAAAGTTATAGCTAAAACTTCATTACAAGGAGCAGAAAGTGCATGGTTTACCTAAACAAAGGAGCTGCTGCCCCCTTAACGCACGGCCGGATTTACATAGTGGGCACCCCTAGGCCCCGCTGCCATTCGTCACTCCCGTCTCCTCCCCTTCATATATGCACATGCATAAACGTTCATCAGATTGGGAACACTGGGGATTGGTGCATTGAAAAACTATTGTATCTCATGAGCAGCCCCAGATTTTCCAAATCAATGTGGTTGGGTGGATTCCTGCACCTCTAAAACCTGCCACCCTACACCCAGGCCTTGGTGTCCTTTCCAAATTCAGGCCTGCCTAAATGTTATTTCATTTTTGCTTTGCCTCTTGGGCTGCACAGTGGCCAGACTGTGGTTTGTTGCACCCACAGGGCAGTTGAAAATGAAATTATTGATGTTAAATTACAACCCCCAGCCTTGGCTGTCAGGGATGCTGGGAGTACAACAACATCTGGATGTTCTGAGGTTATGGAGCTATGATAAAGCAGACTTTGCAGTGTAAAATAATGACTTTTATTTTATATTGTGTTGCTTGAAACAGCTTTGCGGAAGAGCTTACTCCAGATATTATTAGCTTAGAATTCTAGGAGTTGTAGTCCCCAGCAGCTGGAGGAGCATGGGTCTAGGCATGCCTGGGACAGAGCAGTGCAAGCCAGAATTTAATGCCTTCTAGTCACCGGCACGTTCCTCTGGGTGCTGAGCTTGGGTGTCGGAGCACACAGTGATGAATGAAGTCATGCTGAATGCTCTGACTAATGCCGATGCTGAACACGCTCCCTGCTAAATAATGGCCTGTTTATGGCCCTCACAAGCTCATGTTCTTCTGGCTTCCGTTTTGGGCAAAGATTATAATGCTGGCTTGGAACTGTGTTTCTGATTGTATTGATGTGCATTTCTATGTTAACCCCTTTTGGTCACATGGTCATTACACGTGTTGCACTGAAGGCAATAAGGCACTTTGGGGCACATGTCTAATTATCTGGTTATTCCTTGATATCAATAAGACATTCTGTAGCACATGGCTATTGATCTGGATTAGGGATGAGTGAAAAATTAATTAAAAGCACTGAAGTCAATAGGCATCAAAATTTTTTACGAGGGACAATTTTTTATGCTTGCAACTTTTTTTTGTCTCGGTGGTAGTTTTGTCTTAGTGACTTTTTTGTCACAGCAAATTTTTGCCGCAGTTTTGCAGAAAAAAATTGCAGATGGCGAAATGCAGAATTTCGCAGTGAATCCATGCCTGGCGAAAAAATTCACTCATCATTAATGTGGATATGCTGAAAGCACTCTGACCCTGATTCTGGCCTTAAGTGACAAGCAAAGGTTCCCCCTACTGTAAAATATAAGCCATCAGGGAGAACAATTCATGCACTATAGGGGGACATTATTTTTATATACAGGTATAAGACCTGTTCTAGAATGCTCGGCACCTGGGGCTTTCCGGATAATAGATCTGTCTGTAATTTGGATTTTCATAACTTAAGTCTACTAGAAAATCATGTAAACATGGGTTACTGCAACTGGGCAAAATTAGTGCCTTTTATTACACTACCCCGTATATGGCTTAATTGACATCACAATGAACATTTTATAATTAATGACATCACTGAGCATCTACATGGCTTTGTATATTAGATAGATTGTTTTTGTCTAATGCGCATCTGCCTATAACATATTTCTTGGCAGTGCTTCAACCTATTCGCATGACATAATGCTTTGAATGGATCATTGTGTGAAAAGTGCTATTTTGGACACATTCACCATGATTTTTACCCACAATGCAGCATTTCCCCCCATTATTTCAGCATAATTGTGTTTACTTGGAGGCAGGACTGGAAATCGGGGTAGGCAGAAAAGGTACATGTCTAGGGCTCAAAGCTGGGAGGGGGTCAGTCACATACTACTGTTGCCTACCCCTTGTCCGGCCCATGTCCCCAACGGTGTTCCCCTCCCCAATTGCAGCAGGCCGGGTTGCCTAGGGCGGCCATCCAGCCTGGTCTGGCACTGCTCTTTACAACTTTGTTCCCCCCACCAAGAGGATTTGGGGCCCCAGCTTGGGAGGACAGCAGTCTGAGACCCCCTGTTCTAAAGAAAACACAGTCTGTACGAGGGTCAATGCTGGAGTTTAATGCAAAGTTCTGCTAGGAGAATATGCATCACACAGACTAGTAGTTATTGCACAACCTAGGGCCCTCTTCTAACCTATCAATCTGTTTTAATGGGGAAAGAACAGAAAATTCTGTTAAATTCTACATAATACCCTTCCCTTCCAGATAATGGATCCCATAACTGTATTGGTCTGTCCAGGTGACAGACCTTGCCAGTTCCAATTTTCACAGCAGTTGGGAGAACCTGGACTTCTACTCACTCAGCAACCTCACCAGCTCGTCATTGTTGCATGCAGATGGGAGTGTCTGAACAACATCTTGCTAAAGGGATTCTGTCATGATTTTTATGGTGTAGTTTTTATTTCTAAATTACACTGTTTACACTGCAAATCATTCACTCTATAACATAAAATTTCATTCCTGAACCAGCAAGTGTATTTTTTAAGTTGTAATATATGACCTGCATCTCAGGTCGTTTTGATGGTCATGTGCTTTCAGAAAGAGCCAGAACTTTAGGCTGGAACTGCTTTCTGGCAGGCTGTTGTTTCTCCTACTCAATGTAACTTAATGTGTCGCAGTGGGACCTGGATTTTACTATTGAATGCTCTTCTTAGATCTACCAGGCAGCAGTTATCTTGTGTTAGGGATAGGGTTGCCACCTTCCCACACGACGGAGACCTAGCAGGGGGGGCTGTGAAGTCAGTGGGTGGGGTTATGACGTTGCGATCAGCAAATGGCCGATCGCCGTGTCAATCAAGGAAATCTTGCGCGGTTTTCCTTATATGGAACTGGAAGTAAAAACCAGCCAAAGGCCCAAAAAAGTAGCCCAAATACGTATTAGTTTGTAGTTTCAAAACTCGCATGGGCTTTAAATTAGTAGCCCAATTTGGCTGGAAAGCAGCCAACCTGGCAACCCTGATGTACTTGCACATGATTGTGGTCACACTAGACAGCAGTCTACAAGCTAACAGAAAAACCTAACATTTGGCTTGTTTGAACTGCTACGGCAATGCAGGAGGCTGAATGTTAACTCTTTGCTTCCCCACTTGGGGGTGTTAAGGGGTTATGGTGTAGCAGCCTTGGCTAAGAGTGGCCCTGGGTGTGTCTCCTGCAGTTCATTGCCAGGTTATCTCTGGGGAGGAAAATGTTCCCTGTTTACAGGAAATGCTGCACAAGGAGCTCCGGCGCGGTGGGAAAGGCGTGTGCACTAACAAGGACACTGATTACTAGTAACACTTTAACAGCCAACAGTTCAGCAGCAACCAGCAGTGCAGGCAGTCAATTGGTTACTGAATATTACCTGTGTATTTAAGTGTTTATTATGTCCATGAAAGAAAGATACATAGAAAAGTGGGAAGACTAGGCCTGGGGCAATACAGAGAATTTAGACACATTTATTAAAATCATGGCTGTCCATGCTGTGAGCTAAAACAACCAGTAGCTTAAAAGGCCACAGGTTCTGTTGGACCAGAGTTAGTTAAAGGCAGAAAAGGATCTTGTTTTGATTTTGTTGGAGGGCATGTGTTGGGATGTCTAAGTTGCAATTTTAATTCCCACCTACACTTTTGACATCCATGATTTATGTAAGTTCCCTCTAGGATGGGATCTAGCTTTCCTGTATCGAAAGGGTCCAGCCTTCTCCAGCTCCAGCCCTGTGCCAGGTGCAGACAAACTAGTTTGAAACTAAGGATCATTTTTGGATTAGATGGGGTGAATTGAAAAGAGTAACACATTCAAAGACAAGTCCAGTAAATGTAGGCTGAACTTACCAATAAGCACTAGAAGATTGTGGTGCACATTCCCCAGATCCTTCATTATAGGGAGCAGATATTTTCTAAAAGTTTAACGAGCAAAGAGGCACATCAGAGCCCAATGACATGACAAAGTCTGCTTCCTCTCTAGTTATTCCACTGCTTGAGACAGATGAATGCTGAAATTGTATTTGGAATTTGATCTCACTTAAGAGGACCTTTCATAAAGCAGACATAAACATCTGTATAATAAAAGCCATTTTCAAATTAAGCATGAAATTCAAATTCTTTTTTTTTATTAAAGTGTTCATAGCTGTTGTAAACACATTAGAAATCTCAGCTGTCAATCAAATATTGTCTGCCCCTCCTCTATGCCTTAGGCCAGCAATTACTTTCACTTTCCATTCAGCACTTCCTAGATGTCCCCACATTCCCCTGTTCTCTTACTGTTTAATTGCATAGCAAAGGCATGGGGATGGGCATCAGGTCCCCCATTCTGGGGCAAAAACAAGATTCTGAGATGATGCAAGACTTGTCTTAATAACAGTGTCCACAAATTGGCTCCTGCCTGCTTGCTATAATTATGAATTCCCAGACTGAAGGAAACGAGATTCAAATAATTTATATTGTGTGATTAAAGTTCATTTTGCTTGACTTACATGATAAAATAGGATTTGGATTATTTTTGTTGGAGTGACAGGTCCCCTTTAATGGATAGTCTTACATGTTGTGCTTATCAAGGGCACTTAATCATAGCCACTATGGTCTATGGCCAAAGTGCCCATGTTAGGCAAGAAGCACACAAAGTCTATTCTTTTTGTGAGACTGAATTCCAAAAAATATTCTGCATTCTTTTATCATGCATTGAAGTGTATCTGCCTGTTCTTTAAACTTCTATTAAGTTATAAAAAGTGAGCAAGTTTGCCCTGGTTCGGTAACCTTTATTGTAAAATGAGACATTTGCTATTTAACGGCAAATACTTATAAAAGCAACCTGCTGGTTGGTTACTATGGGTTACTGGTGTGTAGCAAAATTTTGCTCATTTGACTATATTTCTCCCAATGAGGGTATGTATTTTAGTAACAATATGTTTGCCACTGTTTAATAGATATTAGAGGCTAATGTGAAACAAAGTTGCAAAGTTTGCACCAGATTTAACAACTCAAATCCCTTGAAAGCAAACATCTGAGCAGACCCTATAGCTGTAGATAGGACTATGAGGACAAGGGGCCTCACAACTCACTCCAATGCCAGACTGCACTCATGCCCCCCCACCATTCCAAGAGATGAGTGGGATATTGGGCCCACAGTAGGATTCGTCACTGCACATATGGTGGTGGTAGGGCCCAGAAATATACTTTAAGGCAGCATTACTCCCCTATCCCAGGTCTTTTGTGGCTCACAGACCACCCTATAAAGGATATAACAGTTTTTTAAAAGGGGGTCAAATCATTGCAATTTGTATTATGGTCTCTCAGGTCCTGCAGGATAGACATACACTAGAGTTTTAAGTCTTTAAGTGATTTCTAGAGAGTTGAAGCTTGACACTGAGCTAGAGATTTCTATGAAGGAGATCTGGTATTATTTGTCTCACTGGAGTAAGTGAAAACATTGTGAGTCTTGCCACCTTGTAAAAGAATGTAATAGTGAATGTACCTTGACACTACATGACAAATAATTGCATTCTGGCACTATGTGATGGGAATACTACGGGGATTCAAAAGCCTTGATGTTCTTATTATGATGCCAGCGACGCTCTGTCCGCTCTGTAAGAAGGTGAACGAGAGGTTTGGGTTCCTGATGACTTTGCATTTGCAAGATGGGTCTCTGACACCTTTTTAATTATAAAGGGAATGTCCTTGATATGTGATGATTCTTGCAGAATAAGCGTGATACTGTATGCTCATTCTTTAAGGATGAAGTACACCTATAAGGTGTAAGTTAGAGGGAACTGGTAAAACAATACCATTAACATTAAGGAATAGCAGGGTGGTAACTGGAATTTGTGCATTTGTGGCATGTGTCCCCTTGTCTGCGTATTGGAACTACAGTGAGTATACATTCCTCATTCTTTCTTCTGGGAAAGCTTTAATTTAAGATTAATTCCATAGTGGATTTGGAATCATTGTATAGGGAATGATGTACCCCCAATTGTAACAGTTCCATGACCTTAGAAAGGCACAAGGCCAAAGGCTTTTATAAAGCTCATGGAACCCCCAGTTGGCGTCTAATATCCTCATATTTTACAACACAACAGGGGGGACATTAGTCTATGTTATACCAAGTTTCAGTGAGTCATGTGACTCAGATTACTGACCTGCAATCTGTAACTGATGATATCACTAAGCACTTTTTAGAAGAATATAATTTGCAGGATATTCATAACAAATCACAAATGGGAGTGTCTCACTTTTATAGGTACAGCTGTCAGTTATGTAGGCATCCCCCTGCACATTATCAAGTGATATTAGCAGGCAATAAGCTTCATTTTCAAACACAGTCATAAGCGTGGTTGCACTAAAATAGACACAAATGCATGTATTGACACCATTCAGTGCAATTTAGTCTGCCTAGTCATTTCTGATAAATCACAGAACAAGTGCTACTGACTATGGGGAACCCTTGAGCTACCACCACCCTGAAAGTGGTGATAATTCCAGGTTCCCATAGCAGGTTGGGTCAATAGACTGTGCCAAAATAACCATTGCAAATTACTTTTTAACATCACACACTGGAAACAACTCCAAGCAATTCCTTCACTGAAAATACTGACCACAGCTTGCATACAATTTGCAAAAATTCACACATGTAGTTGTGAGAATTTTAATGCATCAAGCTCAGATGAGGCAGACAAAAATCAACACACTGAAATTGTGAAGGAAATGCTGCACTGTGGGTAAAAAACATGCTGATTTGCTCTGGGATGTGCACCAAATACTGATTGTTAATGAGGCTATTCATGTCTTGGTATGCAGTGAGAGCAGTAGATGTCGGAAACTCCAGTTCATCATTTAGTCTTAGCAATGGATATTGTTATTCATATAATTGACCATTATACAACAAGAGCAGTGGGCCACCATATAGTAAGAACAGTGGGTACCAGCATCCCCAGCACATTATACAGTAAGGGCAAAGTGTACTGGCATCCCCAGAACATTAGCTGTTAAGGCAATCCTACAGTAAGGGCAATGGGTACTGTGTCCTCAGAACATTGTACGGTAAGAGAAATGGGTACTGGCATCACCAGAACATTATACAGTGAGGGCAATTGGAACTAGTATCTCTGGAACATTATACTGTGAAGGCAATGGGCAATGTGTGCTGGCATCCCAAGAACTTTCTACAATGAGAGTCCTCCGAGCATGATACAGTTAAGGCAATGGGTACTGACATCTCCAGAGCAATTATACAGTGTGGGGAATGGGTACAGGCAAACCCAGGACAGTATACAGTGAGATGAGCTAACGGTATGCTTAGAGCAGTTGTTGGGTTAATTCCATTTAATCCAGTGAAGATGCCAATAATGGTTACTGGCATCTACTAAAGATTATACAGTGAGGGCAAAGGATACTGGCATCCCCAGTACACTATATACAGTGAGGGTAATAGTACTGGCATCTCCAGAAATTATACAGGGAGATCAATGCATCTTGGAATCTCCAGCCCATAAAAAAAGACACCAGTGCAGTGGGTACTGCCATGTGCCTTACATATTACTCAATGAGAGCAGCCCTCCTCCCCATCTCACCCAAAACAGTTCTATTTGTTTTTAATGCTCTCAAGACTGTTTCCAATTGTGATTTATCCCATGGTCTCGGTATGCAATGGATACCTTTTCCCATCGGCATTTGCTGTTTTATACCAGTAAGTGACAGGGGAATGAGCTGCCCTGGGCAAGATGATTTATGGAGATGGGTAACGTGAAAGGACAAAGTGAAGGTGGAGAAAAGAAGAATATGTTAAAAGAGTGACTTTGTCTGCACTGATTTAATGTCACCTACAGAAGTAGTTATGGAAAACAGCAGATTGGGTATTATATGTACCCTGAAAATGTTTTTTTGCTTTTAATGGTGTGTTGCTGGACATCATCTGCTTAATATAATATAGGAAAGACCTAATTGTATAGTACCTATTCCTATTTTCTGCTACGCTTATCAATGATCATAAAGGCTTTTCCTGTACACGAAACAGTCATTTTATAGACTGCATTCCAGAACAATAGGTAATTGGCTATTTCAAAAGGTTCCATTGCAGGGCAGCAGCAAAACAGCCATGCCTTTATTTAAGGAGAAAATAATTGCCCAAGGAAACCCACTCAAACATTGGGAAAACGAAAAAACTCCAAGACTTTTTTAACAGGACATTATTGAATTAGAGAGGGTACAGAGAAGGGCAACTGAGCTGGTAAAAGGTATGGAAAATCTTAGCTATGAGGAAAGACTGGCCAAATTGGGGATGTTCACGCTGGAGAAGAGGCGCTTAAGGGGTGATATGATGACTATGTATAAATATATCAGGGGATCATATAATAATCTCTCTAATGCTTTATTTACCAGTAGGTCTTTCCAGCTGACAGGAGGTCACCCATTCTGATTGGAAGAAAGGAGGTTCTGCCTAAATATTCGGAAGGGTTTTTTTTTTACAGTGAGAGCTGTGAGATGTGGAATTCTCTCCCTGAATCAGTCCATTTCTGGACTGGGATTCAAAATAGGCCCTGGTATTTCAAGTACACAGAGGCCCAAACATCCCCCTATCAGCTCACTAAACAGTAAGGGGCATATTTATCAAGGGTTGAATTTCGAATTGAAAAAACTTAAGTTGAAGGGGGTTTTTTTGGTCCTGTAGGTCAGTTTTCGATCGAATAGGTCCGTATTCGGCCAAATTTGAATTGTATGAAACAAAGGAATCTGATTCGAGAGTTTTTCCCCAAAAAAACTTGATTTTTCAAAGTCCACCAATTGACTCCAAATAGGTTCCAGGAGGTCCCCCATAGGCTAAAACAGCAATTTGGCAGGTTTTAGATGGCGAATGGTCGAAATTGAATTTTTAAAGAGACAGTACATGATAAATTTCGATATTCCAGTTTTTGAATTTTTTTCAAATTCGAATCTAATTTGGACTACACAAAAATAGCTTAAAATTCGAATTTTTTTCATTCGCAATTTCACCTCGACCCTTGATAAATCTGCTCCTAATTGTCTATGGTATCTATCTACAGCACCTCTGACATTTGCCAGAACTCACAGATTGCCAGTCCGGACCTGTTGTACAGGCTGATACATTAGATAACTTTAAGAAGGGGTTGGATTGCTTTTTAGCAAGTGAAAGAATACAGGGTTATGGGAGATAGCTCATAGTACAAGTTGATCCAGGGACTAGTCCGATTGCCATCTTGGAGTCAGGAAGGAATTTTCCCCCTCTGAGGCAAATTGGAGAGGGTTCAAATGGGGTTTCTGCCTTCCTCTGAATCAATTAGCATTTAGGCAGGTTAAAATAGAGTTAAGAGGTTGAACTTGGTAGATGTGTGTCTTTTTTCAACCTAACCTACTTTGTTACTTTGTTACTATGTAGTGATGTAGTAATACTAATCCCTGTACCACCATGCTGCCTATGGCATTGATTACTGGGCTGTTGCTGCCTGTCTCAGTGATTGCTGTCTCTCAAGCTGCCTCTCACATGGCAAATATGTATTTCACTGATTATTGGGTTTGTGTTGACTTTCTCACTGATTACTGGTCACTTTTCCGGTGATTGTGCTGCTTATCACAGTGATTACTACGTATTAGCTTTGTCAGTGATCTTTGGGCTTTTTCTCATCATTGTTGAGCTTCTTAGTAGTTATTAGATCAAGTTAATGGACTTTTTTTTGCTATCTCAGTGAATATCAATTTTTCATTTAGAGACGTCTAAGCTCTCTCTTTCTTTCTCGTTAATTGTTGGGCCTGTGTTTGACACAAGAGACTGCTAGGTTAGTGGTGCCTATAAAGTTTGTGTTGGCCGCCTTGGTAATTGTGGGGCTGACATTGTGCTTGTGCATTGGATTCCATGTGCAAGCTCAATCTAGTTAGTGTCAGTGATCACTAGGCTTGGTTTGCGACCTCAGTGATTATTGGTCTCTTTCTGACTATGCCAACTATTACTAGACCATTGTTGGTTAACTCACAGATTACTGAAATATTTTTGCTTGATATTTTTCCAAGCTTTTGTTAGGTACCTTAGTGATCACTGAGTTCATACCTTTTTCATTGATTAGTAGGATTGTGTTCTATCTCAGAGATCAGTGATCACTGGGCCTTTTCTGTCTATCTCTCTGATTGTCAGGTTAGTGCGCTCATTTCCACTGGTCTCGGGCTCATGTGCAAGCTCACTCCAGTAATTGCCAGGCATTGTGCGCTAACTGGCTCTCTCAGTAATTGCCAAGCTCCCTCCAGCCCTGAAGCTACAATCTGCTCTCACTCATCCGTATCATTAGTACAAGCAAGAGAATTAGCCAGGGATTAAACTGTCTGTAGAGATCTCTGGCTCTCGGCTGCAATTTCTCTTTAGTGCATTATTGGCTCAAACTTTGTTGCTGGCTCTGAGTTTTACTTAGAGTTTCACTTGGTTAATGGGAATTAACCCGATGACTGTCCTAAGCATACAGTTGTCTCATTGCACTGATCCCAGCCTAGCCCCCTTTATTCACTGCAATATATATGTGTGTGTGTTTATTAAAAAGTTCTGATGTGTGTCCGCACTCTACTTTTTTCCAAAACATGACATAGATATTTGCAAGAAGGATCAGCCCACCAACTGTACTGTTCATTTATATCAATGTGCATTCCAACATTTTGGTCCATGTTGGGAACTTTATCCCAGCATGGGATATGTATATATATATATATATTCTTGTGAATATGTAAACAAATATAAGAAGCCCCTGCACTCAACCCATTATCAATATATTCAAGACATTGCAACATATCCCCCAAATATAATAAAAGGCACTAAGTTTGCCCTGAAGCATGAACACATAGCAACCAATAAGATGGTTGCTTTTAAACAGCTGACCAGTAAATGCTACGTGCTGATTGGTTGCTATAGGTTACTGCCCATGGGCAAACTTAGTGCCTTTTATTACATAACCCTCTTTGTGCCTTAAGATACCAAAAAATACCCTCCCCTTTACACACAACAGGGATTGTTTGTCCATATATTGCAATATATTTAAGCTGGCCAAATACGTCAAAGTCATCCCATATCTGGCCAGTCCTACACTCAATTTGCATCTGATTCATTAAGAATTCTATTGCTTCATTATACATTTAACACAACTGACTATGTCTTACCTGCAACTTATATACGTTTAAGGTTAAAACTCCCAAACATGGTTGCCCTTTTATTGGCCACCACTGGGATCACCTGACTATAGCTGGGAAGGGTGGGAGCTACAACATATATATATTTATATATATTTATATATTTATATATTATATATATATATTTAATTAAATATATGTCTCTCACCTTATACACATAAGAGCATTTACAGTTTAACTACTTGTATTACACAGACATATAAAGCATTTATTGCATGCCCCATATTCTTCTTGTGTACAAATATTTGAGCAGTTCACGTTTCTCTACTTGTATTACACAAGAACAATTATGTCATCTTCTAAAACACAGGCATGAGTGCAATTAAATGGGTGGTTTACCTTTAAATTAACTTTAAGTATGTTATAGGATTACTCATTCTAAGCAGCTTTTCAATTAGTCTTCTTTTTTCTTTTTTTTTTTTTTTTTTACAGTTTTTGAATTATTTGTCTTATTCTTCCAGCTTTCAAATGTGGGTCACTGACCCCATCTAAAAAAGAAATTCTCTGTTATGTTAGTACTCGTAATGCACAAACATCAGAGAGCATGTTTTTTTAAGTGCACATACAAAAAATGTATATTATAGTGTGTGCCACAACCCCTGAAACTAATGAGTACACCACACTGGCAGTGTCCAGGCCAGCATTTTAGTAGGGAAGCACTGAATCCTTGTTTTCGGGATTCAGCAATATATTTTGAATCTTTAACTCAGAAATGCCAGGGTCTCAGGTCTGAATCCAGATATAAAACCATCTCACCCTCATTACTTTTAATCCCAGGCATTAGTGAAGTATGTACTTCCTCCTTGCCCTTGCACAGGTACCACAGCGCATATCTCTCCCTACCTGCACCCCTTGAATAATGTAGCTAGTATAAATGCATCTTCTGTTTCCTTTGTGTATTTTACTAAACTTTTTGCTGTCCGAGGTGCTGAAAACAGTTCGTACCTCTAGAATCTGTTTTTGGTTCCTTTTTTTTTGTTTAAATGATGTCTGGCTGATTAGTTATCGGCAAAAATTCTACTGCTCTGATTGGATATGGGTTGGTTCTAGCTCCTTAAATATTCCAGTGGATTGGTTCTAGCTCTGTAATTATTCACTTTATTTGGTTGGCTACAGGTTGGCTCTTGTTCTGTAAATATTTGAATGCTCTGTTTGGCTATAGATTGATTCTAGCCCTCGGGACATTCTACTGGATTGTGTTAAATTATCATATATAGACAATAGATAGGCCCATTACGCCCCAGCAATGTTTGATGTTAGGCTGAGATCCCAATATACAGCAAAAGGGTGGCTGCAATTCAATGAAACAGAAACTCATCCAGCATATACAGTATTAATGGTGTCCATTCTCACATGTATCACACGCCTTTGCTTTAGGCACATGCCAGCTATCAATGACAGTCTAAATAGGAGGCTTGGATTCCATTAATTCACTTCTCTTTGTTGGACTCAATGCTTGCTCTGTCTGTAAAATAATGGTATCAGCAGGCCATACACTGAAATCTTTGCTTGTTCTGGTAGGTTGCAAGACAAGTAGACTTTTCCTTATTTGCTCATGTAATTAGTAGACCAAGTGAGGCTGAGACAATCATTCAGTCCATAGGGGAACTCAGCATGGCTGTTGGCTGTCGACTGCATTTTTGGGTCAATATGGTTCTCAGTCAATGTTATTTTCTGCTTATCTGGTTCATATAGGAATTTTCTGTCTTTGAGAATAGTTTGTGGATAGTGATGGGCGAATTTATTGGGCAGGCGCGAATTTGTGCGATTCGCCGCCAGCAAATAAATTTGCGAAACGGCGTAAAAAAAAATTTGCCAAAAAAACGGATGCCGGCGTCAAAAAAGAAACGCTGGTGCCGTTTCACAGATTTTTTGACGTTTCACGAATTTCGCCGATCACTATTTGTGGACAGTTTTTTTCAAAAGAAAACTATTACAGATCAGATTCCAGGTTAATGCAGCTAAATAGAGCAAATTAGTGGGGAAAAGATTTTTGTGCATCCCTAGTAAACAAAAACAACATTACTGTCCATCTCCTCTTTTTAAGTAGAGACATCAGAAAACTCATTTTATTTCAACACAGTGACAAGAAGTTATGGCCACATACAGAATTCAGATATATTCCCCTAACATATAACTTGTACTTCTCATCTAATAAAGGAATATGAAAGATAGATCAGTTGGCATCTCATGATACAGACACATCTCAAGACAAACTCTTCAGTATACCAACAAACCTCCTCCCCCATTAACCAGGACACACACCTACCTTGTTTTAATCTTTTCAAAACTCCTATTCTAAATGAGCCTATGCCCCAGGGAAGCAATATTTTCTATTGCTCGCTAATAGCATTATGGATTGCAACCCACAGCAGCAATATTTTCACCCTGCGTGAATGCCTTCTGTGAATCATTACTATTTATACTAATTACTTGGATGACAGACAGCAACATCCTTACAAAATTATTATCTACACTTGTATGGGTATAATGTGTTAGGCACTGTTTTGAAAGGACCTGCTGGTTTAATTGTGTCACTGCAGCTGCAACTGCTCCCGATGTGCCAGGGGCTCTTGCCACAAATCTTTCTCGCACATCAGAATAAAGTCCAATTATCAAATATCTTCATGTTAAGCCTGAGCATAATAGAAAAAGTAAAATCCTCTTTGGTCTTTAAGCCAAAAAGTACACTGGTAAAACAAATATGTATGAATTTTGCCTCTTGTAGATGATGCTTCACACAATCCCCCCCCCCCCTAATTGGCGGCCTGAATCTCAGCCGCATTTGTCATGCTCTGGCACAATGCTAATTCCTTCCACTGACTCTTATTTTCTTGCGAATATCTGATTAACATGTCCTGCTGAAATATGCCTTGAAATTTTGACTTGGTATAATCTGATGTGTTATCAATGTGATGATAACATACCATATGGGTGTTGCCTTACCTATGAACCTGCTATGCCTGACTTTGAGCCCATGTCAGAAATAAACAATTAGTGGGTCTTTAGGGTCAGAACACCACTCTCATGGATTTCCATAACTCCTGCTTTGGGCTTCATCAGGGCTAAGGGGTCCTGTCAGACTCACCAGTATAATCCAGTCGTAGAAGGAGCCGGAGCAGAAGATAATGAACCCACAAGCGCCTCACACAACCGCTACCCACTTGGAGTGGAACAAGGAGCAGGGTTGTGGAGAGTAGCCAGTGAGACGATAGCGAAGTACAAGGGATTAATCGAAGTCGTAGTCAGGAGATCCGAGGTCAGAAGGCAGGCAGCAAGAATCGTAAACGGTGAAACAGGCAAGAAGGTCGAGACAGGCGGCGATAATCAAATCCGAGTTCAGGCAAGGGTCAATAATCAGGAATCCAAACAGTTCAAGACGCTAGGGTTTCAGTTCAAACAACCTAATAACCAGGCAATGCATTACAGACTGGTTTGGGTTTAAATGCAGATAGTTTGGCGCCAAACTGGCGTCATTGCGCTGACGTCGCGGAACTGACGCCAGCACGTCCATCACAGGCGTTTCCGCCTACGTCCTTGCGCCCGCGACCGTCGCCAGCTCCCGCGTCAGACGCCGACGCGCATTAGCGCGCCCGCGCCTGCGCCGGACAGGACGCATGCGTGTGTTCTCATATTGCCCCCCATCAAGGAGCGGCCTCAGGACGCGACCACCAGAAGGCTTACCAGGATAAGTTCCATGGAATTTCTCCAGCAACTCTGGAGCGTGAATGTTAGATGCTGGTTCCCAGGAATTTTCTTCCGGACCATAACCCTTCCATCTTACCAGGTACAGGAGCCGCTTGCCTCTTAACCGGGAATCCAGGATCTCCTCAACCTCAAATTCTTCTTGACCATTGACCACCACAGGTAGCGGAGGGGGAGCCGAACGCCCAGGAAATCGGAACGTCGAAGCCGGTTTCAGAAGAGCAGCGTGGAAGACTGGATGGATGCGCCAAGACGCTGGCAATTTAAGCTGGAAAGCCACAGGATTGACTTGACGAATAATTGGAAATGGACCCAAGAAACGTTGACCCAACTTCCTACTGGGACAAGAAAGTTTAAGGTTAACGGTTGACAACCAGACACAGTCACCCACCTTGAACTCTGGGTCACCTCTCCGTTTTCGATCGGCGTAGACCTTGAAATTTTGTTGAGCCTTCTTCATCTCTTCTTGAAGTTTTTGAAAGTTGTTAGATAAGAAGGCTAATCGATCCTTGACAGCAGGAACTAAAATGTCCGAAACAATGGCAGAGGGAAAAGTTACTGGATGAAGACCGTAGTTTGCGAAGAAAGGGGACTGATTGATTGAAGAATGATGGGCATTATTATAGGCAAATTCTGCTAGAGGAAGAAGATTCACCCAGTCATCTTGGAGGTATGAAGAATAGCATCTCAGATATTGCTCGAGAGTCTGGTTAGTCCGTTCGGTCTGGCCATTAGACTGAGGATGGAAGGCAGAGGAAAGGGACACCGAAATTTTAAGTGCCCCACACAACGATTTCCAAAACTGAGATGTAAATTGTGGTCCTCGATCCGACACCACCTCATCCGGAAGACCATGAAGTCTTACTACTTCCTTAATGAAGGTATCAGCAGTCTCAGAGGCAGAAGGAAGTCTAGGTAATGACTTAAAATGAGCCATCTTGGTTAAACGATCCACAAAGACAACAATGGTAGAACAATCACAGGACAAAGGTAAGTCAGAAATAAAGTCCAAAGAAACTGATCCCCAAGGACGGGAAGGCACAGGCAGAGGTTGCAGAAGACCAATAGGCCGAGAGTGAGAGTCTTTGGATCTAGAGCAAACTTCACAAGATGCAACAAATTTAAAACAGTCTTTAGCTATCCCAGGCCACCAAAATAATCTCTTCGCCAAGATAATGGTCTTCTTGATACCTGGATGACCCGCCAATTTAGAATCATGCACACTCTTAAGGACCTCCAAGCGCATTTGTTCAGGGACAAAAATTTTATCTTGATGAAGGAGAAGACCCTCCTTGGAGACTAATGATGGTTCCGAAATATTCATGGAAGCGTTTTTAATTCCATCTACCAGGGTAGACTGTAGCAGGAGAAAATTATTAGAGTTTAAAATTGTTTCAGGGACCAAAGGAATCTCGTCTTCAGAGGAAAACATTCGGGATAAGGCGTCTGCTTTAACATTTTTAGACCCAGGTCGATATGTGAGATGGAAATTGAATCTCATGAAGAATAAGGCCCACCTTGCTTGTCTAGGTCTCAACCTCTTGGCTGAACGTAAATACTCCAAATTCCTATGATCTGTAAAGATGAGAATCGGATGTTTAGACCCTTCAAGGAGATACCTCCATTCTTCAAGTGCTAACTTAATAGCAAGTAATTCACGGTCGGCAACATCATAGTTGCACTCGCTCTTGGCCAACTTACGAGAGAAGAAAGCAACAGGATGAAGATCCTCCTGAATTCCAGTCCTTTGCGACAACACAGCTCCCACCGCAAGTTCTGAAGCGTCAACTTCCAAGATGAAAGGAAGGGAAACGTCTGGATGATGAAGAATTGGGCCTGAAGTGAAGAGAGCCTTCAGCTTCTCAAAAGCCGCCTGAGCCTGTGGTGACCAACAAAACTTCAGATTATTACGAGTCAACTCGGTAATTGGAAGAATGACTTGGGAAAAATTCTTTATAAATTTTCGGTAAAAATTTGCAAAACCAATAAAACGTTGAACCGCTTTTTTGGAAGATGGAATTGGCCAATCAAGAATTGCAGAAATTTTTCTGGAATCCATCTGAATTCCCTGAGGAGAAACAAAAAACCCCAAGAAGTCCACAGATGTTTGTTCGAAGACACATTTCTCGATTTTAGCATAAAGTTGATGAATGCGCAGACGAGCCAAAACTTTCTTTAAATGTAATCTGTGTTCTTCCAGGGAATTAGAAAAAACAAGGATATCATCTAAATAGATGATGACGAAAATATCAAGGAAGTCTCTGAATACGTCATTGACAAAATGTTGGAACGTTGCAGGGGCGTTGCAAAGACCAAAGGGCATGACCAGGTATTCAAAATGCCCATAACGAGTACGAAAAGCCGTCTTCCATTCATCGCCTTCTCTTATTCTGACAAGATTATATGCGCCGCGGAGATCCAGTTTAGAAAAGATCTTAGCTTCCGCCAAGCGTTGAAAAAGTTCAGGAATAAGAGGAAGTGGATAACGATTTTTGACAGTAATCTTGTTCAGATCCCGGTAATCAATGCACGGCCTTAAAGAATCATCCTTCTTTTCAACAAAGAAGATCCCGGCTCCAGCTGGAGAAGAAGACTGTCTAATGAACCCCTTGGCCAGATTCTCATCTAAATAAGAACGAAGTTCCGATAGTTCGGATTCGGATAAAGGATAAACTCGCCCAAAAGGAATTTGAGACCCAGGAAGAAGGTTAATAGGGCAATCATAAATACGATGAGGAGGTAACTTGTCTGCCCCTTTTTTATTAAAAACGTCCGTAAATTCCCAGTAAGCTTGAGGAAGAAGATTATGAATTTCAGAGGCAGGGGATAACGAACAAACTCTACTTGAAGAAAAAATACATTGAGAGGAACAAAAATTTGAAAGAAAGTTCACTTCGCCGGTAGTCCAGTTGATGGATGGGTTGTGTTTTTGCAACCAGGGTAAACCCAAGATGACGGGAAACAAAGGAGAAGAAACCACATCGAAGTTCATGACTTCAGCATGCCCTTTATTTAATACAACAAAAAGTGAGACAGTCTCTTGCACCACAGGGCCTGAGGTAATCAGAGAACCATCTGCCACACGGAGAGCTATGGGGTTCTTCTTAGACTGGAGTGGTATCTGGAACTGTAGTGCCACCTTATTATCCAAGAAACACCCGCTGGCCCCAGAATCAAGGATTGCTTGAAGCTCTACCCGCTTGTCTCCCCACTGCAAAGATAAAGAGACAGTCAGGAGAGGCACGGGAACATGGCAACTGGAAAAGTCTCTTTCAAACATCCTCTTACCCGTTGGACGGATCGGGCAACCTCTAAGCAAATGACCAGCTTGTCCACAGTAAAGGCAGAGGTTGAGTCTGCGACGTCTGATCCGTTCCTCTGGAGTTAATGTCGATCTAATGGCTCCAATCTGCATAGGCTCTGGGGCTGCGCTGAAAACGGGTGGAGAGACAACTGGAGGAAAAGTAGAAGGCATTCGAATAGGAGGTGGAGCGGTTGGCAGCATCCAAGACTGAGGAAGAAGACCTGCTTTCTCTGCCTGTTCTTCCTCTCTACGTTCTCTGAGCCTCCGATCCAGTTGGATGGAAAGAGAGATGAGCTCTTCCAAACTGTCAGGGATGCCAGTGCGGGCTAATTCATTCTTTAATTCGGAAGAAAGTCCGAAGCGGTACTGGTTTTTAAGCGCTGCCGGGTTCCATTCCGTGTCATCAGCCCATTGCCGAAATTCCAGGGTGTAGTCCTCCGCTGGGCGGCCACCTTGCTTCAGGGCACGCAGGGAGGCTTCGGCGGCAGTTGCTCTGTGAGGGTCATCGAAAAGAACCGCCATAGCATCGAAGAAGGAGTCTACTGAAGCCAATACAGGACTGTGACGATCCATAAGACGAAAGGCCCATGTCTGTGGCTCTCCCGTAAGAAATGAGATAATAACCCCGACCCGGGTCTGCTCATTAGGATAAGTGTGTGGTTTGAGCGAAAACAGCAATTTGCAGTTGCTCCTAAAGTTCCGAAACACCTTTCGGTCACCAGCAAACTTCTCCGGAAAGGCCACCTTAGGTTCCGAAATTTCAGAGGTGATCACCTGAACTTCCGTTGGAGCAGGCGGAGTTGCAGCGGCCGTGGAAGGGAGAACGGCTGGTGGATGGGTCCTAATGTGCTCCTGTAGCTGAGTATAACCACTTTGCAGCTCCCGGACAGCTTGCGTGAGGGACGACAGTTGTTGAGTCAGGACGGCAAACGGGGACGCCCCTTCAGCTGGATCCATCTGGCCTGGTTATACTGTCAGACTCACCAGTATAATCCAGTCGTAGAAGGAGCCGGAGCAGAAAATAATGAACCCACAAGCGCCTCACACAACCGCTACCCACTTGGAGTGGAACAAGGAGCAGGGTTGTGGAGAGTAGCCAGTGAGACGATAGCGAAGTACAAGGGATTAATCGAAGTCGTAGTCAGGAGATCCGAGGTCAGAAGGCAGGCAGCAAGAATCGTAAACGGTGAAACAGGCAAGAAGGTCGAGACAGGCGGCGATAATCAAATCCGAGTTCAGGCAAGGGTCAATAATCAGGAATCCAAACAGTTCAAGACGCTAGGGTTTCAGTTCAAACAACCTAATAACCAGGCAATGCATTACAGACTGGTTTGGGTTTAAATGCAGATAGTTTGGCGCCAAACTGGCGTCATTGTGCTGACGTCGCGGAACTGACGCCAGCACGTCCATCACAGGCGTTTCCGCCTACGTCCTTGCGCCCGCGACCGTCGCCGGCGCCTCCGCGCCCGCGACCGTCGCCTCCGCGCCCGCGACCGTCGCCAGCTCCCGCGTCAGACGCCGACGCGCATTAGCGCGCCCGCGCCTGCGCCGGACAGGACGCATGCGTGTGTTCTCATAGGGTCCCAACAATGCTAAGACGCCTAGTCACAGGAGCAAAAGAAATGTAGATCATTTTATCTTGCTACTGCATTACTTGTGGTTTAGCACTAATGAGACAAGAGAAACAGCATGGAAAATGGGGTTGACAGGGTTAATGAGTCATTACCCAGCCCCAACTGGAATGCCCTTTCTACTCATTAAATTCCCCTGATTTTGCTTTTTGCTAACTTGACCACATATTTTTTTTACAGAATCCCTGCCCCACAGATTAAACTATACCTTATGCCAGTGGTTTCCAAAGTAGGTCCTGAGGGGCACTGCAGATGAGCTGGGAGATCTCAACTGATGGCCAGTTAGGGTGCCTATTTGCTCTGCTAGATACACATGAAAGCCCAGTTTCATGGTCAATTAGAGTGAGATATGGAGTGAAAACATACTTGCTGTTCTAGATATTCCCAGAACCATAACTGCATGAGTGACATGTGTAACCACATTATGAGTTAAGGGGGCCCTTACTAAAAGTTGAACCTCCGAGGGGGTTCATGAACTGAAAAAGTCTGATAACCACTGCCCTGTGCTACTACTATTTATACTGATACCCCATTTAACCCAAGTTTTTGATCCCCCACAATTATGGTTGTCATTTGTGGGACAATTGCACAGACATGCTGGATAGCCTATCCTTGTGTTTTCAGATGAGTAGAAAATCTGCTGGTTTGTGGGTCTCAAGAAGGTTTGATATGTTGGTAAATTGTTCAGGTCAATCATTTCATTATTACTTGTAGCTGTTTATTGCCCAGTTATAGTCCCTTTGTGACATACGTAGATGTTTGGATGAATGTCACAAGAAGGATCTGTGCCTTTGTTGACTACTTTGGTGCAACAAAATTGCCCAATGGTCTGTTTGTTTGGTCTTCAGATCAACCAGTGTGTATCTAGCTTCAGTCAGTATCATTGGGTCACTAAAGGTTTACTCTCTATCAGATATGTATTTATTTCCCAACTTTATACTGCCCTTGATGCCCAGATAGAGGGCATGCAGAGTGATTTAGCTCATGTTATGTCTTCTCTCATTGCTTTCCATTTCTTTTTTCTTCCTTTGAAATATTCAGCCCCCCCCATCACTGATTATTTCTCCTTGAGATGAACTTATTTTTGTCTTACACTGTTTATTCATCCTTCCATCTGCCTTTGTCTTGTCCCAGGGGGGATGGGACTGGATGTTTAACTTGTCTTAACTGTGTGTGAGCAGTGTGCCGTGCCTTTTATTTGTCATTGTTCTATATTCGATTTTTCTGTTACTGTAAGGAAAAAGGATAAATATAGCCCTAAAAAACAAGTTTTCTTACACTAGAAAGTAAATGTTGATTTCATTTTTACACACTAAATGGTTTTCAGACTTTTTCATTCCAAGTCCCCATTTGGAAGTCAAACATTTGGTCAAGGTCCCTATTATCTTGTAACAAGGTTACACATGTCTGAAAATATTATTGTAATGGCCATAGTTCCAACATAATAAAGGTCAGAAAAAAAGGGATCGCCTCAAATATCACGCTAATTGACCTTCAAGTTTGGCTTCCAGGAGTATCTAGGGAACAAATTACTTGACACAAAAAAAAAAAAAATTACAAAGTTGATATTCTCCTGACTAACCAGCATTACCAGCAAGCAAATATACATTTACAGGTGTTTATTTAAAGTTGGCACACCAGCTAGTAAGAAGTATTATTGGATTTGGTATGAATCTAGTGCTGGAATTGGGAACGGGTGTGTCATATGCCATCCTTCCACTTTTTTCTAGCGGAGGTTTCTTGTGCTCCTCCCCACTTCTGTATGCGAATAAAAAGGAAAGGATAAAAAGCCCAAGTTAAAAGGGAATATAAAATATATGAGGATAAAAAATGTTGCTGGGAGAGAAAAGATTGACAAGTGTTATATAGATGAAAAGGGTGGAGGCATAGAGAGGGTTATAGAGAACAAGACAGAAAATGAAAATAGGGGAAATAAAAATATGTACTAAATAAAGTGGGGTTACTGGGGTATTATAGAATATGATGGGATCATGCAGTGTTATGTCAAACATATATATATATATATATATATATATATATATATATATATATATATTAAAGTAAAACAAGTTGCTGGTCCCAGCGAGTAAGTTCAGAAAGTGTATCGCTTTGAATTCCTAGGAGCCTGTGTCACACTCCCAAAAGTATAAGATACTGGAATAAAGTTGGAATAAACAGCTTCAAAGCAGTATTTTCAAACAGCAAGTGTTTCTTTTATTAGCAATGCAAAACACTAAGAGGCCGATTCACTATGGGTCGAATATCGAGGGTTAATTAACCCTCGATATTCGACTGTGAACTAAAATCGTTCGACTTCGAATATCGAAGTCGAACGATTTTGCGCAAATCCTGCGATCGATCGATCGAAGGATTTTTCGCTTGATCGAACGACTAAATCCCTCGAATCGACCGATTCGAAGGATTTTAATCCAACGATCGAAGGAAAATCCTTCGATCAAAAAATCATAGGCAAGCCTATGGGGACCTTCCCCATAGGCTAACATTGACTTCGGTAGCTTTTAGCTGCCGAAGTAGGGGGTCGAAGTTTTTCTTAAAGGGACAGTACTTCGACCATCGAATGGTCGAATAGTCGAACGATTTTTAGTTTGAATCGTTCGATTCGAAGTCGAAGGTCGTAGTCGAAGGTCGAAGTAGCCCA
The DNA here is from genome assembly GCA_038501925.1 of Xenopus petersii. NCBI lineage: Eukaryota > Metazoa > Chordata > Amphibia > Anura > Pipidae > Xenopus > Xenopus petersii. The sequence goes on along the minus strand of CM076679.1, from coordinate 116,414,508 downwards.
TTCGACGGTCGAAGTAGCCCAAAAAAACTTCGAAATTCAAAGTTTTTTTATTCTAACCCTTCACCTGAATTTAGTGAATCGGCCCCTAAATGTTTCAGGTACAACCCTTTTTACATATAGACTTGAAAAAGGGTTGTACCCGAAACATGTAGTGTTTTGCACTGCTAATAAAAGAAACACATACAGTTTGAAAATACTGTGTTGAAGCTGTTTATTCCAGTATATATATATATATATATATATATATCTATATATATATATATATATATATATATATATATATAGATATGAGCTTAAATACATCCAATTATAGTAGAAAGACTCACCTAAGTAGAGTAGTGGCCCAGGCTCTCCTGCCCCAGGCCCTCCGCTCAAGGGAGCCAACAATCTGTATTCAGAAAAGGTAAAGTAGGTTTAGAGCATTCTGGAAACTACTTACAAATCAGACCAAAAGAAAAGTAGCTAAAAAAAAGAAAAAAATCTTTATTAAACAATCATCTCGAGCCTTAGCCTTTTGTGTCTTTAAGACAATGACTAGGGGGCAGATTTACTTATGGTCAAATATTGAGGGTTAACCCTCGATATTCGACGGCCGAATGTAAATCCTTCGACTTCGAATATCGAAGTCGAAGGATTTACCGCAATTAGTTTGATCGAACGATTTTTCTACGACTAAAAAAACATAGGAAAGCCTGTGGGGACCTTCCCCATAGGCTAACATGGCTCCTCGGTAGGTTTTAGGTGGCGAAGTAGGGGATCGAATTTTTTTAAAGAGACTGGACTTTGACTATTGAATGGTTACATATTTTTAGTTTGAATTGTTCGATTCGAAGTCATAGTCGAAGGTCGAAGTAGCCAATTTGATGGTCGAAGTAGCCAAAAAACATTCGAAAGTCGAAGATTTTTTTATTCTATTCCTTCACTCGAGCAAAGTAAATGTGCCCCTAAGTGTCTTAGAGATATGAAACACATAAGGCTCGAGATGATTCAAGATGAAACCTTCTATGCCTTTTCATCATGGCATGTTATGACACACACAGTACGAAGGCAGGGTGCTAAGAAATGCCTTATGCACAGTTTTTATTTTGGGGTCCCTACAGGCCACATAATTCTATACACACTGGGCATCAAACTGTTCATTAGAGGGAGGGCTTGCGCGTTAGTGCTGCGCCAAGTTATTACGCATGCGTGCAACTTTGATCTAACCGCGACCCCCAAGAAAGAGGGGCCGTGCCACTGAGAAATGGATCTTGGCCGGCAGGGCCCACAAGAGCCTGGGGCTCACCGGGTTTTTTCCCGGTGTCCCGCCGGCCCAGTCCGACACTGATTAGAAGGAAAACCAAAATGGAAATAGCAAAATGACTTGTTGTTGGATGAGGCTAATTAAAACACTGGGTGTGGCTTGTGGGAGAGGCTTATTTTAAGCATGCCGCGTAGCATGGTGCACATAGCATCCCTCCACTTTTTTCACCCCAAAGGAGTCCATAATCCTTTGTAAAAGACATGGCCTCAGTGGGATTCATTCAAGAACATTGGTCAGTTTTGCAACTTATTACTAGCTAGCTGTTTTAGCAGATGAGCCTAAGTGTCTGTTATGTATATAACTGCCGCATGTTAAGCTGTATCCTCATAGTTCACCCTCTTGTTAATAGAAAGGGAATATAAACCATATTTATACATAAGAATTATTTGTCCTTTAGGAAAGCAGGAATGTAGGAGTGATATTAATTCTGTTGTTTCCTGCAGTTTTCTAGCACCAGTGGTATCGATTGTTCTAATAAAGCCTTCCTTTTTCCTCTGTAGCGGAGAACAAACAGATAAATGGTAACTACATAGAAGATGAGTAATGTTGTGCCAGTTTGTGGCTTTTTCTGAAAGTGCCTTTTTTCTGTTTACAGTGCTTACACTGAGCCATACAAAGTCTGCCCCATCCTTGCCAGCACCGTAGATGACATTACTTCTGATGAAGAACCAAAGAGCTCTGAAGAGGAGGGGAATGGTCTAGGGGAGTCTGGAGTGGTTCAGAAGGTAATGAGATAAGTAGTGTGTATCACTGGCTTTTACTCTCTGTTCATCAGAGTCCATTTCTTCCCTATAAATTCTGCAAGGTGTGCCACTTTCATGGCCAGTTTGAACCTACTGAATCAGACATTTAGGAAAACAGCAGTGAATAAGTAGCAGGTCCATTGTTGCCTGTGTTACTCAAAAATGATTGCTGCTGTTCTGTTTTTCAGGGCTGCCGTTAGAATATGGCTGGCCTGTCTTGGGGTTAGCATTAAACATAAATTAGCGATGCCCTACCTACAGACCACAAGCCATTGTTAAACTACAACTCCCAGAGCCAGTGTCAGACTGGGATGCCAGGGGCCCACCAGACAACCTTAAACCATGGGCCCACTTTCCAAACTATTTCACCTTTCCTCACTCAGCCTTTTTATTCTCCTAGTCTTTTATATCTACTTACTATATTCTTCCATTATTAAGCCTTTATTTTCCATAAAGAAATAGGGAATGACCTTGAAATAGGCAAAATGGTTAGAAGCAAGAGGCCCACTGACACTTCTGCCCACCGGGAGTTTGTCTGGTATCTCAGGAAAACCAGTCCGACACTGGCCAGAGCTCAAAGACAGCTGTAGGCTGAGAATAACAATGGCTCTGAACATACTATGATCTTTGTACTATCATCTATGCTCCCTAAAGTAGTGAGGCTGGAGGCCCCGGGCAAATGACCCTTCTGGCCTATATAAATTAAGAATTTATTGCCCACTCTACTGAAGTTGCGGTTGTGTCATTCAAGCAGAAACTCGTTGGTATAAGGTTAGAGTGGAAATCAGGGGACCATTTAGTGTCACAAAAGCCAATATTTGTCAGAAGATTGATAACAGACTGCACAAGATGGGTCTATTACAGAAGGTGTGGGAGTTGCAGCTGCACCTAGAAACTAAGAGGACCCTGTGGGACGTAGAGTGTCTTCTGTTACCTCTGAAGACGTGGTGTGTTTAAAGGGATACTGTCGTGGGAAAACATGTTTTTTTCAAAACTCATCAATTAATAGTGCTGCTCCAGCAGAATTCTGTAGTGAAATCTGTTTCTCAAAAGAGCAAACAGATTTTTTTTAATATTTAATTTTGAAATCTGGGGCTAGACATATTGTCAGTTTCCCAGCTGCCCCCAGTCATGTGACTTGTGCTCTGATAAACTTCAGTCACTCTTTAATGCTGTACTGCAAGTCGGAGTGATATCACCCCCCCAGCAGCCTATCAACAGAACAATGGAAAGGTAACCAGATAGCAGCTCTTTAACACAAGATAACAGCCGCCTGGTAGATATAAGAACAGCAATCAATAGTAAAATCCAGGTCCCACTGCGGCACATTCAGTGACATAGAGTAGGAGAACAACAGCCTGCCAGAAAGCAGTTCCATCCTAAAGTGCTGGCTCTTTCTGAAAGCACATGACCAGGCAAACTGACCTGAGATGGCGCCTACATACCAATATTACAAATAAAAAAATACGCTTGCTGGTTCAGGAATGCAATTTTATATTATAGAGTGAATTATTTGCAGTGTAAACAGTGTAATTTATAAATAAAAACTACACCATAAAAATCATGACAGAATCCCTTTAACCGGCAATACAGGGTGTTGGAGAGTAATTAGGAGAGGATGTGCTATAACAAAAACACTAGGGCAGTTAGGTACATCCCTGCTTTATTAGAAATAGCAGAGAGAAGTTACCTGATCTATTGCCAGTGGATAGTTAGACAGAAGAGGTCCGTGAAATGAAATGGTCTGGCTAAAATAGGTCTGTTCCCACACTAGGTGTGGCCTATGGGTTCCTAACACATCATCATATAATAGATAATTGAATCCCCAAGTAGAAGTAATTTGACAGAATTGAGCCAGAAAGTAAACTGATCCAGAAAGTAAATCGAGCTGTAACCCCCTCTGTGCTTGGCTTCTATCATGTTCTGTCTGTTTTTTCCTCTTGTGATATCCAGGCCTCCACCTCCCCACCACTCTCCATTGCCTCCATCTGTACCAGCTGTGTTGCTCAGCCAGCCTCCCCATTCAGATCCTGCTTCCTCCATCACTAAGGAGAACAAACAAAGAAACTCTTATAAAAGGGAACTCCTCTCATAACTCTCGGGTTGGCATCTAATACATTTTCCATGCTTTTTCTTGCTTTGGATGACTGGATTCACTCATTAGTTTAAAGGAGAACTAAAGCTTCTCCGCTATTTTTATTGTAACATTTCCCAGCATTACACTGGCCTCCCAAATCACACTCTATCAGTAATGAACCAATTTCATTATAAAAAATACAGAAACGGTTAACCACTTTCACCCAGGCCTGTGCATTTCACACACTCAAATATCAATATCTATCAATCTTCTTTAATTGAACCTTTTACTTTGCAGAAACCTCTTGAGGTGTAGGGTAGATGTGGTTGCCTCTCCCTGGTTTGGGAGGGGAGGACTGGGTGTCCAGAAGTCCCTCTGTTTTCTTCATGAATAATAGATGTTCTTTCTCATCTGCTAGTTATAGTGAGGAGCAGGGGCCCATCCTTCACCAGTCTGTCAAATTGTTATTACATCAGCTACTGAGTCAGCACTCCAAGGGCTCTTTGTAGGAACAGTTACCCTGCAGGTTAGTATTTGATAGTTCTTCATGTGCCCGAGAAGGTTATATCAGATTGGAAGCTCCTGTACATAACTCTACTGTATCAGGAGACTCACGGATTTCAAAGCAAAGTATGCAAGTGCCACAACTGAATAAATGTAATGAAAACAGTGCTAACAGGGGTATAGTAACAGGGAGTATTTAAAACAAAGGGATTGGTCTCCCTTAAGGGTGGTTAATAGTGGTATAGGGGGACTAAGCCTGAAGCCATGTATTTGCTGTCTTGGTTTTCACCAGGACCATAAGGTGATTATAATACTCATATACTTTATCTATAATCTTGCATTATACTGGAAACTGAACAACCCCCCCCCCCCAACAAAAAGGAACCCTCTGGTGGAAAAATAATACTCTTTGTATTAGTTGAGTATATTTTCATGTTTTAAAAATAAGTGGGTTTGGGTTATTCTGTACAGAGTATCTTGATTATTCATTCTGTACAGAGTATCTTGATTATTATTTGAAATTATTATGGTAATGTATTTGAGCTGCTTTACTGCTTATTAGTGATAAGCAGATTGACCTGAAACCACAAGTTTGTATGTGGGTTGGATGAGTTTCAACCAAATAGGTGAGTCAGGTTCAGGTTTGACCAGGTCACATGCATCCCCCTTTGTGGTGATATTTCCCCAATGTGGAATACTATGATCCACAGGGAATGCTGGGAATAGTAGTACAATGCAGACAGTTTTGATTCCCCTGACTAAAGTAGGGTTCATATAGAGGACCCTGCAGGTTAAAGAGAAAAATGTACTCCTGGGGAATGTTTGCCCATGGGAGCATGCTCAATTATTTCTTTCCAGTCGTTATATATTATAGTAAGGACGTCTTTTCATAGGCCCTGGCAGCATCAATACACTTGGAAAGCCTGTAAGATGCATATACAGAACATCTGACATACTAGACTGATTAATGACGGGGGCTCTGCTCTCCAACCTGGACAATGCTAAATAATGAGACCCAGTTAACACTTGCCTTGGTCAGCAATCTGTGGTGTCAGGGGTCTCAGGCCACAGTGGTTTTTTTTTTCTTTTTTTAGAAATTATAATTATTTTGTGTAGTTCTAGGGAAGAATTGTGCTTGTTCTGCCTATTCTGCTCATTAATAATAATGCTGCCATATGTAGGCCCTACAGCTGACCCTCACTGAATACAAGGGCTCCTAGTTTCTTTCTCAGCCCAAGAGAGTTTCAATCAGAACGGCATTATAGAACACAGTGCAGCTTTGTGACCTCTTGCAATGATTTTGTTGCTTCTGTTCTAGAAAGTTGAATGTATTATAATATATATAATGCAGGGGTGGCAGCTTTTTGGGAAGAGCAGTACCCCTTTTGGAGTACAACAGAAAGATCATTTTCCTTGGACTCAAGGAGGTCCGTTGGGAGGGAAAACTTACAAAAATAACATTAGGGTCATTCTTGACCCTGGGGCGTACAAGTGTAAGACCATTAAGGGACACAAAGGTGCTTATTGTGGGAGCCCTTATGCAGAATCCAGCAGTGACCTTGTCTTGCACTTTGAACGCTGCATTTGAGTTGCAAATGAGCCCTATTATATTGTGCAACAGTTTTCCAATATCTGGCTGGAAAACAGGCAGATGTTTATCAGACAAGTTAAAAAATTGCATCAGGTTAGGCTTGCTGATGTGTTCTTCTCCTGACTAGCCTGCATAGGGCAACCCCCTGGGGGATAAACAATGGTATAAGCCAAATTCAGCCCAGCACATGATACACTTCTTTGGTGACCTCCCTAATGACAAAACAATTTTGTTTAGCAAAAATCCCCTTCAAAGTCTTTGTCTATCGGTGTAGGGGTTAAGGCAGGATCTATTTTTAACATTTTGGTTGAATCCACACCCCTCCTGGCTTGGTGTGATAAACAGAAATATCCTCTGTGTTCTGCGTCCCCCTCCTCTGCCGACTCACACGTTGTACAATGCCCTGGCTTCAGACTCACAGAGTGTTGTAAATAGCGCAGTCATAACACAGACAATGGGTGGAATCTAACAAACATGTTTTTAACCCGACCGGGCGTCAGTTCTAATATAAATGTTTTTTAATACCCAACGGAAAAAGGAGATTAAACCACCATGAGAAGGAGGTTAAATAACATTCTTATTAAAGCTCTTTGGTGAAATAAATATATATATATATATATATATATATATATATATATAGATATAGATATAGATATATATAGATATAGATATATAGATATATAGATATAGATATATAGATATATAGATATATAGATATATAGATATATAGATATATAGATATATAGATATATAGATATATAGATATATAGATATATAGATATATAGATATATAGATAGATATATATATAGATAGATATATATATATAGATATATATATATATATATATATATATATATATATATATATATAAAATAAAAAAAAAAAAATATATATATATATATATATATATATATATATATATATATATAAAATATATTTTTGCTCATAATAACCCTTACCCATGGATTTTTATCTAAAGCTATTGGTGGGCACATAAAATCATGAAATGGTCTGTCAAAACCAACTGTGGACCTTATACCCAGATGACCAGACAAAATTGTGGAAAGCAGCCAAACCTGGCAGCCATTTCTGGGCATGTATAGCTTTATAACTGCAGGCACATAGGGGATCTAGTCAGTACATGTGACCAAATCGAACCCTTGTATCTAACTTGCTGACTGCGGCTGCCATCTGACTAAAGAGATAGTAGTTCTCCTTTTCTGTGCAAGTTAAGGAAGAAGATGGTTTGTATTACTCTACTGTAAGGTTGTGTTGGGCAAATACACCATCATCCATACCTCCCATTGCTTCATGTCACAAGATATAAATGTTTTGTCTCTAACATACAGTATAACTCCAAAAGGTGGCCATACATGCACAGAAATTATCATACAAAATTTTGTTTCATATAATACTCAGTGCTTACATGGTGTGAGACGGGACAACCGATATTGGATATCCAAAACTTTTATTGGATGCCTTTGAATGCACTTGTACATCAGCCAGGGTTTAACTGCTGAATTATGACATAGAGGTAGAATTCCATTGTTTCTACTTGCATATCTGACGATTCAGCTCTTAACGTTTGTAGAACTGGGGGTAACAATTTGGGGTTGGGGGGCCATAGCACCCCTGGCCCTCACAGTTCTGACACCAGCAAAATTTCATACTGTTTCATAACCACCAGTAGTGCTTCTTTTGTTGCATCCTATCTAGGATTGTTTACTGCTGAGTGCTTTTAATTACCTAATAGTCATTAAAACACTCCTCTATAAAACTTAATTTCAACCAGTATATACAGTAATAGATCTTGCTCTTGTCTTCATATTGTCTAGTGTTTCCTCCAAAGTATGTTACTCTCTATGGCTCCTGTTACTCCATTTATTTATTATAGGTCTTTTCCATTTTCTCTGTTCTTCAATTAATTCATCATACTCACCAAGATCTCCCAACACAGCTCTTGCTACTTCCCCATATCATCAAGTGTAGCTATAGATCCATGCCATAATACCCATTATATATAGATAGATATATATAGTGTAGAGTTTTCCATATGAAATAACCCATTGCTCTTTCAATTGTTCTCCACACTGAGGTTCTTCATACTGACCTTTATAACCCAATAAAACTCCTCCTATTCACCCATGTAACAATATAAACCTCCCATTAGCTCCAAATAATCCAATATACTGGATTGCTGTCTGTTTCTTTTAGATACCAAATATATGAAAGAGCAGCAATTTTCGCTGTTTGGCTCAGCACTGTCCACTTCTATTTGTTACAGAGTGGCTCATTCACATACACTATACTACTGCTGGGTCATATTGTCTCCCAATAGCAACTGTCTGGGGTACACCATGGGTTATAAATGAAGCACCAGTCTAATCACTTCTCTATTCTTGACTGCAGCGGAGCAATAGTATGACTTTTCAGCTATCATGCTCTGCTCTCTGTAAGGATTAATTATATTTTTTATGTGATAATGTCCCTTAAAGGCACATTCACATGAAAAGATGCAGGGACAATTACAGGATCATACTTGCAAAATAATTCATTAGGAAAAACTAGGTTGCTTTAATATATTCATTTTCAGGTGAATTCCTGTCAGGGAGGTTCCCTCTGCCAGTTATGTGTCTGTATTCTCCATTCTGCCCAGATGTTACTGGAATACATTTGCATACTTACAATGCTCACAGCAGGGACACCTCATCTCCGAGACCATCATCGGGTATCCAACAGTGAAGTTTTCTGTCAGACATGCAGGTGGATAAGAATACCTCTGTTATTTTGACATATCCACCTGTTTTAGTAAAAGATCCATCTGTACTCTTGTGTAGATATTTGTAAACCCTGCACTGCTGGAGACAGGTATAATAAGAGGCCAATGTTATGACCTTTAATAGAGACGATCCATCTAAGCAGAAATCAGATTACTATCTTAAGATGACCATACCAAAGACCTGCTCTTTTGCAAGAGTTGCCACATGAGCAGATATGTGTATGATTTAGCTAGCTCATTGTTGAGCCTTGAGCCAAAGTGAATTGATCGGATCTTATTGTCCCCTCACCAACAACTGAAGTAATTGGAGATTTGGAGCAGACCTGCTGTGAGAAAAGACCACATCCATGGCTTGATTTTTCAGTCTGCTAATATCATATTAGTTGGGGAAGCTTTAATTTTGACCCAATACATCAGATCAATCAGTTGCTGTCATGGTTAGGAGAGGCTAAATAAACAACCATGATCAACCGTGTATTGCCAGCTTGAGAGTCAGAAGTGGAGGTATCCTTCCTAAATGTATATGGACACCTTCCTATTCAGCATGTCATTCCAAAACCAAGGGTGTTTATATGAAGTTGGACTTTGCTGCCTAAACAGCTATCTGTTCTTCTGGAAAGCATTTTCACTGGTATTGGAGTTGGAATTTGCTTCCCTTTATACACAAGAGTTTATGCTCTAATGTTGGGCGATTAGGCTTGGCTCACAGTTGGAGATCCAAAGCATCCCACAGTTGAGTTTATGTCCAGGCTTTTTGCATTACAGTAAAGTTCTTCTCCACCCATCTCCACAGGCCCATTCTGTAAGGAACTCACTTAATGCATTGGGGCATTATTGTGCTGAAACTGAAAAGACCCTTCTCAAGAGGCATTGAATTGTCAAGAATATCATTGTGTGATGTAGTGACTCCTATGTTTTTAAACATGAGCAAATTCATTGATTATATATAGTGCATTTTATGTTTTGAATCTAGAATACATTGATAAACATGTCATCGAGTCTCCACAATAGTGCATAAAGATTATAAAGGGGATGAATAAGAATTAAAGCCAATCTACCTGTTCAGACAATTCTACCACTAGCATGGCCAGTGCATACTGCCCGTCTTATTTCTCTTTTGCTTCTTCCTGGCAATGGGGTATTTTCTATAGAGGAGTGCACTAGTACAGTCAAATGTCCACCTTTAAACCATAATCAAATGGCGTTCTCCATGGGAGCAAATGTAATTCCTAGTTCAGCTGGGTGTTTGCTTCCAGAAGTGGTTCCTGCAGACAAGTTCTTCAGCTATCCTCATTCCTATTTGCTGCAGAGACACCTGAAAACCTGAACTTCTGTAATGAAGGTTTGTCTATATCAGTGGGCCCTCCTATACCTTATTTTCACATCCATAAGATCCATTCAAGGATAACAGAAACTGGGAAATGCTGACATCTTCTTCCAGCCTTATCAACTTAGTTTGAAATACTCCATAGTTTAGTACATGATCAAGAAAAATTACTGATGCCGGAAGGAAAAAAAAAACCCTTTTTAGAAGCAAAAACAGAAACACCCTATAAAAACTTACTGAAGCTTGTTTCACTGTGCAATAAGGCATGCATGAAAGTAGAAGAAGCCATTGCCCCATGAATTATGTAAACTATTTAGTTTGCCAGTTAATGCCTACTACATAATATTACATTGTGCTTCCTCATTAAATAAACATTCATTAATGATTATAGTCTGGGCAACGCCTGAGGATGGTGGGCGTCCCCTGACACAGGACATCAGAGCTGTTCGTGTGTATGGACAAATCAATCACAGGCTAATTGCACAACATGTGTACAAGTAGTGGAAGTGGGGCCACCCCTGGCACAGTGAGCAGTGGGGATATGAGGACGTGCTGAGTGCCCAGTGTGTGCCTCAATATCATTACGTGATGTCTAGTATTGCTGAGGTCATTAATGGTTACAGCCTGTACAGGGAGAAGAACCTGTGTTGTTTGTGATCAGTAATGATCTTTAATAGCTGAGATGGCACACTCAGAGTCCAGTGTGTAATTCTTCCACTTGGGCAATAAAGATAAAGGGGTCCGTTTACTAAAGTGCGGTAAATCTGACTTTAAGTTTCCGCATGTTATCGCTGAGAATATTTCTACGCCAGAATATTCGCAGCGACTAAGTTTACTAAACAACGATGCGCTCCGAAGTCATTGCGATCGCTTGTGTTAACTACGTTAACGAACCTGGTTACGTTAGCGTTAATTTTAGCGAGTTGTGAATTTTCTGGCGACAAATTAAGTTTTTTCAAATATTTATGCTATAAAATAGTCTTGTTTTATGGTGGTTATTATGGCAAGTTTTTACTGTGACATTTATGGCCAGAAATGCATCTTCAAAACTCATAAACTTTATTGACTGATGATTATACCATCCAACAACATTACCAGAGTAACACCAATCAAACATGTCTGCATCATATAAACCCTTCTGCCAATAGAATCCTATGAACAAGAAATCATACCAGTCAATCTCTTTGCTTCATATAAATGCACAGTTTAATGTAACCAATCACAATGAAACCAAAAAAGTGTAGAGGCTGACGAATCCTTGGACTGTGATGCTGCTGCCAATAATACTCCTCTGAGCTGAAACTGCTGCTGTTGATGGGTAAAATAAACAGTATCGCTGTTTAGTAAACCAGGCGTTAATGTGTACGTAGCTTTATTTTCAGCGAATGCGATAACTGGCGAAAACATATTTTTGCGCAAGATTTATATTTACCGCAGGTTAGTAAACTGGTGAAAACATATTTGGCGACAAATTTGTCTATATTTTGTGCGAATATTTTTATTGCGCTTTAGTAAACGGACCCCAAAGCCTTACTGCTGCCACAAGGTGGGGAGATTGATGATTTTGTTTTTCCAACACACTAAGTACTACTAAAAGTATGGACAATATACTGAAAGTACACTTGGCACTTGCACTAAGAGGGTAAAATTATAAAGCTGTGGGATTTATGATAATGCATATTAACGTTTTTGCCTTTATATCACACAGTCACCTTTTGCATTATCATAAATTCCCTCGTTTTATGCATTTAACTTTTAGATGCTGACTGAGTTTAACGAAACAACAGCTATAGATTTTCTGAAAGTAATGTTGGCTTCCATCTACCCTGAGGCACCCTAGGGGCAAAGATAGAGAGGCCCTGCCTGGCATAATGTAGAAAAGCTGAGTTCCCTGATTCCAACATTTGGCTCTACAGATGGTGTTTTGACAGCAGCTTCTTGTATCCCATTGGTGAATGCTAGTGGACCACAATTTCAACTTCCCATTAATTTGACGCCGGCGCCCATTGCAGCAAATTCGCACCTGCCAAATAAATTCGCCCATCACTACTGGTCAATTTTCTTGCCACTTCTACAGAATGGGAGACTTGCAGAATGGGAGATCTTATAGTAAGGTTCATAGGCCAAGTCACTGCTTCACACAGCTTGAAGTAAAAATTTCAGTCACCTCCAATATTGAAACTTTCGAGGTCCACCATCTATCCACTATGCAAGTGGAACACTAATTTTGTAGTTTTGGGGGTAATTAAGGCATTAGGACAATGTATTACTTATTATACATAATACTTAAGTTTCCTTATGTTGATGAAACGCATGACTTTGCCAACATTATGCTCATTAATAGATTATATAATTTTTTTATCTGTTCTCTTCTGCAGAAGGATGGCCCAATGAGAGCTCTGAACATCATAGAAGGTCTGTTGTCATCTGAGAAAGAGTAAGTACATATTTGGCAGGTATGGTGTAAAGTTTTTTACCTATTTTACCCACAGCAACCAATCAGCTAGTAGAATTTACTGGTCACCTGTTTGGAAGGACACTCTCTGGGGGTTACAATACCTGATGCACATTTGCATCTTTTTATTTTACACTCTCTGCTTAGAGTCGTATATACGAGAGTCAGATGTTTTATGTGATCTTCTTCAAGGTTTAAGGTAGAGAGATGGGAAACTAAGTTCATGGTCAACTCAGAAGAATCCATAGTGTGAATGGCAGCAGTTATGTTTTAAAGATGCCCTGGATTAAGACGGAGGGGCTTTGAGAGGCTGCTGGTTTAGGAAATTAGGTCCAGTTATCTGCTCAATTCAAACCTTTCTGTGACCACTGAATGAACGTTACAGTTTACACATTGTATCCGACCCCCATACAAACAAATTCTTATGTTCATACTGTATTATATCTTCATTTTTAATAAACACAAAAAGGATTACTTTGTGCATATACCTTCTATATTATAAGGAACCTGACATTATTCTGTATAAATTTCTCCAGAACCCAAAATAATTACGGCAAGTTGTACATGAAAGCTCCAGTACTTGCTAAGCATTATGACTCCCCAACTGTATGAATGTCTGTCACCTCAGATACCTCTTCTCTCCTTTGTATAGAGAAGAAATCCCTCCCTCATTACAGCTACTGACATTCTGTTTCTTTTCAGGTACGTTGACATGTTAAAGCGTCTGCATATTGTGAGTAACTATATTAAACTTTTATTGCAAGATTATTAGTTTGCATTGCATTCTAGATATGTTGCACTTATAGTGTTAAATGTTAAGAAGCTACGTAGAATCATGGGATAAAGTCCCCGTGTGACGCCATATGCCATTAGCCCAAAGCAACCAGCCAGCACATACAGTTAGCTTTTACAGTTCAAGCACAGTTTGATTGGTAAAACTAATTATTGGACTTGTGCAAATGTTTCCCTATTTATATAACAATCTTGCTACTCTAAAACCTGATATTTTGCCAACTTCCATATACAAGAACATTTTGATTTCCCCATATAAATTACTTTAATACACTCTTACTTATGTACTGATTGGTAAAGCGAGCCAGATAACTCAGTGGTAGTGATGGGTAAATAAATTTACGAGGCACAAATTTGTAGCGAATTTCCACGTTTCGCCGCCAGCGAATAAATTCATGAAACTGCGGGGAAAATTGCCGGGGACAAATCTGAAATTGTCGCTCGTCAGAAAAGTCGCACGCATAAAATTGACGCATGTCAAAATTATTCTGACACCCATTGACTTTAATGCATTTGGATAAAATAGTCGTGCCTCAATAATTTTTTGATGTCCACCGACGTCAATGCATTTCCGCTATTTTGCAAATTTTATGGTGAATTCTCAAATTTTTTGGCGAAATGGCACAAATTCGCCCATCACTACTCAGAGGCAGCCCTGGCCAGCAGTTTGAGTCCTGTATGACATAGATATACGTTGCTTCTGATCTATGTAAATATAAATACAATCTGAAGCCATTGATTAGCATTAGCATGGGCCTAGATTTTGCAGCTTCTGCTCTGCTGCATGAGCATATGGCACAATATAAGGCTTCAGTGCTAATCACTTGTTCTGTTTCAAATTGAAGCCCCTGTAATGTTGTGGCATGGTACGAGGATGCACCAAAGAGGACCAGACCAATAATTTAAACCCATTGGAATGTTTGGGGTTTTACCAAGTTTTGCATTAAGGGCACAGCAAGGTGTTCTAACAAGCAACTATTATTTCTTCATTAATCTATATAGAAAGTGTCTATTGCTTGTAATGCTTATGTATTATCAGCAGTGTCAGTGACAAGGCAGCTATAACACATCTGTGTAACAAGGTCCCTGTAGTGTGCAGCCTAGCCTATAAGATCCATTCACATCAATGAGTAAAATCCTTCATGCCGGAGCTAATTACATTCTCGTGACAAGCGGAAGTGATGGGAAACTGTGGCAGTTTGTATTCATGCAAAATAAAGGAGGTGTATAAATAATGGAAGTTAAGCATGTTCACATACAACATTTAACGTGCTTGAAAGTGAGAATGTTAAACATGCTGTCACCCATGCATAATTAATGGGCCAGTTACACAAACTGCAAAGCTTTCGAGGCTCGGGGAGTTTGTCAGCATTTTCTGTCAAATAGAGATAGAACACCACCAAGAGACATGAGCTCAAGCAAGTAACACAATCTCTGCATCTTAAATGTATTTCTGCAAATTTGAATAAATTATTAATATCTAGTAATGCAAACAAATATTTAATATAAGCTCATATCATGGAAACAAATCTCTGCATCTTAAATGTATTTCTGCAAATTTGAATAAATTATTAATATCTAGTAATGCAAACAAATATTTAATATAAGCTCATATCATGGAAACAAAACTCTCTAAATATAAACAATGGCGTATTCTGCACTGTTAATAAAATAATTCTCTTCGATATCCCTCTCTCAGCAATCTGTCTCTCTACATGCAGCATTGTGCTAGAATCATTTTTCATTTGAAAGACTGTTAGATCGAATACGATTTAGGCAAATGGACCACAGATGTGTAATGTATGGTGAGCTAAGTGTCCATCAAAAAGAATGACTTTGACCGTGCAGAATATTTAATTCATATTTAAAAAGTTCTTATATCCACACAGAAAGACAAAATTCCACAGTCAGTAGAGAGGTTGAAGCTGCAAAGAGGATGGATTGTAAAGCACCAATTCATTAATTACTGTAAAATTAACAAACTACTTCAGTTAAGGATCTGGAATAGCCTGCAAATGCAAAGTACCCAACAGGATCAGCCTTGGGTGGTGGGACACCGAGAGAAAATCTGTGGGCTCTGGCCTTTATGGGCCCCCTCAACTCAGGTCCACTCCCCTGCCTGGACCACCCCATTAATGTTAAGGAAAGGAGGCAAAAGGTATGCGACATGGTGCGTATACAGGGGGGAGGTCAAATGTAGGGAGGAGGGCCCTGGAGGTTGCAAGGAGGTTGAAGTTCCCCCATTGGGCCACTGATGCCCCAGCCTAACACTGGTCCCCAGGCTCGAATAATAATGAAATCTTTAGGTTGAGTTCATACACATAATCTGTGTACAAAGATAAAAGATTATTTCTGAAGCTCTCTACAAGGAAAAAATATGTAAAGCAGGAACAGAAAGATTGTTATCTGGCTACGATAAATGTGTACTGACTCTGTTACTACTGTTACTACAGTTAAATTCAGCAAATATATAGTAATGGTACGTTAATATTTACTCAAATATGTCATGTAATGTCCCCTGCAGAGGCTGGGCTCACTTCTTTTCACTTATATAACTGGATACAGTGAGAAGAAGCTGTGATGAAATCTCAATTGTGAATCTGTGGGCATTAAGGTGCACAACCACCAACTAACCCTAGCTATCAGGTCCAAATCTGCCTGAAAGAATAAGTAAAATATACTTATGACAACGCTTTTAGATTTTTCTAATTTTTTTTTATGTTGATAAGAGAAATGTGTATTTGACTTGCCCATTGAGGCATAGGTGTGCATGGTGAAAAAACGGCACTGTGCAAAGTGAGACATAGCTGATAATGAGGAGGCAAAGCTGTGCTAGGATATTGCTTTTCATAATTAGAAAAGCTGGTGACAATGTGACATAACTGTTGACAATAAGACAAAGCTGTGCAGTGTGTTAGCTGTTCATTCTGGACACAGCTGTACAAGGTGAGAAAGTGAGACATCAGGGAGCGGCAAAAGAGAAATACTAGGGTGCTTTTCTTGAAAAACATTACTGACCTTCCTATATTTTTATCTCCATTGGCATAAAACATACTTTTTATTGGCCAGGTGGCAACATTATCGGGATGGTGAGAAATAATTGTATACTCAGCCTTCGACTGACAACCTGGAGAATCTGGAGAATGCCAGGGGGCTGCTGTAAAGTCTCATAGACCTGAGCTTTACTTTGGGTCTGTGGGGGCTGCTTGGGTCTAAATTTACTTGAATCCTGGGCTGAGTTTGGCATAACAGGTGCAGGTCTGGGGAGGATAAGGGGTGTAACTGTATACAAGGGCCATTTTTTGTAATTGGGGCCCGGTTTTTCTTGTTGGCAGGGCCCACCACCCAGCTGGCCCAGGTGACTGGTGGGATAATAAATGTGGCCCCCAAGGGAATAGTATGGGGCCCCATGATTTCTGATAGCAGCCCTAGCTGGTGGCAGGATAGGAGAGAGGTGCATATAATGTTGGTGGTCAAATAAGTGAGGGAGGTGCGTGTAATGTTGCCAGTAGGATAAGATAGAAGGTAGTGAACAGAATATTGATATTCATATGTTGTATAATGTTGGCTAGAAGAGCGTTGCATACATTTGTGGAGAGAGAGAAAAGCAATGGTGTGTGCCACTAGTAGTTTCTCAGTACCTTAAACAATCTGAATCAAAAAGGCCAGACTGATGGGTTGCCCATTCTGTGATAAGTAATTGTAATGGAAAGTTTTAGCTATTTTCTAACTTCCTTTTTACAGCACATAATTATGAGGAATAGCGTTGAGGGACAAGCAGACTAAAACTAATCACTAGTCCGCTGGGAAGCCCTCTGTATAAACAAAACTATCTCTTCCCCCCAGTTAAAGTCCTTGTTAGGCTGTAAGATAAGCAGCAGATCATTATATAGAGGGTATTTCAGAGGACTGGTAATTTGTTTTAGCCAGCTCATCAGAACCAGGAGTCAGAATGCGACTTTACTTTCATTTTCATTTGTTGCCCTGTTTAGCAAGAATTAACAAAAACATAAACATTTCCTAATTAAAACAATAGGGAAAAAAGTATGCACTATTTGTTCAGCTCATGTTTAGATTTAGTGGGAGATGTTGTGGAATGTATCTTTGTTGCAATCAATATGATCTTCTCGCAGGAAATGAATAATTGTACAATGCAGAACTTTCAATGCCTCTTAAATTTAAAAAAGATTTATGGATAACAAACTGGTCTCTAAAGTGGGAGGTATTGTTAGAATGTGAGATGCTGCCATACAGAACTGGGTGCTAAATATGGAGAAATGTTCTGTGCATGCTCCTATTTTGTATAATGCATCATACATGAGAATAACATCTCATTGGCATGGCTAAGATGACGAAGAGGAGCCGTGGAGTCTCAGTGTTGACGTCCGTGGGCTGCCTAGGATGTGTCTGTGAGTTAGTTGCCCCATATTCATTTGGAAAGAGGGAACATTTGGCAGTAACCAAGCCGAGCAGCTTCTGGTAGAAATTTTGGGCGAGTATCAATGGAGGGTTTATTCAGCAAATAGTCCTTCTGTTCATTGTGGAATTTCGAGCAGCTCAGACGCATCCCTTCCCTTGACCTTCTCTATTCATCCCTCTCCCTGCTCAGCTCAGAGACTTGCTATTTGTGTCCATAATAGAACCAGTTATTAAACCAAAACATTATAGGATATGGTTTTATGAGGGTCACATGACCAGGCATAAAATAACAGTAAAATCAGTGCACTTGGGAATGGGAACATAAATTGCATCATAGCCCTAAATGTAAGCCATGCGTAGATATATTACCTTGCAATATTAGGCCACAGTTGGTTGAACTAAGCCCCTTTATTTTGTTTAATATGTTTTTAACTTGTTAGGTTGCCCTGGCCCTTAATGAAGATAGGTGCCAAACTGCACAAGTGCATTTGCCCATTGCAATATGCATGGCAAATATTATGAATTATGAATTTACAATGTACTTGTCAGTAAATTTGTAATAGCCAATTTTCCAACCACAATCCAACTTAATATCCATGTTTATCTTGCTGCCGATAGAATTGTCCCCTACACCCAAATCCCACCTCAACCTGTTCCCCAGTAAGGAAGTGAAGCATTTTAAATGTTATTTTACAATATAGTTGGTTGAGTGAAAAAAAACGGAAGTAGGTGGCCTTTCTTGCAATGAGGTAGATAAGGACAGCAGTCTTGCTAGAGAGAAAAAAAGGGCTCCCAGCTAGGATACTTTGTACATGATTTCTATTGTTGAATAAAGGAGAATTTAGGTTCACTTCCAACTGTCCTCATGAATTTTACATAACCCCCTTATGACCTGTCTCTACCAGCCTTGCTCCCTGCTCTGTTGTCGAATAAAGAAGCATTTAGGTCCACAATGTCTTCATCAATTTTACATACCTGCCCTTACCAGCCTTGCCCCCTGAGCCAACATATTTTTGGATGAAATGGGGCAACCGAAAGCCCATACATGCTTTTAGCAACTTGCAACTATTTGCTGGGAATGCCAAGTACCTATTAATCTTGGTCTAAGCAAAAGCACACAAGTGCGTGAATGGAAACTTGAGAACCTTAAAACTATTGCCTGCCTGAATGTGAAGGTATATAAAGGGTTCCTTTGGTGGATCACATCACAAGCCACAACTGACACTTTGACAAATGACACTTTGAAAACTGAAACTTTGACAACTGACAATTTGACAACTGACAATTTGACAACTGACAATTTGACAACTGACACTTTGACAACTGAAAAGTGTATTGGACACTAATGGCTCTAACAGTACAGGAAGAAAAACTTACTAGAAATTTACCAACACTAATTTGTAGAACTGGACTCAGAGTCCAAGGGCTACCAGGTTTGCTTCCTCAGGGACCCCCACATCACACCCTCTGCCAGCCCCCGCGTGTGTACCGTGTTTTTTCGTCTTCTTGTGGTTGAGATTGGAGCCAGTGGGGGAGGTCAGGTAGCAGAGCCCAGGGTCTCAGGCGGGGAATGGGTCAGAGGGGCCCACGGGTTTTTTCCCTGGTGTCCCACCAACCCATTTCGACCCTGCTAATTTACATAAAGTGATAAACCAGGAGCACTCACCGGACTTCACCTCACACTGTGCTGCAATGTAGTGCCCAGTTCCTGGAAGGCATCACCTCTTAATCTAATCTTTGAATGGAGCACCAGTGGGGCCAGTTTATTTTAGAACAGTCCTTTATTTAAATCATTTAAAACATGGAGCTCTTACAGGCATATCCCAACACCACAGAACATTAATATCTGGGAACAATAATGGGAACCTAATTTTATGAGCTCTTGTAAAATCCTTCCAGGAAGCCATGGTCCCTCACCTGGAAATACCTGCCCCTACCTTTTGCAGAGCCAACAGTGCTGTAGGTTTCAGTTCAACAACACCTTTATGGGGAAAATACCAGCCTTCTAACAGTGGCATCAAGTTTCACTTTCAGTGGCTGGACCAAGAAATTATAACCTGAATGGCAACCTAACATTGCTATAAAACAGCGCAATTATAGTACAGGTATAGGATCCGTTATCCGGAAACCCATTATCGAGAAAGCTCCGAATTACGCAAAGGCTGTCTCCCATAGGCTCCATTTGATCCAAAAATGATTTCCTTTTTCTCGGTAATTACTAAACAGTAGCTTGTACTTTATCCAAACTAAGATATAATCAATCCTTATTGGAAGCAAAACCAGCCTATTGGGTTTATTTAAAGTTTACATGATTTTTAAGTAGACTAAAGGTATAAAGATCCAAATTATGGAAAGATTTGTTATCTGGAAAACCCCAGGTCCCAAGCATTCTGGTTAACAAGTCCCATACCTGTATATTAATAGATAATTTGTACTTTTGCCATTGAGCATGGTCGTGAAAATGAGCAAAGGAAGATTATTCAGTTCACAATAAGCTGTTGTTTTAATAAATGGTCGTGCAATTGGATCGCTCATATTAATAAATTCTATCCGGCCTTTGGGTGGCGCTGTGAAATTTTGCAATTTGCAGGTATAATAAACAGCCAATATATACAAAGACCATGCAGCAGAATCCCCGCATGAGATCTAGCTGGCTGTTGTTTTTACACTGACAATCTAATGAGGGAAATAGCAGGTAATTGTCCTTTATTACTTTGTGCAGTAGCATAAAATAAGTTCAAGAAAGGTCAAATTGTCCGAAACAGACATTTATTTGGCTCTGGGGCAGTGTATGCATTATCATAGGATCTTGAGACTGACGAGCATGCTCAGCAAACCTCTGCAAAGCAATAAGCAAGCTGTAGAATTGAGCAGAGTCTCGGAAGTGCACACACACAGGCCACCAAACACAGCCGTGCGTTAAGAACAAAGTGTTTCTCTGTGCCACCCTAATCGTTCTGAGATCAAGGGGCACTTGTACTGGTGCTGGCAGGGGGCACAGCTGCTACCGGGCACAGGGATGGGCCAGTGTTAGGATTCAAACTGAGATGAAATACTGAGCAGGCAGCGAATCATTATCATTAAGAGAAGCAGATCGTTGTGGAACATGATGGCAGCTGTAATTATTGGCATTCCATGAATAGCTTTACTGCTGTTAATCGACACAAAGTAAAAAAGGAAAAGAGTTCAATGTGTTTTTAAAATGTTTCCTCAACTAACTGATCCTATAAATTTCCCAAATGTTTCTTTACTGCCACTGGCTTCTGCTTATGTCATTCCTGAAGTGCCAGTGTAATCATTCCCTGTATCCGCTCTGCCTTTTATGCTTTAATTCTTATGAGTATGTCTTTTGGTCAGTTCCTATAAAGCTTACACTCAGTGCTCCTACACTTAAAACTAATTGTCCCTAAATGTGTTCCGATAAATATGTTCCGATATTATTATTGTTCCAGTACATAAACTGCTCCTAGATTTGCCCCCGAAAAACCTTTACTTCCTATATCTGATACAGGTATAGGATCCATTATCCAGTAATCCGTTATTCAGAATGCTCCGAATTACGGATGGACCATCGCCCATAGACTCCATTTTATCCAAATAATCCAAATTTATCTTATAAAAAGTATTCCCTTTTTCTCTGTTGTAATTAAACAGTACCTTGTATATGATCCAAACTAAGACATAATTAATCCTTATTGGAAGCAAAACCAGCCTATTGGGTTTATTTAATGATTACATGTTTTTTCTAGAAGACTTAAGGTATGAAGATTCAAATTACAGAAAGATCCATTATCAGGAAAGCCCCAGGTCCTGAGCATTCTGGATAACAGGCCCCATACCTATACAAACCACTACTAGATTTGTTGCCAGAAACAATATACCTGTTATTCCTGCATATATAACAAATTGCTCCTAAGTCTTTTTCCATAAGGCATTTGGCATACGGAGTATAATTGCTTCTGCGACTCTGTGACAACACCTCCAAAGTCCAAATATTACACATGCCATTAGCCTAAAGACTATATCAGTTGGTTAAGGGTTTAGAGAGGAATGGTTATAAATGGGCATTAGTGATGTGCGGGTCCCGCACCAGACACTAACCCGCCTCATTCAGCCTGTGCCTGCCTGCACCCGCACTTCCGGTTTCCTTTAATAGAACCGCGCCGCCCCACCGATGACGTCACAAAAGGGGCGGGGTGAGCCCCTATCTATCGATAGATAAATCGATAGATGATAGATAGATAGATAGATAGATAGATAGATAGATAGATAGATAGATAGATAGATAGATAGATAGATAGATAGATAGACGTATAGATAGATGATAGAGAGAGAGAGATAGAGAGATAGATAGATAGATAGATAGATAGATAGATAGATAGATAGATAGATAGATAGATAGATAGATAGATAGATAGATAGATAGATAGATAGATAGATAGATAGATAGACGTATAGATAGATGATAGAGAGAGAGAGATAGATAGATAGATAGATAGATAGATAGATAGATAGATAGATAGATAGATAGATAGATAGATAGATAGATAGATGATAGAGAGATAGATAGATATTTAGATAGATAGATAGATAGATAGATAGATAGATAGATAGATAGAGCAGATATTCCAAATAGTACACATGCCATTAGCCTAAAGACTATATCAGTTGGTTAAGGGTTTAGAGAGGAATGGTTATAAATGGGCATTAGTGATGTGCGGGTCCCGCACCAGACACTAACCCGCCCTCGTTCAGCCTGTGCCTGCCTGCACCCGCACTTCCGGGTTCCTTTAATAGAACCGCACCACCCCACCGATGACGTCACAAAAGGGGCGGGGTGAGCCCCTATCTATCGATAGATAAATCGATAGATGATAGATAGATAGATAGATAGATAGATAGATAGATAGATAGATAGATAGACAGACGTATAGATAGATGATAGAGAGATAGATAGATAGATAGATAGATAGATAGATAGATAGATAGATAGATAGATAGATAGATAGATAGATAGATAGATAGATAGATAGATAGATAGATAGATAGATGCAAGATAGATAGATGCAAGATAGATGATAGAGAGATAGATAGATAGATAGATAGATAGATAGATAGATAGATAGATAGATAGATAGATAGATAGATAGATAGATAGATAGATAGATAATAGAAAGATTCAAGATAGCTAGATAGATAGCTAGATAGATAGCTAGATAGATAGCTAGATAGATAGCTAGATAGATATAGATCGACAAATGGATAGCTAGATGATAGATTCAAAACCCTAATGATTCTCTTATGATTCTATAGTAACTCCTTTAAAGAATGAGTATACAGTATGTAATAGGGAGATATTAACTTGTCATTTTTCATACTATTGCCGCAAAACTACTTTAAGTGGGATTGAGCTTAATGACCCAAATACTGGTTTAATTAATGACTGTATTTTAATTATTACAAATGAAATGTACTGTTGTGTGGGGTAAACTTGGTAATGGCATTATGGCAACCTACTATGGTGACTCATATTCGTGACCCATATTTGGGAATTCCAGGTTTAAACCCCCTTTCTTAGGAAATCTAGTGCTAAAAGAGTTTTGTAATGTAAAGGCAGGGTTGAATGGGCCTGAGCAACAGAATCTCCAGGTGGGCTCAGGCTTCAGTGGGCCCTGGTCTAGGTATATTTCCATAAACCTATTGTTATTTCCACCTTAGTGTTATACAACACCAATTTCATTTAGCACCGGCTCTGGAATAAACAAGCAGTTTCAATAATATTAATAATTTGTTCTATTCTGTTCTGGTGTTTGCAGGAGTTTCACACGGCTGTGCTCCGAGTGCTGGGAAGTGAAGAGGAGGACGGGGAGGATGAACTCAAGCTACGCCACGGATTGAGTGGACTTCTGAACATTTACCTTCTTCACGAGGAAATTCTGGCTGAGCTGGACCTAAGGATATCACACTGGTGAGTTAAAGTAACGCTGGTAGGGGACAGGGGTTATATTGCAAGTTCAGATATTAAGGGTTCTGTAGCACTAAATCATAGAAGAGACGACTCATGTAGTTTAGATGTATACAGTTAAAGTGGTACAATGAGCACTGATTATCCTATTGCAATACCATCATGTAATGATGTTTCTTTGTTTTTGTTTTTTTCTCTTTAAAAGAATATAAAATACATAGGCTTTCTTTGGTCATCTCAGTGCTGTAAAACCTGTATCAGAAGCTGTTCAGGCTCCTTTTCTGCCAATGTGGGGCAAAAAGGAAGGTCATTCAGAAAGATTTAAAATAATGTTCCATATATATTTTAGAAAATAGTAGAGTAGAAGGGTTATTTCATAACATATGTAAACTTTGCTACAGCAAATAATATCAGCTGATAAAATTGAATGGATACCTGTATGATAGATAACATCTTTTGGTTGCTATGGGTTAGTACGCTTAGAAAAACATTGTGCCTTTTGTTACATATGGTGGTCAAAGTTATGGGGCTTTACGTGAGCATTTAAAACCCTGAAATCTGGAACACAGTGTGATTTGTTGGGTGGGTAACTCCATATGAACTGGGCAGTAACTATAGGCAGCAGCCCCATAGGGGTCATAATTACTGATGGGCGAATCGCGAATTTCGACACTGGCGACAATTCGGACAAGAGGACAACAATTAGGGCAAGAGGGCAACAACTGCGACACCGGCGACATTTGACATGCATTAAAGTCAATGGGCGTCTGTTAATTGTCGCTGACTTCAGAATTGTCAATGGCGTCAAAAAAGCTTTGACAATTTGCCTATGACTTTTTTGCAGAATACGAATTTATTCGCCGGCGGCAAATAATTAGCGACTTCTCGCCTGGTGAATAAATTGGCCCATCACTAGTCATAATATCTAAGTAAAACCAACTGGAGCTTTTGGGGATGGGTTTCCGTAAATAAATTATTCCCAATAACTACTAATCAGAACTTTGCCCACATGGGGGAATTTCCCAGGGGCATCTCATCTGTTATATTGGGGCAAGAAGGCAACAGTAACAGAGTGTTGTACTATCTGCAGCCGTTTCACTTGCTATTGAGTTATAATTCAGCAGTAGCAGAAGGGCCACAGAGAATTCTGTAAAATGTATTTTACTATAAACCCTCATAAATATAGTCATACTTCTCACTATAGCATTATAATAAGATACACACAGGTGGAATGTAGTATTGGTGGCAATTATTTACATTCTATACACTGCAGTCATGCCTGTGCTTTCGTTCTAACATTTTTGGCGCTGAAGGGGTTAAGAGGCTACCGCTGAGTAGAAAGTAAGATTCCTGTTCTGGGAACTGGAGTGCAGAGTTTAAGCAGTGCCCCTGCGTATTGGCATGAGAATTACTAAAGTCTTTTGTCTCAGAGCTGACATCCCGTAAAGCCTTGCGCATAAGGCCATATATAGTAAATGGTGCTCACTCCCAGCCTGCCTCACATTCCTTTCTCTCATCCAATCTCAGCCAGCTTCATATTGAACTGAATTCACTGTATTAAGTGGTGTTTCCTCAACAAGGACTTTTTAAATATAGTTATCCAATTACTGCTCTCTACATTAACCACTTGCACCCCATGCCCTGTCTTCCATAGACTCAACAAGGGTCTAACGCCTGTAGTGGTGGGTTTAGGCCAAAGTATACTAGTCAGGCCCGGATTTGCGGCAAGGCCGCATAGGCCCGGGCCTAGGGCGGCAAAAAATAGGGGCGGCATGCCGCCCAGCCGCATTATGGGGCTCGCGTCCCCATTCAACTACACCAGCTGCGCCGGCGATTTTTCGCCGGCGCGCTGGGAAGGCGGGCGCTAGGACCACACGGCCGCTTGGTCGGACCGCGCGGCCTAGGGGCGGGTGGGGAAGAAATCCGGCCCTGATACTAGTAGCTGATTATGAATGTTTTTTGTTTCCTATAGAGACATAATAGATTATGAGAGAGGGCTCATTTGCACAATTAAAATAGATAGCACATTATACCATTTGTAAATTTGCACAATACTGTAATAGAAGTGGTTGTATGGTTGGGGCAAAAAGGGAGAATAACTGTAAATTGTAATTTCGTAATTTTGCTCTGGCGTATGGACGTTACTCTGCAAATTCTGACCGTTCCTTTAAAGTTTCCTTCTCTAACTCTACTTCTACTACTTTCCCACTCTCTGTTGGAGTTCCTCAAGGCTCTGTTCTTGGCCCCCTGCTGTTCTCGCTCTATACAACTTCACTAGGAAAACTCATTCAGTCATTTGGACTTCAGTATCACCTTTATGCTGATGACACCCAACTCTACTTGTCTACTCCTGATCTTTCTAACTCTGTCCTTTCCCAAGTCACAGACTGTCTCTCTGCTGTCTCCTCCTGGATGTCACAGCGCCACCTGAAACTGAACCTTTCTAAAACAGAACTCATCATATTTCCTCCAAGATCTTCCCCTGTCCCTCAGATATCACTCACCGTAAACAACACCACCTTTCATTCCACCACACAGGCACGCTGCCTAGGAGTCATCTTAGACTCTCATCTATCTTTTTCACCACACATTCAAACTCTTGCAAAATCTTGCCGTATTCAACTGCGCAACATTGCTCGAATACGACCCTATCTCAGTTCAGAATCAACTAAAACACTGATTCAGTCTCTCATCATCTCCCGCCTTGATTACTGCAACTTACTCCTCACAGGTATTCCAACAAGTCACCTTTCACAACTCAAATCTATTCTAAACGCGGCCGCTAGACTCATTCATCTAGCTCGCCGCTCAACATCAGCTGCTCCCATATGCATGTCCCTTCACTGGCTCCCAATCTCATCTAGAATCAAATTCAATTTACTTACACTCACATTCAAGGCCCTTAATAAAGAAACCCCTCCCTATATTTCATCTCTAATCTCCAAATACACTCCTTCACGAAACCTATGCTCTGCTTCTGATCTTCGCCTCACTTCTCCTCTGGTGACTTCTGCCCATTCTCGTCTACAAGACTTCTCTCGGGCTTCTGCTTTTCTCTGGAACTCTCTGCCACAAGCTGTCAGACTTTCCCCTTCCTTCCAAACTTTCAAGCGCTCCTTAAAGACCCATCTGTTTAAAGAGGCCTATTCGATGTACCTTAATTAATCATTGCTGTATCAAAAATGACAAATTGTTTATACAATCCTAATGTCTCAATTGTACCATAACCTTTTAGTTTGTAAACCCTATTGTACTCTGTAATCCTTGTCTGCTATCCACCATTTATTCCCTGTTTGCTATAACTGCAGTAAAGCACTGCGTATCTTGACAGCGCTATATAAATAAATGATGATGATGATGATGATGATGATGATGATGAAATTCACTAAATGCATATTTTACTGAACGGTACCTCTTTCGCTAGCTCAGACCAGGAGAAGTACAATGGAGTGCAATTTTCTGTTACTTACATCATATTTTCTCAGCGGAAGTTCAAAAAAAGCTTTCCTTTTTTCAGGGTGATAAGCTGCAAAAGTCCTAAAAAATATTTTCTAAAATATATATGGAACATTATTTTACAGTGGGAGCATGTGTAGGGCATTAAAACAACTCTATTGTCTCTGGACTTGTGTAATTAACAATGGAAATAACATATATACTGTGTATGTATATATATATATGTATATATATATATATATATATATATCTTCACAATGGCAGCACCTTAACATCATCACCTTGATACCATGTTCCCCAGGTGCACGGTAAACGGTTCAAACACTTCAAAAAGACCAGCAACACTGGTATATTTTGTGTATCAAATCAAATTGTATTCATTTTGTGCATGAATAGCCGACGTGACGTTTCGGTCCACGCAGGGACCTTCCCCATGAGGAAGGTCCCTGCCTGGATCGAAACGTCACGTCAGCTATTCATGCACAAAATGAATACACTTTGATTTGATACACAAATATCTCGATGTTGCTGGTTTTTTTGAAATATATATATATGGACATCCATTCAACTTTAAATTTCCCGCCGTATGCAAGACCTCTAGCGAATTTACGATATCTTCACTTTGATTTGCTTGCATTGCCATGCGTCGCCAGCGTCCGCCGGGAATAAACTTCACATTTTAGTAAATTTGCGTTGTCCCAGAGAATTTTCCCCTGGTGTTCAAGTGTTGCGATGGGTGCAAAACTGTAAATTTATCCCTTAGTCTTCTGTTTTGCCATGCAGATATATTACACTGTACTTTATAAAGATTATACATCATTCCCTGCACCAATGAAGCTTACAATCTAAGGTCACTATCCCACTACTGGAAAATGTGCATGCAAAACTGGGGAGACAAACATTTATTAATTTATGAACAGTTGGGGCAGAAGGGGTGCAATAGCAATGTGTCCAAACTCATTCCCTGCATTTCAGTATTGTTGCTCCATCCTCACCATTGCATCTTGTCTTGCCAGGGAGGAAAGCCAGAAGATAGCAGACATATTCCTGAGCCGCAAGTCCGACTTCCAGCACCACACAGCCTTCATTGTGGCATTTGATAAGATGACAGCTGCCCTGGATGACTGCACAATTAAAACCTCTTACTTGGCAACAGTTGTAAGAGACTTTGAGGTAAGTTCACTTTATGGACGTGCAAATATGACACACAATCACCACACAAAAACAGGGGACGCACTTTGTCGGTGAAGTGTTGTTTTTATGACTTAAACATACAGGAGCAAAAAGATGAAGGACTTTTTTGCACTTGTTGGTTGAGACGTGGCTGTAAGTGAGGCTGCAGTATAGGATGAGACTAATACAATAGGCCGACCCCATTTAAGGCAAAGGTTTTTGGTTCATAAGAAATAAATGACATTGCTGAGCGACAAAAGGAATTGGTGGCACTGACACAGCTGAATTCTTATGGAGTGAGTGAATAAATGTGCAACATACTTGATTCAGCTGTTGGGGCCATGGACCTCCCACTCCTGCTGCTGATTCCCATGCTGTGTTAGATGTACAGTATATATGGAACAGCATGATCTAGGGGGATAGATTTTCAAAATACTTGCCATTGCTGAAGAGATTTAGAATGAATACGGAGGGAGCAGCTACATGGGTGTAAGTTATCAAACACAGTCAGGGAAATCTGTCTACATGGTGTTGCCTTGTATGAACCTAACAGATGCAAGAAAAGCATAGGGCTTGTCAATCCATAACTTGCTTGCACTACAAAAGCACTACGTAAGGATCATTGATCTTTCCATCTCTGGATGACATTTATTCAAGAGAGAAAACAGAAATATATTATTGTGACTCTGACACTTAGGGGCATATTTATTGAGTTTTAGAGGTTGTTTTTTTTACCTCAAATGAACGGAAAGAATGAAAGGCATGATAAATCGAAAATTCGAAATTTTGACTATTTACAGCTTGAGTTTTGACCAAAAATCCAACTCGAAAATGTGAATTCGAACCTTGATAAATCTGCCCCCTAAAGTGACACCTGACCCCAGCTGAATGCAGGACAGGGTGGAGCAAGCTGAGGACCTACAGATGTTTTTGAATTACAGTTAACATAACCATTGGCTGTTGGGTGGTGTAGCTGTACGTTCAGCAAAGAAAAAGGACTACCTGGCTCAAAAAAGACTTTATTGGTCATGATTAAAAATATAAATGCATCCCCATAGGCCATACGCGTTTTGTACTTCCAGGGTGCTTAATCATGTGCTGTACACCATCAGGGCAGTGAGTTTCCCCTCCCGGATAAAGGCAGTCACAAATGGCCTATGCCTTCAAGGGGTTCTGATCAGTGTTGACATTAAAAAGCTCACAGGTTTTGGTAATTTTCGCCACTTTTGGCGCATGTGCAGTTGTAGCGAACCTGGAAAATGCTTCAGCTTTGCATGCTTCCTTACTGAGATTACTAAAGCGCCGCATGATGGCCCCTGTGAGCTCCACTGCGCTGACTCTGCAACAAGGGGTAATTACCGCCTTAGGGGTATTTACTTGTGTTAACTCCTGTGATGGGGGGAGCAGGGAGGGGGGGACTATGGAGGGAAGGGTTTTTATCAGAAAGGAGCTTTAGTTCTCCTTTAAACGGAGAATGGATTCTCTGTTTAACAACTCCCTTCCTGGAGCATATCTCAGTCCCTGGGGAGAAATTAAAGGCAAGAGTGACCTTTTTCCTCTTTTTCCTGGTCATTCTACCACACGTATGACAATGTACTGCTTCCTTATAAATCTCCATTCTGCCCATGCATTTCTTTTTGCTGACTCTGATTAAGTATGCCATACTTTCATGTTAACTCCACTCCCTAGAACTGCTAGCAATAAATGAAACCATGGCTTCATAACCATAAGCAACCTTGACGTTGCAGCAGCTAGAGACAACTTCTGTGATTACAATATATATTTATTATATATATATATACAGTATATATATATATATATATATATATATATATATATATATATATATATATATATATATATATATATATATATATATGTGTCTGTGTATGTATGTGTATATATATATATATATATATATATATATATATATATTTAAAATAATATTATTATAACATGAAATATTTCTGTATATTTCTCTTGATCCTGGAGAGCAGAGGTATCTCCATCGCGGCCAAGCTAATGTGAAGCATGAACTGCTGAAGGTGGTGCAGAGAATCTTCCAGTATCATATGATCCTAACAGGTGAGTGAAGCTCTGTGGACTGGCACATAGGTTCGGGACAGTGAATAAGGGTGAAGGAACTCTTGGCAATGCATAAGTACAACTTCATGTAACCTATTGCTAGTTCAGATGTTGTGGGAAGCCAGAAGATAAAGTTGTAGCACTGATATAGTCCATCTGAGTTCTTGGTTTGTGAGAGCAAACTGTAACCTTTTGGCTGTTATTTCATCCCCTTGTGTTACATGCTAAAAATTAGGTGTTCACTATGTAAATGAATTAACTAGGGGTAGACAAAAGAGGCAGCTTCCTAGGGTGCAAAAAATTATTCCATAATACATTGTGCAGCGTCACCTTGGTGAGTGAAAGTAGGTGCTGTTATGAGTAGTGTTCAGTGAATCTGTCCCATTCCGCTTTGCTGAAATTTTTTCTAAATTGTAAAAAAATTTGTGAACTGCATTGAAGTCAATAGGTGACAACATTATTTATGCACTTATGTACTTATGCATTTTTTTACACTCCAAATGCCTTAAAGTACATTCCAAACACAATGTCCCCAAAAAAACAGCAGCACTCAGGCTTGCAAGGCAGATAAGTTTGTGTGTCGGAGAATACCCCATTTTTTCTAACACTTTGTCGAGGGAGGGGAATGTCCAAATTCATAAATTGTATTATATGCATGGTATATGATTCTTGGATTGTGCTTGCAAAGAAACATTGCCTTCTTTATTCAGAACTCATTATGTTCATGTTGCTGGATTCTGAAACGTGTGCCTTTATATACTAATGATTGATGTAATGAAGCAGCAGCAGCAGGAAAACAATGACATATTGCCCATAAATAAGGGATATAGTTAGCCAGTAACATGTTTCTACAATACCAATATAAATCATCAGTGAGACCAGTAGTAAGGGTTCTTACATGTGTGTGATTTTTATGCATTTACAAAGAATGAATTAAAATGCATACAGTATGTTGCATTTATATGAAAGCAAATGTCAGCATTTTTTTGAGTTTCGATCAGAACCCTCTATTCTATTTTCTTTTCATCTGATGCTGCTTCTCTTACTTGCTGGTCAAGCAGGGGAACAGGTTTTCTATTATACATAAATAGCAGAATTCATAATATTAAATAGTTCTTTTAAATAGCTCCTAATATTAAAGTTTTTGCCTATATATATCTGCACATAAATAGCAGATACAGGCCAAGTAGTAGCAATACAACTTACTAGGCCTGGCCCAGTTTACTCACCCCTCCCAACCACTTGCTGGCCCCTTACCTCTTTTTCTAGTTGTTATGTTTTGGGTAGTCTCACCATTTATTGAGCCACCCCAATTGAACCCAAGGCAGGTTCCTCTTCTGCCTATCCCAAATTCCATCTCTGATATATGGATAGGAGATGGGCAGGATATAGTTGTCCCCTGATACATCCCATAGCTTGCATGTTATTAAGACAAAAGTGCCAAAGAGCTATTTTACTAATGCTACAGACACTCACGCAAGAGTACTAAAGAGCACAACTTTGCTTCCCTCATGGTCCATGCACAGATAAACTTGCTCCCAGGGCAAAATTCTAAGCTTGTGATTTGTGCCAGATTAAAAATAATGTGCAAGGAGTAGCGCGCAGGGCCTATACTTATCACTACCTCCTATAGGCTGATAATAAGTACAGGCCTATCCTGCACCTACAGCCTCTACTGCTCCCAAACTTGAGCCTGAACTAAGGGGCACAATATGTGCCCCTTAGGGCTCCAGCACTTGCTCCTCTAGATGTGGTATACGAGTCCTCAAATATCTCAACATGTTCTCATGTAAGGAACCTTTGATAAAAGTAACACAGCTTGGTGGCCAAGTTTAACAGCTCTGAGGATAAAGCCTTGTTCAGTGTTGCATTTAAAGCTCTTTTTTAATGAAGCTCAAACAAAAGGGGTTTTTTTTAGCATCTTCTCTGTCAATTGATCGATGTAATATCACAAAGCCCTCTCTCCGTGATCTGCCATTAAGAACGGATAAGGAGGATTTGTCTGCCTTTGAAAAAAGCAACAGATCCTTTTTTAACAAGTCAAAATACAATGGCTAAAAAGCAAAGAAGCATTAAGCTCACCCTACATAATAGCGGTATTTTCACAATATGGAGACCTCTTGATTCTATATTGTTGAAATACTATTAACCTGTGCTGAATAGACTGTAACCTTCCCGTACAGAGTGTTGCAGATAAGGAACAAATTGCTGGGAGGCAAAAGGATAAAATTAACCTGAGGGGGATGAATTAACTTGTGTTGAGACACCTGGGCAAAGGCTTTATTGTCATCACATTAGTCAGTGCAACAGAGACTGCTAAGGACCCACAACCTCTTGGCAACATGAGCTGTCAGTCACTTCCTAAAATACACCAGAGTTTGCCATTGATATCAATGCAGCCTTTCAGTTTTTAAGTAAAACTCCCAGCACCCACCAATAGCCACAGTCAGACAGTTATACATACATTATGGTTGATTGCTAAAATTGATTGAATTCTGTTTGACTGTAACCCACAGACTACCTGAATAACCTGTGCCCAGATTGGGCGGAGTATGAAGACACCCACGGTGAGTAAAACAGTTCATTACTGAGCTTCACTACCTGTATTTGTTTGTTTGTATAATTTGCCATGGAAGCAATTCCTGTTCTCATGTAGGCCACTTGACGTTGAATAGGAATTGTTAATAGATCTAGTTCAGCTGTTCCAAATCTCATACCTAAAAGTGTACTCTCTGCCGAATGAAAGAGTTTGCACTACCACTAGTGAAAGGCGAATCTGTCCCGTTTCGCTGAAAAAGTAGTGAAGTTAATGGGCATCAAAATAATCTTGACGCGCAAATTTTTTTATACGCACTACTTTTTTGTCCAAATGCACTAAAGTCAATGGGCATTAAAATAATTTTGATGCAGCAATTTATACACGTCACTTTTTTGTCGCAGCATATTTTTATGGCAGTGAATTTTTGTGACAGTTTTGCTAAATCCTTGCCTGGCGAATAAATTCACCCATCACTAACTACCACTCCCTGTAAAACCCAAGGCAATGACCAGATCAATCACAGAGGAAGACATTCTTCAATCCAAGTGTATTTTTATTAGGCATCATATGATTGTACAGTGCAGCCATTGTTTAAAGGTTAGGTGTGTTTTTACAGAGCCATACTAGCAAAGTTTTACAATGGTTATTGGAATCCATTATCCAGAAACCTGTTATCCAGAAACTTCTGAATTAAGGAAAGGTTGTTTCCCATAAACTCCATTATAATCAAATAATCCAAATTTATAAAAAATGTATTTCCTTTTTCCCTGTATTAATAAAACAGTACCTTGTATTTGACCCAAACTGGGATATAATTAATCCTTGGAAGCAAAACCAGCCCCAGATTTTCTACCAAACTTAAGGTATGTAGATCCAAATTACCAAAAGATCCGTTATCTGAAAAACCACAGGTCCAGAGCACTCTGGATAACAGGTCCCATACCTGTATAATTAAATTCATTTAAAATCTGTTCATTATTGAAAATCAACTCATGGATTGTGTGTTTTCTACAGAGAACTCATGTTGCTTTCCATGTGTATCTCATAGGTCGTAATGTGTACATTTTCTTTTACTCAAGTATTATGTACCTACGGACGTGGGAAGGAAATTCTTGAGTGATCACATCACACCACAATATATTTTTGACAATAAAAGTAAAATAAGGACACAGGTTTATAATGAAACTGAAAAGGAAGGAAGAACAAGAGTTACATGAACCATAACATAGGAAATGCTGAAGGCTGGGAACAGCATATGTACCCTTTATCCATAGAATAGCTGTGACAAATAAATTCTTAATTTTGATAGCACTTCCAACAATCTCAATGACATTAAAAAAACATACTCTTATTGTACGCTTTTTACCCTAGCTGCCCTGATGATAGTGTCAGAAGTTGCTGACCGAGCCAATGACAGCATGAGACAAGGGGTAAGTTACAGCCTGGAACAACAGATTTCTTACTAGTCATGTATATGTACAGTATAGAATATGTATGAGTGCAGTGAATCTGAAGTCTGACACTTTTCTTTAAGGAAAGTGATAAATGTAGTTGGATTTTGGTCTGTCAGAAGAGCCAACTTTCATACAAACAGTCAGTTTTGCTGTATGTATTAAACTATAGCCAAGAAAGGTTGAAGAGGTTAACAAAAAATATTCAATATCCTATTTTATCACATAGTCAAGTAAAATGAACTTTAATTACACTATATGGATTATTTGAATCTTGTTTCCTTCAGTCTGGGAATTCAAAATGATAACAAGCAACACTGTTATTAAGACAAGCCTTATATCATCTCAAAATCTTGTTTGTGCACCAGAATGGGGGACCTGATGTCCATCCCCATGCCCTGGCTCCACAATTAAACGGTAAAGAGAACGGGGGAATGTGGGGAGAGCAGTGACATCTAGGAAGTGCTGAATGGAAAGTGAAAGTAATTGTCTGCCTAAGGCATAGAGGAGGGGCAGACAATATTTGATTAACAGGTGAGATGTTTAAACGAGCTTACAGCAGCTATGAATGCTTTAATAAAAAATAGAAGTTTGATTTCATGTGTGTTTTGAAAAGGACTTTTATGATACAGATTTTTGTGTCTGGGTGACATGTCCACTTTAAATAGACTTTCTGTTTATCAAGGTGATTGATCATGTAAAATGCTCACGTGTGAGTTGAAATGTTGGCCAGTTGACCAGTGATGGACAAATTTGTCCAGTTTTGCTTTGCCACGAAACTCGCGAAACGGAGATTTCGATGCAAATGACAATTCGTCACTGAGCGTTCATTTATCGGCACTGGCGTCAAAATTGGCGCCGGCGTTGGAACCGTCAAAATTTTCGCCACGAATACATGTCTGCCGAATAAATTCACCCATCACTAGTGGAGACTAATACAGATTTAGGGAGGTTTAGCCTCCACAGAAAAAAAAGCTATAAATTGCTACAAACTGCTATATGTAATTATACAACTATAAGCTTTACCATAGAATGGCAGTTTACCCGAACAAAATCTCATTCTGATGTCCTGGGTAGCCAGGAGGTTGTTCAACTTCCAACACTTTTTTTCAGTTCAGTTGGTTTCAGATAGTTCATAAAAATAAAGAGTTTTTCCAATTATTTTTTATTTACTATTTGTGATGTTTTTTTTCTAATATTAAAGTGTTTCATTTTTTACCTTAAGTCTTTCTTAAGCATCTCGGGGGGGGGGAGGATCACTGAGCTGCCAGATGAAACACCAGTCATGGGAACATTCAACTCTAAACTTCAATTTTGTAAAAACAGTATAAAAATAATATAATAAAAATAAATAATAATAAAATAAAAAAATATATAAAAATAATAGTAATTAAAAAAAAAAGTCTTTATTTCTGGTGAACAATTTGAAAAGAACTAAACTGGAAAAAAGTGTATGGAATGTGAACAACCCCTTTAATGTAGTGCGTAGAGTGCAGGTCCATATTACACTTGCACTACCCAGGGTTACAGGCAGTGTATCATATCATACTGTGATCTTATATATACAACCAGGGCCAGAACAGGACATTATTATTGTAATAACTTTAAAACCTTTTCATTGTTTTGGTGTTTCTGTTCCTTTAATGCTATTTTGCATGGGCATGTCAGTCTGTGTAAGTTTACATATCTGAGAACATGGGTTTGTGTCAGTATTTTTGTCAGGGTAGGCAGCGCTCTTTTGTTTATATATAGTTATGGGTAAGTTTGTCCCACTTTGACGAAAAATTTGCGAATTTCCTGCAAAATTTGCAAAATGGCAAAAAATTCACAAAAAATCGTGAAATAGGAAAGGTCCCGAAAAAATTGTGAAATTCAAACATTTTCACGAATTTTTTTTAAAATTCATAAGATTTCTCTCAAAAATCGTGAAAATTGAAGGTTTTCACTAAAAAATCGTGAAATTTGAAGGATTTCACTCAAAAATCGTGAAATTTGAAGGTTTTCACAAAAAAATCGTGCAAATCTGACATTTTCACGTAAAAAATAGTGAAAATCAGAAATTGACGCAGACGAATTTTCACCGCCGAATTTTCACAGGAGATTTGCAAATTTATTCGCAGGCGGCGAAATACTGGAATTCGCAGCGAATTCGTGCCAGTCAAATTTATTTGCCCATCACTATTTAAAGGGGCCCATTTACTTAGCTCAAGTGAAGGAATAGAGGAAAAAAACTTCAAATTCCAAATGTTTTTTTTGGCTACTTCGACCATCGAATGAGCTACTTCGACCTTCAACTTTGACCTTCGACTTCGATTCGAACGATTCGAACTAAAAATCGT
Organism: Xenopus petersii; assembly: GCA_038501925.1. Classification (NCBI taxonomy): domain Eukaryota; kingdom Metazoa; phylum Chordata; class Amphibia; order Anura; family Pipidae; genus Xenopus; species Xenopus petersii. The sequence continues at coordinate 116,377,509 of CM076679.1, read as the reverse complement.
CGACTATTCGACCATTCGATAGTCGAAGTACTGTCTCTTTAAAAAATACTTCGACCCCCTAGTTCGCCACCTAAAACCTACCGAGGCCAATGTTAGCCTATGGGGAAGGTCCCCATAGGCTTCCTAACAATTTTCTGATCGAAGGATAATCATTCGATCGATGGATTAAAATCCTTTGAATCGTTCAATGCGAAGGATTTAATCGTTCGATCGAACGATTATTCCTTCGATCGTAGGACTAGCGCTAAATCCTTTGACTTCGATATTCGAAGTCGAAGGATTTCAATTCGGCAGTCGAATATCGAGGGTTAATTAACCCTCGATATTCGACCCTAGGTAAATTTGCCCCATATTGTCACTTCCTTTATACTTATGTATCTTCTAAAATTATTATAGGTAAAATACACACTGAAAGTGTTATCATTTGAGGGTGCTGATGCCTATGCAATGCCCTTTTGGGAAAACAACTCCTCATGTAGTCCTTTGTGGGATCCAACACAATGCTGTTTTTGTATTGTACTGTTTACAGTAGACAACTCCATGTACAGGGCTCAGTTTGAGGGCCATTTCCTTATGTTCTTGCAGGGCTGTTAGCAGTTGTCAAAATGCATTGCATCAGGAATGTTAATGGAATAAGGAGTAAGAGCTCGCCAAGAATTCACTGGAGTTACTGTAAAACTAAATATAATTCAGACAGAGAATATTATGTAAATGACACAGAGCTATTGGAATTGCACAATTAGATCTGCCAAAGCCTTTGTAGGAGGAGAAAATTGCATCATTAGTGAGAAAAATGGTGACATTTTGGGGTAAATTAGCGAAAGAAGGAAAACAAATGAAGGGATAGCAAGTAGGAACAGAGGAGTTATTAAAAAGATGTGATGACTACTTAGATAATTGTTTCTATTCATTATGGTTGTAGTTGTACAGAAAAGGAAATCTTATTACAAGGATCAGCTGTTACTGTCAGTTCATTCAGTGATTACCCCATAATAAAAGCTAAAATCGTATTTCTACAAACATTTGAGAGGGTCCAAATGGTTAACATCAAAATATTACGATATTCACAGTGCTATAATTACCCTAAAGGCTTATGGCACGCAGGGATTTAAGATTGCTGTTGTACACAACATGAAATGCTGTGGATTACACAGGAAGTTTTATTAGAAGCCCCAGAACTGCAGTTATCACCCCTAAAACATGTCAGGGCACATTCTCTTATGTTTCCTTCAGGTACTGTAAAAGAAAACAGAAATGGTTATACAGTAGTAAATAAGCATTAGCACAGATAATGAGATTTAAATATGTGCAGTTGTACGCAGCTATTTCAGTTGCACAATTACAATTCCCGCTGCTTATGTAGGGTGGAGAATAGTTCCATTAGTAAGAAAAATGGTGACACTTTTTAAGACAATGAACAAAAGAAATAAGGAAAAGGAATTAAGGGGAAGCCAGTGCAAGCACAGGAGTTTTTAAATTGTGTGATGCCTGTTTAAAGGCTGTTACATACGAGCATTTTTTGCTGCGCAGGAGTAGACACACTCAATTATTGTCCTCACACAGACGCATGTAAGTGCCAAACACAGGTGGTACGCAGCATGTTGCATTTCACCTGCGTTCGCCGCATACATGCGTATGTGTGAGTACAGCCCCCATCACAATAATTGAGTGCGTCTACTCCTGCGCTCCCCTGTGGCTGAACGGAAGAAAGCACAATGCAGGGGAGCACAAGAAAATACGCCCGTGTGTAAGAGCCCTAAAAGTACAGAGGGATAGCTATGTTGGCATTATTTTACGCTTGGTTACATAGGGTGGAATGTTTTAAGACAAGTTGGAAAGTCTGCAATATTGAGCATTGTACCAGAGAATACTAGTTCCATGTCAGCTGGTCACATCCCAAGTAATATATCACAATAAAACCTCTAAATTGCAAGTTCAGTCCCACTTCTAAGATTACTTCTTAGGGTCAGGGCACCCGCTCATATTCAGGGAGATTGGTCACCCGGCGACAAATCACCTCTTCTTTGGGGCGACTAATCTCCCCAAACTGCCTCCTACTGGCTAGAATGTAAATCACTGGTGGGATGGCACTTGGAGCGCTTCATTTTCTGAAGTCGCCCAAAGTTGCCCTTTACGAGGAAACTTTGGAAAACAAAGTGCTCCGAGTGCCATCCCACTGGCGATTTACATTCTGGCTGGTAGGAGGCAGTTCGGGGAGATTAGTCGCCCCGAAGAAGAGGAGATTTGTCGCCAGGCAACTAATCTCCCCGAATCTGAGCATGTGCCCTGACCCTTAGGGGGTTATAATATAATAGGAGGCTCATGGAGTGTGATAAGGAAGCAACCAAAGGCAAAGACTAAAACTGAAAGATGGGCCAGTCAGGGCAAACAAAGCAAAAGGAAAATAATGATATACCTGTACCCTGTTTATATCATTGCATGAAACAAATACAAATAGAAACTAGGAAATTAAGGGGTAATTGCCATGTACAGAAACAATGACCCTGTGCTATTGTAAAAAAAATAATAATATGTAGTGGTGATTTTATTTATTAGTGGGGTTTTATTTAATGTTTGTACAGTGTGATTGCATTCAAGTTTTGATGGTTTTAAGTGGAATTAGGGTGATACGAACATTAAGCCGTGGCATTTAATTTCATCTGAGGCTTAATAAAAACATATCTGTTAATCGTCTGTATTTAATGAGCTTGGAATGCGGATGATTTTTCACTCTGATATCGAGCGTCTGCCTTGTGTACTAATTAACAGGCAAGTTTTTCAATGTATTTGCTGCAGGAAAACCTCCAGAAACTGGTACAAATTGAGCACAGTGTCAGGGGTCAGAGAAGCCTTCTCCAGCCTGGAAGGGTGAGTACAATGGCCGTGTTATACCCCAGGAGTCCATACATTTAGACTCGTTGTAACTACAGCCCCTGCTGTGAATAAAATCCATCTTCCCATGTATAGATATGCTAATGCTGGCACAACACTGGTGCATATATAAACTTATTATTCTTTTCAAATCGGTTCTGTAGGATCAGTTGCACTGTTCACTATACTCATAATAATGATGTTTTAATGTCTTGAAATTTATAATTCTGCATTTGAACAGCTGTGCTTCTGTTTGTCACTATATTACTTTCTCAGCCAGTGAGCGTCTATCCATAGGAAACAATGGCTGTGTCATGTCCCAGCCAGGCAACCGGTGTCTATAAATGGTAAACAATGGATATGCCAAAGCTTTCCCAGTATACCAATGCTATACAGTAGCTTTCCCAGAGCAGCAGTGCCACAGAAAACTATCATTTAGGAAGCATTGCTCCAAAATGTATATAAAAAATTTCACTCATTTCCTAAAACTGGGCAAACTTGCTAGATGCAGAATCTCACTATCACCAGTTTGATTTATCTGACTATTGTAGGCAAGAAAACGACAGGAGCTCACTGATTGGTTGCTAAGGGTAATGAACGGAGGCAAATTTGTTAGCAGGTGGCACAGGGCTCAATTCAGCCTATCAATTTCCACTTGGTATGTCTTAGAGAAATCCATGGTCTGATGTGGTTCTTGGCTGATGGAATTTACAGGCTGGACTGACTTCTGAACAAGCCCTGAGCAGATATTGGGCTTATACAAAGGCCAAAAGCTTGGTAAAGAAAGGCAACAATGTCTGCCAAAGTATTGGAATATCAAGCCACATCATGGTCACACGTAATGGCCATCTTTGATTCCTTGAAAGTGCAATGCGACAGAAACCAGTGTTTTAGTCCCAAGCATATCCTATTCATTAAGTCATTGTGCAGAGATCATGGCTTGGGCAACCATATGCAATGATGATTAATTTAAAGTAAATGAAGACAGGGTTTGTGCTCATGCCACATAAAAGAAAATATATGCAGTACCACTCAAGAAAATAACTGATAAATCAAAAATACAAAATTGTTTTTAAATTAATAATAGAGGATTCACTCACAGTTCACCCCAGTCCCAAGGTGCAAGTCCAAAACACCATATCCAAAAAAGATGTGAGGACCTCCAATAATAAAGAAACAATTATATTAAAAAATTAGAAAAATTTATTAGCACATGAAAACCTAATGCGTTTCGTGCCTATTGGGGCACTTACTCATGGCCTAATAAATTTTTCTAATTTTTTAATATAATTGTTTCTTTATTATTGGAGGTCCTCACGTCTTTTTTTGGATATAGTGTTTTAATTTAAAGTAAAGCCATTGTCAGTAGCAGAGATGCCTACAGGGTTTTAATATAGAAAAAAATGTGGCCCAAACAAGCGCATGGAATCCTGGGTGTACCTTCCAGCTTGTAAAACATGTTTGCAGATCAGAAAATACATGTTAAATTGAGTACTGCAATTTAAGCTAATAATTGTAGGAACCCCCCCCCCCACACAGCAAGTAACCAAGATTACATTTTCTAACCTAGGAACTCTAGTCCTACGGGCCTGTGCCTTAAAAAAATATAACAAGAATGCAGGCAGTGATCACGGCTCATTACAGGCAGGAGATGAATATCCATTCAAGAAATAAGAAGAAGAAATGTATTTCTTGCCATTTATTGTGACACAAACCTTTTTTGCCCTCACAGGAATTCGTGAAAGAAGGAACTCTAATGAAAGTTTCTGGAAGAAACAAACACCCTCGGCATTTGTTCTTGGTAAGAGAAATGTTAGTATACAGATTGTATTATATTTATATTTGATCTGGAAACTAATAAACCAGGGACAGACAGCATCCGTGGTACCAATCTGTAGCTACATGCCTCCCCCTCCCCTGCCTGATATAAATATGATACTGCCAAACACAGACAGCACTGTATTCACGGCAGTTTGGAGCACAGAGTCCTGCAGTAATTTCAAAGTGCAGGACAGCAATTTGCGCCATGCTCTGCACTACTTGAATGACCCCCAGTGTCTACTGAAGTAAATCATTAACAAATTGAGCACATTTTTCATACTGCATTTGTGGGTTACATTCTGTAGTCTCATCAATAGGAAGGCAGTCCAGCGGGGGTGGTGGTCCCTTGGCTTGGGTTTGTCAGTGTCAACTACACTGTTTCTAGGAAGTTACCCAACGCTGTTTTTACGTCACATGCCTTCCTAGACAGTAGACCTAGCAACGCCCCCAACTTACGGAAGTGAAATCACTTGCATGGCTGTGAGTGACGGCACTTATTGTCACTTCCGGTTATCGGTGCAGGACTGCCCCCCAAAAGCAGCTGCCCTATTCTCAAGCCTTCAGGTGCATATATATATAAATACTGCTCTAAAGTGACCCAAAAGATTTTTAGGGCTTATTTACATCCACAAGTGCATTGAGCAAAGTCCGATTTCTAGCAGAATTGCAATTTTTTTCTCATAATGCAGAGTTCCATCATTGTTGCGGTTTCAGAGGGCGTCACATCTGATGAAGTTGCAATCGCACTTCTCCATAAACTGGACACAATTATGCTGAAAGTTTTCCAAGTCCAGTTAGCGTCACTATCAATGTCCAGTGTACACCGAATTCTTTAGCTACATGTATTGACATACATCGCAGAGGGAACCTTGGAATTACCTCTTGGTCTGGAGGTGGCGGTAGCTCCAGGGTTCTTCTGCGACAATAGCTGTAAAGGTGGTCATAAACAGTGGCGTAACTAGCAGGGGAGCAGGGGTGCGATTGGGCCAGGGCCAGCACCCCCTCAGGGCCCCCCGGCAGCTCATACGCCACGATTCCCGACCGGTTCCGGGTGTACGGAGGGGGGCCCGGCAGCGCCTCCCGCGCCAGGGCCCGCCCCCCTCTAGTTACGTCACTGGTCATAAACATAACAATTACGATAATTTTTCATTTCAATTCACATGTGTAGAGCTGAAACAGATAGAAGCAATAGAATTCTACCTGTATCGGATGATTCAGCTTTAACAATGTCCAATGTTCGGGTGCCTTCAAAGGCACGATCCAAAATTTCTGGCCAGCCGATCGACAAGCCTACCAATTTCCAAGTCTTCTGCCAATATCAGTCGGCTCTTCTCCCACAATCAGGGCTGTTCCTGCCATGAGGCAAGGGGAGCACCTTGCCTCAGATGGCAGTGAATGGCCAGTTACAAGGGGCCTCCTGTAATTTTAAGAGTGGAATTTCTGGTTTTTAAACCAGAAATTCGGCTCTGCTAGTGCAGAAAGCACAATACGCGCTCGTTGCGCTCGCGATTCAGCTCCTTTTGACCCGCTCCAACACTAAACTTTTAAGTGCGGAGCGGGAGAGGGGGGTGGCATCAGTGTTGCAGCCTCAGGCGGCAGCAACCCACGGATCACCCCTGCCCACCATACACTCACCGAATATCGTAGAAAAATTTGTTTCAAACTATATTATTGGTGCATCTATGGCCACATTAACTGCTTTCAATTCTGAACGGTCTGCAGGAAAGACAAAGCAGCACAACAGACATCTATACAGAAGTCCAAAGAGTGCATTTTGAAGCAAATACTAAAATGAATGTGGTTTTATGTGCAACTGACTTGCACAAACACAACAGCAGTAATAGATGAAAATTATTCCTATATTTATACCGTGGAACTTAATGCTGGGGGGGGAGTGCTTTATAAAATGAATAGAGAGGTTGGAATGAAGTGTCAATGAAAGGGTATCCTATCTTTAAAACTGTTGTTAAAAAGGAATGGTGTGGCAACAACATGGAGAGTTTTCAAGAACTGATGCCCCCCAAAAGATTTTATCATACATATATGTGGTCACTGCATGGATTGAATTGGAATATTCTACCACTGGAATGGTGAATTCGGAAAGCCCTGGGCTCTGACAGTTTTGCCTGCATTCTTGTGTGAGGGAGCATCCTGGCAGGAAGCGAGCTGGGCTGGAGCAGGAGCCTGTTTCCTGATTCCAGTTCTGTGTTTACACGGATGTTGCTGCCTGAAGTTAGAAGTACTCACAAACAAAACAAGGACCCTTCCCTGACCCCTGCCAGCCTATGGAGCTTTTGGGCCCCTTCCCAGTCTTTATCTCACACTTCCAAGAATTACTTGGGCTGAGAATGAACACTGGGACTTGGTTAAGGGTCGAGTCTCCTGTCAACTCCGAGATCTTAGCAGTTCCTCTGGTATGAATTTCACATGTAATCTTATCAGTGATGAAAGCCAAATAATCGTAACTCTGGATTAGAAAGGATTTATTTTCAGGTTGCAGTAGGCTGGTTTTATAGAAAAGGGTGGAGAAGCTACAGCACCACTTAATGTTGGACTTGATTTGCTTGGGTCCGTGAGAGAACCTAATGTAAAAGTACACACATACTGCAGTGCATCAGCTAAGGGTCCAGGTGGGACAGATGGAAGTGTCTCAATCCTAGGACCAATCCTAGGAGTAGGTTGGCAGTTGGAAGACCAGGGGAATGGCCTTTCTCTATGAAGTAATGCTGGTGCTGTCAGTGGATCAGGCTGCTTTGTTATGGCTGAAAGTACAGCTCTGTTGGATATCACTCAGTCTCCTCCTAGGTATTTGTTCCTCAATATACCACTACCATGTAATGCATTTAAGGAAGTAGAAACAAGTTCCCACCACCAATGGGGCCCCATAGTGTCCTGAGAGTTCAATGCAACCATGGCACCTTGCCTCTATTGCCCTCATTGTACAAATTATTTGGCTGTACATTGCAAGGCTGACAGACCTCATGCACATCTGCAAGTTTAATGTGATCCAGATCTAACTTGATGGTGAGTCATTAAATTAAAAACAAAGCTGCAGCTTTCACATTCATAATTTCATGGGAACTACCTTTAAACTTGAATTTTCCACCTTGTTTTTGCATTGCTGACAATAATACGCTAACATTCGCTGTCTTATGAAGTCACTGACAGGCCGAGGAAAATCACCATCACCCCCTGTTTTATTCTGAAAATTGGTTTAAATTTACCCAGAATTATCCATGACTCTCATTACATGATGGGATATTGGAATAAGGGTTTCTTTTGCATTTCACTCTGCACCAAAGTCTACAACAAGCAATTAAACAACAATAGTAATTTTTTAGTGTTGAAGAAAGTCTTGGGGTGCTAATCAGTGTTGCCTTGCCAACCGTATGTGTCAAAGCTCCCGCCAATGTATACCAAGAACACGTCTTTTGGGCAACAAACAATGTGCTGGCTGCGTCCCAAAACTCAATTTTATTAGCATTTTCCTGGTGCCTGCACTTCATCTCATTAGTGCTTTTCTCTATTTTATGTTAAGGGAATTTCCCTTGGGAATATTTCTATTTATTAGTTACAGTATTAGCAGCATCTGTACTAATCCAGAAAACCTTTAAAAAAAAATCAAAGGCAAATTTCTTAAAGTCATATACAGCTGATGGGCTCCCGGCAAAAGAAGAAGAGCAACATATGTGGGTCCTGGGTTGTTTTTAATTCATTGTATTAAATGCTAGGAAGGGCAGACAGGCTATGGCTAAAGTGTGAGATAATTATTAGACATTTTAGTATGTATAAGAATAAGGAGCCCAATGATTATTCATAATGGCAGGACTTTTGGGCGGGGAGGGCACAGTGTGCCATGATATTCAGGGGGCCAGTGGAACAAAGGGGAGAGGTCAACAGGCAGCATTACAGAGGCACAATTTAGCAAACACCATTTGCCCATCCAGCCTTGAAACCCATGCCTTGCCAGCAACACCCAGTCTAGGGTGCCCAGCCAAAATACTCCAATTATTGCCCATCAGATGATAGGAAGAGCCCTGCATAGAGAGACAGGGAAAGGGCTATTGTACAGTTCAAAACTGAAATTTTGCTGCTTCCTACTCCATGTTACCCTTGCACCACATACTGTTTTCTTTATTAATGCCTTTATTAACCAAACCTGCCCCCTATCTGCTTCTCTATATTAATATGAGAATAGAGCCCAAAGTTACTGTAAAGCTTTGAAAAACTGGTATTAGGGGATAGAGCTGCTGAGCAGCTTTCCACATCCAGTAGCCTATTGATTACAGCTTGCAGCTCAAACTCTGATGTGGTCAGTTCCATCTTCTGTAGACCAGAGGGTGTATCACATGAATAGAGTTCTACCCCAATGTACTGGTGCACCACTGGAGGGTTTGAAGAGAAAAGGAGGCCAAGCAAGAGGGAGCTGGGGATCTGCAAAGCTCTATTTTGGATGTATTATTGTCCCATACATTCTGCTTTGCAACTTGCCCTTCTGCCTCTTTATCATGTTCTAATGACTCACACTCCAGTACAATTGACAACTCATGAATCCAAGCTCCTCTTAGGGTAGTGTTTTTTCAGTGCTACTTCCCTCTGGATGTCCAAATCTTATTGTATCAGGGGATTGAATTTACACAAACTGCTGACTTAATACAAATTGAAAACTGTGTTGTCGCTTTACTTGCCTCAAAAATTGTCACAGGAATAATTTTTGCCACTATAGGCCAATAAAATAACAATGGCCTATAATAAATGTGTAGGCCCAGAAGCAGCTGACGTGTCCACTATGTGAGTCCAGAACCAGATAAACCGGTGTGCAGTTGATGGTCACAATCTCCATCCTCAGTCTTCACTTTCTATAGAAAGTGATGTATTTCTCTCCCAGCACGAATGTGCCACTGCTAGAAATGCTAATGTGATCAGCAGCGGGGAAATGTCAGTGAGCAGAACAGATTAATGTGAGAGCGGAAGGTAATTTATGAAGCAATAAGTAAAGTGAATAAAAACTCAGTGAGAAGTCATCTGTCAGCTAATGGCACGGAAATCCCTCTCCGGTATCAAAAGAAGCAGAAAGCCAGACCCCTGTCTTATGAGATGATTGACAAATGTTGTGTCCCTATTAGATACTTATGGCTATTATACATTATTTACAGCAGTGGGTGTCACAGTCAATATCATCGCAGGGTGGGGAGTCCCTGATAAAATGCTCTTTTGATTTCCTTTCATTGCAAGCATTTCTGTGGTCTCATCTGTCATTGGAGGGGCTGCAGGTTATTATAGGTTTGTTTTATTTGATTTCCCATCAGATCTGAGCTCCCTAAAGCAATATTAATGCAAATAGAGACGGCTCTAGAAGCCAATGAATATTCTTTATACGTGTTTTTCTTTTGGCTGCGGATCCTTTCGATGAAATTGGGAAAGAACTGAAAACTTGCACCGATTTAGATTTGGTTTTCCACCTTAACTTGTAAATATTTTGGGTACAATTCTGCAAATTTTCAGGGACGTTAAAGGGATACTGTCATGGGAAAAAAACATTTTTTCAAAATGAATCAGTTAATAGTGCTGCTCCAGCAGAATTCTGCACTGAAATTTCTCAAAAGAGCAAAAAGATTTTTTTATATTCAATTTTGAAATCTGACATGGGGCTAGACATATTGTCAATTTCCCAGCTGCCCCAAGTTATGTGACTTGTGCTCTGATAAACTTCAATCACTCTTTACTGCTGTACTGCAAGTTGGAGTGATATCACCCCCTCCCTTCCCCACCCCCAGCAGCCAAACAAAAGAACAATGGGAAGGTAACCAGATAGCAGCTCCCTAACACAAGATAACAACTGCCTGGTAGATCTAAGAACAGCACTGAATAGTAAAATCCCATGTCCCACTGAGACACATTCAGTTACATTGAGAAGGAAAAACAGCAGCCTGCCAGAAAGCATTTCTCTCATAAAGTGCAGGCACAAGTCACATGACTGGGGACAGCTGGGAAATTGACAAAATGTCTAGCCCCATGTCAGATTTCAAAATTGAATATAAAAAAGTAGCACTATTAACTGATGCATTTTGAAAAAAAAACATGTTTTACGATGACAGGATCCCTTTGATTATTTTTTTTTTTTGTAATTTCAAGCAATTTACCAGGCACAACACTGTGTTGTCATCCCACTGTGCCAAAGGGCAGGTAGTAAGGACAGGGCTGTGTTGATGGTTGTGTTCTAAGCTGTTCCCTAACCTGCATGTCTTAATGACTTGAAGTAAGGGGACTGGAAGGGACACCTAAGTCCTCATGAATACAGTGCTCCCAAAAGAAGGCAACACTGGGGCAGCTGCAGGGCTCTGTGCTCCCTGGAGCAATTCAGGACAGATTAAAAACTGCAAAAAATGGCCACAAACTGCAAAAAATGGCCACCTGGAGCCATATGTTCACTGTGCACTATCCACTTTTCAAGTAGATGACCCCTCATCAGTTTAATACCACCCTGATCCTATGTTTAACGTATAAAACCAACTCCAAAATCACCAGTGGGAGCCAGAACCCTACAGGGCTCTGAGAGGTGGAAAAAGTTTAAAGGCAGTGCTGTCACTACTGTCATCTTTTAATATAATAACCTCCAAGTGTCCTCCAGATGCTGCTAAGGGATTCGGAATCCAATTCAAAACCAGCACGTGGAGCTGCTCTAATAAAAGGACATTTGCCCAGAGCTTCTAATTTAATGGAATAAAGTATGCTAAGATGCATATGCCTTTACAATGAGAGCCTGCCAACCTTGGAGATGGGGATCACTTTCTGTCCCAATAGCTCTTCCAGAGCTTTTGAGCTGTGTTCGCTAATGTTTTGTTTGGAGTCTATCATCTATTATGAATTTACAGTATCAGTATACTGTCTTTTATATCAGAATGAACCTGTGAATTTATATACTCAACTTTGTTTACCAATTCACCTTTATTTTAATATTCTTCCAGATGAATGATGTGTTGCTCTATACCTACCCACTGAAGGATGGCAAATACCGTCTGAAGAACACCCTCTCAATTCCAGGAATGAGGGTAATTATCTGTCCACAAATTGTTTAGGGGTGCATATCCTTTTTAGTTATCTGTGAAGAGATGATAAGACCAGAGATGGAATAACTGCCTTGGAGAAACTGGATATATCAGGGCCATACATGAGCCAATAAAAGCTGCCAACTCAACACCTCCAAACAGAGTTGCCAGCTTATCAGCCCCTGTATGGGGCCCTTGTGAGGTCCTACTTGGCCAAAATGAATTTCCCATTGATCATATGGGCTCATAGAAGCAGACCTCTACTGAGGTCTCCGTAGGCCAGAATTATGATTTGATTGTTGATCTAGAGGCCAGTTTGGCCAAAAAATTATCACCCCCAAGATTTAATTATTTTATTTGTATCGTATTAATCAAACTTGGTTGCTTATAGATTTATGTAGGTTACTGAAATCTTAAATTATTATGATTGCATAATTATTGCAATCACAACATGAATCTGTAACATTGGTAACATAGACTCTCTAGCGCACATTGACCCAGGGCCCCCAATCTCAGCATTCAAAGTTCTGTACACTGAACTGTCATGTGCCCAGGCAATAGTCTCCTAAAACATAGTCTCTGTAGAAAACAGATGTATTCGCTGAACATATATTTTCTCTTCTAGGTTAGTCGCCCCATTGTGGAGAATGCGCAAAATGTGCTTAAAGTTGAATGTATGGAACGTTGCCTTATGCTGTCTGCAAGGTAAATCTGCATATGCTTTGTAATCTCATTATGATGCATTACATGATTTATAAGCCTTACATTCCGAGGTTATGTGTGCTCTTCAACATGTTAAATGCATCAGTCTAAATCGTCTAAATCGTTTAGGAATTGCAGTTTTAAACATTAAACATGTCAGACATAATAGTGTCCTATCCTAGAATGGTCAGAAATGTAAGACTATAAATCACAATTATTGTCTAACGTATGGAAGGTTTCAATGATTAATGACACTTTAACAATCTCCAGCCTTCCTCTGCAAGGCAGTATGGATATAACTATGAAACGTTGCTTCACAATCACTCAATCGAGGAAAATTGTCCTAAAGGAGGATTGTAAGGCGCAAATTCATTAAGCGCCGAATGCTAGCGTTAATTCGCTAGCGTTTGGCATTTTTCGTTACTGCGCAAATTCACTAACGAACGCTGGCGTAGTTTCTCTAGTGTTACTTCGCACCCTTACGCCAGGCGAATTTTCGCTAGCGACATAACTACGCAAATTCACTAACTTGCGCAGTGTACTGAACGCTACCTTTTACGCTAGACTTCCTTCGCCACCTCAGACCTGGCGAAGCGCAATAGAGTAGATAGGGATTGTTTCAAAAACAGTCAAAAATTTTTCTAAGTACCAAAAAAACGCTGGCGTGTTTTCTACATGATGGGTGATAGGCTGAAAAAGATTGAAAATATTTTTGGGGCTCCCCTCCTTCCCCCCTACATTTCCTGACTCATGGCAACTTACCTAGACAGTGGGCACATGTGTAGGGCAAAATAAAAATTTTATTTGCTGATTTGAAGGTTTTCTAGGCATTTGAAGTGGTGATACGTGTTCCTCCATTGAAATTTGAATTTCGCGCGGTATGCAAATGAACCATCGCCAGCGAAACTTCACTTCGCTTGGCGAATTAATGCTAGCGCAACTTCGAAAACTTATGCTACCCCTGTGTGCAACTTCGGATTTTAGTAAATTTGCGGAGCGCTGGCGAAAATACGCCTGGCGAAGTGTGGCGAAGTGCGGCGAAGTTGCTCCTGGTGCGCATCTTAGTGAATTTGCCCCTAAGACTCAAGTAGACACACATGACCCCATCCCATGGACTAATTGATTTGTGCAACCCTCTTTTTGGGTACGGTCACCACGATTTGCTATTGTCAATACTCAGGGAAATCAGTTGAGCAACTCTGTATGCCATGGCAAATGTATTTATTTTTTTTAAATATCTTAAAAAGGGTGTTAGACAAAAAAATGCATTAATCATGAACTAAAAACGATTGCATTCGGTAGTCCAGAGCTTTAAAGACTTCAAAGGTTGAGCACAAAAAGTGCTATTACTCAACTGGATTTCAAACTCAATCGTGGATCTGGTGCATCCATATAATTAGATATTTAATCTATGAAGGTAGGTCCTCCACAAACATTGCTTCCATTGTGGACTTTGGAAAGAAGTGGGGTATTGGGGCATGCAAGACATAATTCAATAAGGGAGGTATTAGAGGGGTCAGGCAAGAGCATAATCCAAAGGTCAGGCACAAGGTCAGGCAGCAGACAAACTAACCAATTTTAACCTACAACTGGTTATGGCATCCAAGGCATAGAGAGTATTTACGAACGTTTTGGTGCGGAACAATCACGTCAGTGCAGTTGTGGGCCAATGACGTTGTGATGCATGGTGGTGGCGTTGCCATGCTGCACCAGCAATCACCCAGGAGGACACATACTGCATACCACTTCGTGTTTTTCCAACGGTTTGTGCTCTCTGCCCAATCAAGTAAAACAATAAAAAAGGTCATACCATTTATGGCTCCATCCCTTCAAACTGTGGGACAATTGATCAGGTACAAAAACACCTTCTCCTGGTATGGCAAATGTGCTTCACAGTGCCACTAAAATTGCCGCATGTACACATGTATGATTGCCTGTAGTTTGATTTTGGTGTGGATTTCAGACCTTGGACAGCACCTACAGAACTGAAACTGCTAAAGCTGGCCAGATAGCTATCCTATTCTGGAGTAAAGCTGGTCATACATGTTCAGATTTTATTCATCAGCCAATGAACATTCGGACACCAATCTTACGTTTTAATGCAATAATCTGAGACAAACATTTTGATTAAAGTCTGAAGGTATTTTGGCTATTAATAATTGCCAGACAACAATTGTACGTTTGGTCACGTCCTGGAAATACATTTGCAAGACACCCATGTATATCATGCAATCCTTGCACAGATACTATCGTTATCTAACAGAAACTTCATAACCTGTCCAATTAAATAAATGATGATTGTATTGATGGTAAGAAAATTGTCGGTTTGAGCCCTACGAAAATCACTTTGTTGCGTACGATTATATCTGTGTATGTATGGCCAGCTTAAGAGCAGTTGCAGTGGGGAATCTGTGCCTCTAAGACCAAATACCCTTTGCCTCATTTAATGCTGTAAATGGGGAATTGCTAGACTGTAATAGGAAGAAAAATAATGGCACTCAGGACTCCGCGCAAGCAGGTCAAGCCCTGCGTGTTTATTGCAATGTGCAATAAACACGCAGGACTTGACCCGCTTGCATGGAGTCCCGAGTGCCAGTATTCTCTCCCTATTACGTGTTGCTGAGGGTGCCGATTCCCCTTAGTATTTTATTGTAAGAAGCCAGGGTGTGCTGGTGGGTTTGGATTTGGAAACTGCTAGACTGACCATACATAAGCCAATAAAAGCTACCCACTCCAATCCAAGTTGGTAGCATTGGCCAGCGTATAGGGCTTTCTGAATGGCAAGTTCCAGCAATATGTTTTCTGTAATCAGCAGATATCCATCCATTGTCTCCTCTGCATCTTGCCATGTATGCCCAACTCTTAAGAACAGGCTGATAAATTTAGAGTGTGTGCCAGCCAATATAAGGTGATGATATCTTGAGTTGTACAGATTTCTTGCCTTTGACAATACCTGCAAAACGCTGCTCTACCTACTCTACTTGAGGCAATGTAGACTCAATTTACACATAACTCACCTCAGTGGCCATCAGGCATGTGTTAGCTCTACACTTTATCACGCTTTATCTGTGTGAATTGCGTGATTATCGCCTTGAGATGTTTAATGATGCAGAGAGAATGGAGGAGAAGGATGGCTGATATCGCCGGAGTGTGCACAGCATCACAGATTCGCTGTCCTTGGCTAATGAAATTTATAAAATTGATCTGAGGGTAGAGCTTAACCAAACCATATGTTTATGTCTGCGGAACCACTGACAGATTCCATTAGTAACCCTGTTCTGGCATTCATAGAGCAGCACATTCTTATTACAGTCTCAAAATTATATTTATTTTTTAATTAAAAAAATAACAAACTCGGCCCCCGCCCCTTCTAATAATGTCATCTTTGGAGACTGCAACCTGTTCAATATTTTTCACGTTATCTCCAACATAATCAGGCTTTGAGAATAGCGAAGGGGAAAATGAAATTACTTGTGATGTCCGACACATATTCCTATAGCTGGAACTGTCAGAAATCAAATAGCAATAATAAAGAAAGGGATAAAAAAAAATCCATGTACACGGCGTTTTGCATCTATTGTCTATGTCGAAATGCAAGAGCCTTTTTTGCCATCCATGTTTGACACGTACACCCAGGGGTGCTCATTAAAATGTGTCCCTTTAACTCCATCTGAAATGAATGAAAAAATAGTGTGTTTTGCTACTTTATGTCCCTTAAAGAAACAGATAATGGACTTTTTTATTTTTTACGTAGGCAGTGCCATTCCATTCCTTTAATGGGCTTCTACTAACAAAAGGGCGATTTTCAGTGTTGCTTTTATTATTATTATTATTATTATTATTAACTGCACATTTCTGAATGGATGCTTTGACCTCGCTTAATTTCATTTAAAGACATCACATGATAATGTATTTGAGCTGACTTAATAACGTATAGCTTAAAATAGACTTGAATTTTGAAGGGTCACTATAACCAACATTTTTTGCTGCTGTGCTGAATCATCCTTAGGACGTACATGTAGGGGCACATTTACTTAACTCGAGTGAAGGAATAGAAGAAAAAATACTTTGAATTTCAAATGTTTTATTTGGCTACTTCGACCTTCGACTACGACTTCAACTTGAACGATTCAAACAAAAAATCGTTTGACTATTCGACCATTTGATAGTTGAAGTACTGTCTCTTTAAAAAAAAACTTCGACCCCCTACTTCGCCAACTAAAACCTACCGAGGTACAATGTTAGCCTATGGGGAAGGTCCCCATAGGCTTTCTAGCAATTTTCTGATCGAAGGAATTTCGTTCGATCGATGGATTAAAATCCTTCAAATCGTTCGATTCGATAGATTTAATCGTTCGATGGAGCGATTTTTGCGGTAAATCCTTCGACTTCGATATTCGAAGGATTTTACTTTGACGGTCGAATATCGAGGGTTAATTAACCCTCAATAGTCGACCATTAGTAAATGTCCCCCGTACTAGTTATAGTATCACCCTGTATTCCCTCCCTTGACCTTATCTCTCGGTTTGCTTCAAGAAAAATGAAAACAAAATAGGAGGGCTGTGGGAAGTGAGAAAGAAAGTCATTAACATTATAATCTTGGGAGAAAGCCAAGAGACCAATATTTACATATTCACCCTTGCAATGGAAAAAAATTAAGTGACCCTTTGAATCAGTTGGTAGTGGATTGTACAAGGCTCGCAAGCACACAATTCCATACATTTATTAGAAAGTCTAAGGAATTGTGCACCAGACACACAGTTCTTTATCCAGACTAAAATAAAGTAAAACCCCACAGAGTTTCCATTAACGAACAGCCTGGACTAATGGGATTCATGCAGAGCACTTAATCATAGACTTGAGGCTTTACATATTCTCCGAGAATTTGTTATATTCCATCTATATCAGTGTGTAGTTTGCAAGTTCTCTGGCAGGTAGTGGTGGCTAATTAGCAAGGGAAGCTTGCCGCTGTGTGATTGCGATCTCCTCTTTGCTTGTTCTTTTTATTCCCTGATACCTCTGACACCATAAGGGCTCTTACACACGGGCGTTTTTTGCTGCACTCCCCTGCGTTCTGCTTTCTTCCGTTCAGCCACAGGGAAGTGCAGGATTAAACGCATTCAATTATTGTCAAGGGGGATGTACACACACAGATGCATGTAAGCGACAAACGCAGGTGGGACGCAGTGCGTTACATTCCACCTGCGTTCTGTGCTTACATGACTCTGTGTGTGTACATCCCCCTTGACAATAATTGAGTGAGTTTACTCCTGCGCTCCCCTGCGGCTGAACGGAAGAAAGCAGAACGCAGGGAAACGCAGCAAAAATGCCCGCATGTAATAGCCCTATTCCTTCTCTGCTACCCATCTGCACCAAGAGGGAGACATGATAAACCTTTTGTGATGATGCTGGACTCCTCCATGTGTCTGGCATTCATTCAGAGGCGTAACTACAGAGGAAGCAGACCCTGCAGCTGCAGGGGGCTAAGAAGGTATAGGGGGGCCCATGAGGCCCTAATTAATGAGCAATTTCAATATATATTGGTAAAACAGCACAAACAGCACAACGTCTGGATATATTGGGGACCCTAAAATTAATTTACTGTGGGGCCCAATAACAACTTCTTATGCCTTCTTATGCCAGATAAGTTGTAGCTTTAGGGACATGCAAATTCAGACTCCCGCCCTCACCCAAACCCAAATGCTATATATATATATCAGTGCTACGAAATATGTTGGAGCTATATAAATACATGTTAATAATATATATACTTAGATTTTACAAGAGGTCCATCATTTGTTATACAAATTGCAATGAGTCATGTTGCACAGTGGCATCACTAAACTCTCATTATAATAGATGACATCACTACATGCTGTTTATTTTCAGGCTGATCATGACTCTTGTCTCAAATACAGTTCGTTCTCATGCTTTTAATGTTTCCCTTTAGTATTAGCTGTATATAAACGTCCTGTACTAGGACAGAACACATTTTTTTATCTATTATTTTTAATAGATATAGAACATGATGGTATAATTCCAGTGACTCACCTTAAGCCTGTAGCTATTAATGATATGCTGGTTGGGGAACATCTTACAGGCTAATTTACAGTGCTAAGGATCACAGCCGAAATGAGAATGAGTCTCCTGTTGAGGTGTTTATCTCCAAGCAGAGAGAATTCCCATGAGAATAGAGAGAGTGGCATAAGAGACATGAGGTGTAAGAGAGGCGTGAATCTATTAATAGGAGTACAGTCAGGCCAGTATCAAGGAATTCTCTTGTCTTGGATAAATGTGATAATGGAATTAATTACCAGACTGGAGGATGCAAATCTAATAAGAGCTGGATAAATGTGTGATATCACTTCATAATATTCACCTGCAAAAGAGTGATTGTTATGCATATTTGTGAGATTTGATTTGAATATTATGTGTGTTTATTCCAATCAGACGAGTGGTTGGGGCTTATGCAAGTCAGAGGAATTAAAGGAGAACTAAACCCTAAAAATGAATGTGGCTAAAAAGCCATATCTTATATAATGAACTTATTGCACCAGCCTAAAGTTTCAGCTTGTCAATAGCAGCAATGATCCAGGACTTCAAACTTGTCACAGGGGGTCACCATCTTGGAAAGTGTCTGTGACACTCACATGCTCAGTGGGCTCTGAGCAGCTGTTGAGAAGCTATGCTTAGGGGTCGTCGCAAGTTATCCAGCAGAAAATTAGATTTGCCTGAAATATAAGCTGATCCTACAGGGCTGGTTATTAAATTCTGATGCTAATTGCATTGGTTTCTGTGCTGCCATGGAGTAATTATCTGTATTAATTACTAATCAGCCTTAAATTGTGATATTACTGTATATTGTGAGTGGGTCCCTAAGCTCAGTAAGTGACAGCAGCACAGAGCATGTGCAGTGAATCAGCAGAAAAGAACATGGGAGCTACTGGGGCATCTTTGGAGACACAGATCTTTACTGCTAAAGGGCTGTGGTTGCCTTGAGATGGTACAGAAGCCCAAAACATAATGTTCAACATTTCTAGCTACTTCTTTAGTTAAGCTTTAGTTCTCCTTTAAAGGCTGGCAGTACTCATAAAGATGCCCTAAAACCTGCAATAAAGTCTAAGTTTGTGCAACTGCCTAGCAGCCCCATAGAGACCAATAGCAATGCAAATAAAGCTGCACCAAAATGATGTAGCTCTGTGGGACTACTGCAGTCGATGTAACAATTGGAAACATGTCCTTTCAAGGCTCCTAGACACAAATGGGTCCCATTTTATATAAGTGGCCAGACTGGGCCCCATAATAATCTCGAATGTCCTGCCTGCACCCCTCCAGTAGTCACCACAGATCTGACCCATGCCTACTTTTATTCAGTGTTGGACTGGCCCACCGGGATACCAGGAAAACTCCTGGTGGGCCCAGGTGTCAGTGGCCCTCATGCTGCTAAACATTTGGCCTATTTCATGGCCATTCCCTATTTCTAAGAGAATAAAGAGGCTAAATAGATGGAATAATAGGTTATAGTATGTAAAGAAAAGAGACTAGGAGAATGGAGGCTGAGTGAGGAGAGGAAGAATATTAGTACTAAGAGTGAGCCCCTGGTCTAAATTTTCTTGGTGTCCCAGTCTGACACTGCTTTTATTGCCAGGGGGCCCCTTTAGTGTAACACTGGCTTAGACAGTGTGCACCCCCCTCGTACATTCCTGCCTAGGGGAAAATAAGCAGAAGATAAACAGGCCATAAGTTCTCCTAAAGGTTCTGTGCCCCCGGCTGTCTAAACATGTGCCAGATTCTTTCCTAAAGACACAGGGGCTGCCGCTAGAGATCGAATGGCTTAGCCATATGACATTACAAACTGGCCAGCTTCCTGAGCATAAATAGCAGAACTCTCTGAAGAATGAAATATTTAGGGTGCTTTGTTTCGCCCTGTGGAGGAATTATGTCTGGACTCATTGTATTTATAAAAATAGCACTTGCCTGTAACTAAGTGCAAGATATTCATGAATTGCATTGGGCTCTGCCTATTTTTGCTCTGCTTTGTAATATTAACAACATACAGTATTTACATTGTACAGCCTTTTTGCAGCTTAAAGGGGCAGTATACTACCTTTCCAACATGAGTTCAATAATTAGGTCTTGTGCTGAACATACTTTTTGCCAGTTGTTTCAATCTATGGTTTTGCTTAGTTCTTGAGCTAAACAGGGAAACTAAAGCTACTCCATATTTGGTCCTTGCAAAGTAGATGTTTGCCCTGTTTAGCAAAATAAGCAAAAATGATGTTCAGCAGAAGCCCTGTTATTTGCACTCATGCTGAACAAGGGAGTTGACTGCCCCTTTAATTAGCGGCTCTTTGAGGATAAAAAAAAATAGAAAAAAGTAAAAATAATAAAAAATATTGTGTAATTTTATAGCTTGTTAACTTTGTATATACAACAGAGGTTTTCCTCCAGGTGTTCAACTGCAGCTTCTATCATCACCCCTGACAGCCAATGGGAATGCTGGGAGCTGTAGTATAACAGACAGAAGGCCAATTGATAATTCATGTCATTTTGTGGGCCCCTCTCTGTGCTAACTCACGTTCAGGTGCTATTTCCTTGAATATGTACATACAGAAGCTTGGTAGATGCATCTCTTAATAAAAGACGTCCCAATGTTGCATGTGTCAGAAGGAAGTGGAGTCACAGACACAATACTTGATTTGATTCAACTATTCATCCCACATTAGTAATAAGTAGGGATGTAGCGAACGTCGGAAAAAAAGTTCGCGAACATATTCGCGAACTTGCGCAAAAATGCGAGCGGTTCGCGAACGGTTCGCGAACCCCATAGACTTCAATGGGAAGGCGAACTTTAACATCTAAAAAAGACATTTCTGTCCAGAAAAATGATTTTAAAGTTGTTTAAAGGGTGCAACGACCTGGACAGTGGCATGCCAGAGGGGGATCAAGGGCAAAAATGTATCTGAAAAATCTGCCTGTGTGTGCTTGGAAGAGATAGTGTAGGGGGAGAGCTGTTAGTGATTTCAGGGACAGATGATAGTAAGTTTGCTGGCTAGTAATCTGCTTGATACTGCTCTGTATTGGAACAAAAAAATAAATAAAAGCAGTCCTTACAAGGACTACTGTTATTGCAGCAGTCAGCAGATGAGATCAGAAGCAGGACAGCTGCCCACTGCAGCTACATACAGAGCACTGCAGTAGAAGGTAGATTACTAGCCAGCAAAGCTACCTAAGCTTAAATGTCCCTCAAACCCCTGCAGACTTCTGTCCCTCCAATAACAGAGCAGTATCAACACGATTACTAGCCAGCAAACTTTCAACTGTCCCTGAAATCACTAACAGGCAGCAGCTCTCTCCCTACACTATCTCTTCAGCACACACAGGCAGAGTGAAAAAAACGCTGCAGGGCTTCGGTTTTTATAGGGAAGGGGAGTGGTCCAGGGGAGAGCTTCCTGATTGGCTGCCATGTACCTGCTGGTCTGGGGTGAGAGGGCAAAAAAAAGCGCCAACAATGGCGAACCCAAAATGGCGAACGTCGCGCGACGTTCGCGAACTTCCGGCGAGCGCGAACACCCGATGTTCGCGCGAACAAGTTCGCCGGCGAACAGTTCGCGCCATCTCTAGTAATAAGCAAATCGGTACAATGTGGAATTATTCTATGACTAAATGCAGTACTATTGCTCCAGATTATGATATAGATTAGAGGGGAAGTCACCACAAAACTGTTTTTTTTTTGTTTTTTTTTTTAAATAATATAATGCTAAGGTTCTTTTCATTTCATTGGCTTTTACTTCTTTGTAATGTGCAACTGCTACTGCAAGCATGATCTGTCTGGCTGTTTGCATTCAGTGCACTGCTGGTTCAGACTGTGTGAGTGTACTGTGTGTGACTAAGTAACAAAGGCTGTACTTAATCTCTTTTGCAGCTCGTGCACGGAGAGGGATGAATGGTATAGCTGTATCAGCAGAACTGTGCAGGAATATTACAAAGCTCCCACTGTATCTATCTACAACAACCTAGAGGTGAGTACAGTTTAGGATTGGGAGATTGGCAGCACTTCTCTTACTGTAAGCCAAGTGGTGCCAAATTTGTGGACCTTCAGCTGTTCTAGAACTACAGCATCCATAATCCTTAGCCAGATAATAATGGTAAAACTGCCGTTTGGATAGGATACTGTATGTCCCCTGACCCATTCAAAATTACTGATTAATAGATAAAAATGCCTGCATGTCCTTAAATGTTTCCATTTTTTGGTTTGCAATTTGCAAGTGTAGTCATTTTCCGGCGAAATATCATGAAATAAAAGCCAGAGGTGCTACGGTTTTGTGCATGGTGCACTACTTATCCTCCGCATGGTAAAAAAAAAGTATGGCGCTGCCACGCTGTTTGCTCTTTTGGTATCAAAAACAAATGTAAACCCTTGAGTCAAATTAAAATAAAATTGTGCTCTTCTGGGCACTCATGCACCTTTTAGTTATTTTTTTTCTGTTTGGTTTGCATGAAATTAGTTGTTTGTCCACTGCTGTAAAATCATTTTAACCAGTAGCGCCACCTGCTGTTTATTGGAGCTAACTGGACAGAGGCAGTAGAAAATTAAGTTAGCGAGAGAAGGAAAGTCTTGTGATGCTGCTCTACTCAGGTTCTGGGTCATTTATGGGTTGAGCAACATCAGAGGACTTTATTTTCTCATAACAAAAATTAACGTGTCCGGTTTCCCAAAAATCAACAGCAGGTGATGCTGTTCTTTCAAACTTATTATTTTAGCAGTGTAAAAATTGCCAATTTCTTAAAAACTGCACTGATGCCCAGAAGAGTACTCTGAGCAATTTTGCATTATTTTTTGGAAGGTTTACATTTCTTTTAAAAGGCTTATTTATAAACAGTAAGGGGGTTATTTATCAGAAGAAAAAAAAACCTTTGGAGCGGGCACTCAATGAAGGCAATCTTCCACCAGGCAGATAAATTCAAAGTGAAGCGTTTAAAAACTGCGACCAAATCCACATGGGATTTTTTGGCTTATTTATTAATACAATTTCACAAAAATTTTGTTTGAGGGAAAAAAATCGGGAAAAATAAGAATTTTAAAAAAAAATCGTAATTTACACACAATTTTAAAAAAAAAATGTTTTTTTCATCCTAAACTCCAATTTCTTATGTTTTTTGCACATCAAAAAATCATTGGGACTTCTCCCATTGACTTATATGCAACCTTGACAGGTCTGAGATGCCGGATTTTCTGATTCTGACTTTTCCATCCTAAATTTGTGGGGGTTTTTTTCACTAAAAATTCAGATTTTATACTTAAAAAAATAAGATCTTTTCCGGGTTTTGGGCATTCGGAGTTTAGTAAATAACAGGAAAAGAAGATAGAAAACAGTAGACTTGCAGAAGGTGGAATGTCCACGCAGAATCAGTAAGACCTTTACAGAAACTAAGGAAAGCAATCACAGATAATGAGAGAAAAGCCGTTATTATTATTATCTATGTGGTGGATTCCAGACTGATCATAGAGAAAACAAATAATGTTCTTCCCAAGAATGACTTTCTCTCATATTGGCCTCAGTTAAATTATTAAAATTAGGCAACAGTCACACAGTCAGCTCTGCCCCCTGCTGTTTGGACATTCGATTGCTCATTGTGTAAAATATCAGTAAGTAATGGCACAATCATTAACTAACAAAGCCTTTTCTGTCCCTCTTGCTTTTTTTTCATATGAGAATTTGAACTAAAGCCAACATTTCTAAAATTCAATGTTCAGCCTTCTACTGACTTAGCATCCCATGAATATTTCCTTTCCTGTCTGTGATTGGCTCTTACAGCAAATTCCATGTTCTTACATCAGCTGCCCAGAAAAGAAATACATAAATTAAGAATCAGAATATACAAATTATGGGGGTTCATACCTGCACAACCTACAATTTGCTGTTGCGTTTGTTACCGAATGATTGTATTAGGCAGGCAGTGATATTATTATATGTTTTATGCAAGTAGTTGTTAAATACATATTTACATTTATTTGGGTCTGCAATTCTTAAAAGTAAGAGAAGCACGAATTTACAGACAATGCTAGACAGTTTTAGATTTGCACAACTTTTATGCAATACTACCATCTAGTGGACAAATATTAAAACAAGTGTTTCATTATCTAACTGTTACAATCTCCAGTCAATTCTCAACCAGTGTCCCCCCTCCAGCTCAGCATTTCCCACTGCCAGTGTGGATCATTAAAGGAGAAGTAAACCCCTTATTTAAAAAAACTCTACCCCACATAGACCCTCCCCCCCCCCCCAGAAAAGCTACTACCCCGGGCAAATGCCCCTAAGTTTTTACTTACCCCTCGGTGCAGATTCACGGCATCAGAGTTTATGGCAGCCATCTTCTTTTTCTTCGGTCTTCATCAGGTCTTCTTCTAGCGATTCGAAATTTTCGGTGCATGCGCTGTTGACAAAAACCCGAAGACTGCTCCAACTGCGCATGCACCGATATGGAACTTCCCGATGAAGTGTTGTTCTCCAACTTTCTTTTACATTTGAATGTGGCTCATGGGTAAAATAGTTTGGAGACCCCTGCTTTATAGTAACTCATTAATAGTAAGTATATAGATGCTTCTAAAACACATGATTTTTACGGCCATAGGCTAACAGAACATTATATTTAAATGTGTAGAGAACAATTCAATTGCTAGTTCTTACTTTTAGTAAGAAAAGAATCTGTGCTACTAATAACGACAATAAAGTTATGATGGGAGCATCTCTCCTGTGTTATAAGGGATACTATCCCTCTGAATAAAACTCATTAGGAAATACCAACCTGTAGTTCTATCCTTTCATTAGGGTGTATCTTTCTTTAACCATTTCAGTGCTGCAGGTGGCTCATTGGTCTGTGCCACGCGTAAGCAAACCGTCTATAGATCAAAGTGCTCATCGGTATATACAGTAGAATCCACAGTAATGGCACTATGGCCATTCCGAATTTCTGGTGCTAGGACACACCAATAGACAGGGCTGTATTTAGGTCCAATGCCACCCTAAGCATTGGACCTAAACCCGCCCCTACGTCATGCACGCTGAAGTCACGCGCTGGCGCACTGATGTCACGTGCACGCTGATGTCACGTGACGTATTCAGCGGAAGAACTGCAATGTTCTGAAAGCTTTCTGTGATTATCATCTAGGTAAGCCAATAAAGGTATCACCTTAACCCCACTTTTGTTATGCTTCATATGAAATGTTCTACCCTATAACTTTTTCAATGGACTTACACGGTACAAAAAACTGTACCTGGTGCTATACAAGCGCACCATACAACTGCACACAGCGTGTTTTTGTGCAAATAATGGTTTCATTGTCTCTTCTCAGATTAGGGAAAGACTGGGAATGGGCTTGGGTGAGAGACCTCCGAGCGTGGCCCATATGTCGCATGCTGTGATGTGTATGAATTGTGGCAGTGACTTTAGCCTAACGCTAAGGCGACATCACTGTCACGCTTGTGGCAAGGTAAGTTATTATGTGCCCGGAACCAAACCTCCACTCTGTAATCCACACTTATTTACTCTTGCACAACTTCCTTTATGAGTTTCCTAAATCCAGGGGTCAAGGTGGAGATTATCCCATTTATATAAGATAAGGGCAATGCTGAGGCTCAAACTTGTACCCAACTCCTTGCAATGCTATTTCGACAGATTGTTTGTCGCAGTTGCTCAAGAAACAAATATCCGCTGAAGTACCTCAAAGATCGACCGTCAAAAGTGTGTGATGGCTGCTTCGCAGAACTACGCAAAAGAGGTAACCATGGCA
This sequence comes from Xenopus petersii, assembly GCA_038501925.1. Classification (NCBI taxonomy): domain Eukaryota; kingdom Metazoa; phylum Chordata; class Amphibia; order Anura; family Pipidae; genus Xenopus; species Xenopus petersii. The sequence goes on along the minus strand of CM076679.1, from coordinate 116,351,271 downwards.
CATTGGCAAGGCTCTTCATTCAGCATTAAAATATAAAATTGTTTATTATTCATTTCATTTGGTGCATAGTTGTGGCCTGTTGAATGAAGGTGCTCTGTATGGGGCTGAAATACTGACAATATTAACAATTACAACGGCCATAGGCCTAATATTTGGGGGGTTTAAGCCCCCTGTTTCTGTTCAGATTATTTCCCAGGTTAAACCTTAACCACATTGACCTTTGGGCTGGTTTACCCAAAGTGCTGTTTTGAGGCACCCAAGGAGGGCCAGCCCTTCAATTTAAAAGCCTCTGCTATAGGCTGGTTTCCAAACTTCAATCAATCAATAATTTGTCAGTTTAGCCCATAAGGGGCCCCTAGGGAGAAATTGGGTTCAATAGTTATCTGCTATACTTTTAACTATAGTATAGGTGTTAACTCTATATCCGTAGTGTTATTATGAGCCAAATGAGCATATGATAGATCACAAACAGTGGCACAGCTATAGGGAGCTGGGCATCCCCATTAAAGGACCAGTAACATCAAAAACATTTTTAAAAAAATGTGTTAGTATATATAGAACAAAACCACCAAGACAAATTAAACTTTAAACGTTTTTAACACCCATTGACTTCAATGCGTTTCGCTAATTTTTCGCAGAATTTCAAATATCACCATCACTACTGATCACACCTTAGTTGCTTTTTTTGTACTGTCCCTAAACACCTATATTCAGGGTTTTATATAATGTAGAAAAGCAAAGCTGTGGGCTGCTCCTATTCAACAACTCCCACCCAGTGGGGGGCATTTATAAACAGTAACCCATGGCAACCAATCAGATTGCTGCATTCGTTGCTCTACTTGCAGCTGGTTTCAAAAAGCTAATCACTGATTGGTTGCTATAGGTAACTGCCCATGGGCAAATTTGCCCAGTGTTGATAAATGAGCCCCACTCTCAATGCCGACTGCTGTAATTGTGCATTAGAATGCCTGTCCCTGGCTAAAATATCTCTTCTTCACTTCTGTTTCCTACAGACCTAGCAGCAATGAACATGAACGCCTCACCACTCTTACCCAGATCCACCAGCACATTGTCAGCCATGTTTCACAGCATTCACCCGTCTTACTTTAGAAGACAGAAGAAAATCCCTTCTGCTCTGATGGAGGTAGGGCCAAGGCTGTCTGATAAAAGGCAAGGATAAAAGATGTTTCGTATACATTTCCTTTTTATGGTAATTTAAAGGGCAAATTTCAAAAACAGGTGGAGTTACTGGAAGCTGCATACAGATGGAGCATGCCAAAATGGGTTGCCAGTTGCACCTGAAAAATCTCAGGATTCACCACTATTACTGCTTCCGTTGTTTATAGAAAATGGCCCCAAATATCTTGTTACCTAAACACAATTAAAATCTGCAATTCAGTAATGTGATATTTCTCAATATGACACTGGGTAAACCAAAATTGTCTTCATACGTATGCAAATGTGTTCCTTTTTGCAGCCCTTTTGCTGTTGTTTAGGTTGAAGGTCCAGTCTTTTGTTGTACTTGGGAAGTTTTATTTTCCCAAAAGCTTCGAGGACATGAGTTGGATACTAGCAATAATCGCAACAGATTCTTTCGCTACAGAGAAAAGGAAAACACTTGCCATCTGAAATGATATTTGTCTTGAAAGCAATGTAAATATTTTATAGGGATAATAGTAGCGGAGAGCCGGAGGTGACTGCTTGCGTTGGAGATTTTGATTAAAATATATCATAATCACTGAATTGTATATCGTTCCCACCAGCTAATATAAATCCTTGTTTCATTATCTGCTTCCTTGGCATTATGGGGATCTGCATAATCTTATCTCCCTTGGCAGTAATGTTACACAGAGCACTAAGGCCCTAAATATTCAGATTAAATTTAAGTGTGATGTACTGATATTATAAAGCCATTTGTGTGTGTACTTTTTGCCTTTCTACTTATTACTGTGGACAGCAGCGCCCGGCAACCAAACAGCAGTTTTATTCTGTGACTTATTTTTATTAATGTTACTGTATATTTATTACATATCTTTTCATTCAGACTCGCTCTTCATTCATTCATTCATCTTCCAACTTAAAGGAGACACTTTGGGGCAGATTTACGAAGGGTCGAATTTCAGAGCACAAAAAACTTCGAAATTCGACCATCGAATTAAAAAACATCGAATTCGAAGTTTTTTGAATACGTTTTTTGAATAAAAATCAAACGTTTAAATTGTTTGAATCAAACAATTCGAACGATTTTTATCAATCGATCGAAGGATTTCTATTCGACCAAAAAAAAAAACTTAGAAAAGTGCTGTGGAAGGTCCCCATAGGCTAACATTGCACTTCGGTAGCTTAAATTTTAAGTTTTTTTTAAAGAGACAGTACTTTGATTATCGAATGGTCGAATAGTCGAACGATTTTTACTTCGAATAGTTCGAATCACTTTCACATTCGCATTTACTCGAGCTTAGTAAATCTGCCCCAAAATTTGTGTAAAAAAAATAAGAACGTACATTATACTCATTTAGATATAGAAGAATTGTGCTTAAAAAAGTAGTCCAAGTTCAGAAGATAATAGCTGGAGAGCACATTTTCTTGTTTTAAAATTCCATTTCTTTATTTGCAGAAAGTCCTGCACAACATGTTTCGGCTACATCGGCCTTCATCAGGTGCATAAAATACAGTGATGTAGCAAGCTATTTAACCCCTAACCTCACCAACAACTTTACACCCGCTCCATAGTCTGGCCAGGTATTTACATACATTCAAAACAATGAACTACTGCAATCTAGTGGCTTACTTATAGTTAACACCGTTACAATGTGGCAATCGTATTGTAGCAAATACATGATAAGTTACATCCTGTTACATTTTGTATACAAGTATCTTTTAAAATAATAAAGTATTCTCCTACCAGTATTGTGTCAACATGTATTCAATTCAGTATTCCAATAAGCTATGTTAGTCCAAGATCTATCTGAAAAGGAAAAAAGAATATTCATCAGAATTAGCTGGTATTTTACAGTAAGCTGTATTCTGTTATAAAAAACATTTATAGCTCATTGGAATAATATAGCATATTAGAATACTAAATTGAATACATGTTGACACAATACTGGTAGGAGAATACTTTATTACTTTAAAGGATACTTGTATACAAAATGTAACAGGATTTAACATATCATGTATTTGCTACAATACGATTGCCACCTTCTAACGGTGTTAACTATAAGTAAGCCACTAGATGGCATTGTTTTGAATGTATGTAAATACCTGGACTGACTATAGAGCGGGTGTAAAGTTGATGTTGAGGTGAGGGGTTAAATAGCTTGCTACATCACTGTATTCTATGCACCTGATGTAGCCGAAACATGTTGTGCAGGACTTTCTGCAAATAAAGAATTGGAATTTTAAAACAAGAAAAACGTGCTCTCCAGCTATTATCTTCTGTACTTGGAATCCTTTTGCACTCCGGCACGGGGTTTGCAGTTCATTGAGAAGCATAAATATACACATGACTAAATGAAGGACAATCCTTATTTTGCTTAAAAAAGTAGTGTTTCAGGCTGATTTATTGAATATTTCTGCAAAAACCCTAATAATCCCTCCCTTCCAGGGGCGGAACTACCGGGGGAGCAGGGGGTGCGAGCGGGCCAGGGCCCGCACCCCCTCAGGGCCCCCCGGCAGTCCGCCCGCCGCATGTTCGGCGGCCACTTCCGGGTTTACGGAGGGGGGCGGGGGCCCGGCTGCGCGTCCTGCGCCAGGGCCCGCCCCCCTCTAGTTCCGTTTTTGCTCCCTTCTCTTCCACATCCTGCTCCCTGAATTCCCAGGCTATGCAGGGGAGCTGGTGGCTCTCAGCACTATAGGACAGGAACCAATTAGCAGCTAGCAGGACCTGATAGGGAACTGAAGTCTGTGCATGTGTGACTGCAGGACTGTGATTGGCTGTCCCCCTCCTAATGTGCTTCTGGCAGGGACCGTTAGGACACGCCCACCCCTCATTTGAAACACAGACAGGGACCAGAGAACATCTATAGGGAGCTTCGATAAAGGGGATATTTTTAAAGATAATATTAATTTTTAGCACCATGTAAAAGCAACACCATATATTACTTATAATTGCCTACAAAATTAGGGTTTTTTCATTTATCCTATATGTCTCCTTTAAATGACTGCCTGGTTGCTAGGGTCTGCAGGCTCTTGATTTATGGCATATTTCATGAAATACTCTAACTCTAAGCAACTTTTCATTTGCCTTAATTTTATATTCTTTATACACTAGTTTTTTTACCTTCTACTTCTGACTTTTTCCAACTTTCAAATGGGGGTCACCGACCCCATCTAAAAACGAATGCTTTGTAATGCTACTAATGTATTGTTATCTCCCATTCAAATCAATGTACAGTTTCTAGTGTAATTTGGACACTAGCAACCGGATTGCTGAAACTGCAAACTAGAGAGCTGCCGAATAAAAAGCAAAATAACTCAAAAAAACACAAATAATAAAAAATGAAAACCAACTGCAAATTGTCTCAGAATACCAATCTCTACATCATACTAAGGGGCCGATTCATTAACTTCGAGTGAAGGATTCGAAGTAAAAAAACTTCGAATTTTGAAGTTTTTTTTGGGCTACTTCGACCATCGAATGGGCTACTTCGACCTTCGGCTACTACTACGACTTTGAATCGAAGGATTCGAAGTAAAAATCGTTCGACTATTCGATCATTCGATAGTCAAAGTACTGTCTGTTTAAAAAAAACTTTCGACCCCCTAGTTCGCCATCTAAAAGCTACCGAAGTCAATGTTAGCCTATGGGGAAGGTCCCCATAGGCTTGCCTAACTTTTTTTGATCGAAGGATATTCCTTCGATCGTTGGATTTAAATCCTTCGAATCGTTCGATTTGAAGGATTTTATCGTTCGATCGAATGAATAATCTTTCGATCGTACGATCGTACTATCTGCGCTAAATCCTTCAACTTCGATATTCGAAGTCTAAGGATTTCAATTCCCAGTCGAATATCGAGGGTTAATTAACCCTCGATATTCGACCCTTAGTGAATCAGCCCCTAAAAGTTAATTTAAAGGTGAACAATCCCCTTAAAGAAAAATTGTTTTGTTCACTAGGGTGGAGCAAGTTTATACCTAAATATAGATATATAAGTATATGAGCAGTTACACAGATTATGCACCTAATTAGCTTGGGTCTCTACTCAGCATATTTCTAATGTTCCATGGAAGGAGAACGTGCATTGGAAAGAGTCAGAAGAAAAAAGCAAACAATTCAAAAACTATAAAAAATAAACAATGAAGACCAATTGAAAACTTGCTTAGGATTAGTCATTTTATAACATACTAAAAGTTAACTTAGGTGAACCACCACTTTAAGATATGAATGTCAAAATTACAGAAAGATCCCTTATACGGAAAGCCGAGGTCCCAAGCATTCTGGATAACAGATTCTATACCTGTAGAGAAAAAAAAATATGCACCAGTTAGGGCTCTTACTGACGAGCGGTTGAAGCTACGCTCCCCTGCATTCCGTTTTTCTGCATTCAGCCGTATGGGAGCGCAGAAATAGACGCATTAAGATTTTTTCAATGGGGCTGTACTCACACAGGCATGTGTAGGCGCCGATGCAGGAAAAATGCAGCATGTTGCGTTCGGCGCCTACACGCGTCTGTGTGAGTACAGCCCCATTGAAAAAAGCTTAATGCGTCTATTCCTGCGCTCCCATACGGCTGAACGCAGAAAAACGGAATGCAGGAGAGCGCAGCTTCAACCGCTCGTCAGTAAGAGCCCGTAAGCAGTACAGGAAAAGGGGGTTTGCCTATGGCAGTTTTACATATAAATATAGACTCCTGGATTCCTACCCAGGTTTCCAAGTGGACAAACCAATGCTAGGCAATTGGGCCCTAAACGTTATTCTGTAAGTGAAATGCACACACAAGAATTGATGTTATTGTAAATATGGAATAGCCATGCGTGCATCTCGGAATATTATCGTATTCTGTTTTATAGATAAAAGTAATGAACCCTTCAGCTGTTGCACAGTGTGTGTGAGCAGCCACACAAATATCTCATCTTGTCCCTGTTCCTCCCCAGGCTGCAGCATCCGGAGAGAATTCCTCAATTAGTGGCTATCTCCATTGGTGCAAAAAAGGCAAAAAATACTGGAAAAAACGTTGGTTTGTTATTAAGGGCAAAGTCCTCTACACCTACACAGCATGTGAGGTAAGCGGAACACACAAGCATTGTCCCTAAGTGATGCTTTTAGTTATAACTTCCAAAGTCATGGAGTTTTTTTTCACTTTTTTATTTTTTAACAGGATAAAGTTGCCACGGAAAGTTTACCTCTATTAGGTTTCCACATTGTGCCTGACAACTGGAATGAGAAACCCAAACTGGGCACTGTGTTCCAGCTTTACCACAAAAAGACCTTGTTTTATAGCTTCAAAGCAGCGGATACTAATGCTGCAATCAGGTAATGGAATTGCGTCATCTATTACCATTGAATTCTTCTGGGCAAATGTATCTACATCTAGAGCAAGCCAGTGCCGGACCAGGAGACCAGGAAAACCAGGAAAAGTCCCGGTGGGCCCAGGTGTCAGTGGGCCCTTGTGCTGCAAAACATTGGCTGCATTTGGCCTATTCTATGACCATTCTCTGTTTCTATGAGAACAAAGATGCTAAATAGATGGAATAATAGATTATAGTATGTAAAAAAAAGAGACTAGGAGAATAGAGGGTGAGTGAGGAGCGGAAGAATAATAGTACTGAGAGTGGGCCCCTGGACTAAGTTTTTTGGGTGGGCCCCTGGTGTCCCAGTCCGACACTGGAGCAAGCAAACCATACATTATAGGACACACACACAGTGGACAGGGTCAGACAAAGGGAGAAAATCCAGTGGAGCTTTCGACTGTGGTGGGGGGCACCCCGGCAACAGCCCTGGTGGGTCCCAGTCTGACTCAGACACTGACAGTGGAGTAAGCTGTACTGCCAATACTCTTTTGAGATTATTGCCAGTATGTAGCCATAAGGTGGCTGTGAATTATACGCCAATGGATGCAGTGAAGATCCACTAAAATTGTGGATGGTCATAGCAAGAGGAAGCTGTATGTTTTGTGGCTAAGCAAAGGTGCCAGGTTGCCAAGAGGTTGCAATTCACTTCTTAAAGGAGATGTAAACCCTTGAAACTCATTGATGTAAAACCTCCCATAAGCATCTTTAAAGGGCGCGTAAAGGCAAGAAAATAAAATCCCATTTTTACTTTCTTTAATGAAAAAGAAACCTATCTCCAATATACTTTAATTAAAAAGTGTGTACAGTTTTTATAAGAAACCTGACTGTATGCAGTGAAGTTCTCCCTTCATTTACTGCTGTGGATAGGAATTGTCAGACGGTCCCTAAATGCTGAGCAGGGAAACAATCATACTTATGAACAGCAGGGGGAGCCCCCGCCTTACTTTCCAGCCATGCAGAACTCAAGCAGCTTTGTTTGTTTCCCTGTAGAGCAGCCGGCGACTGTGTAGGGATTTGTATTGGATTTTATTTTTGCCTTTACATCACCTTTTCTGTTTCCAAATCCAGCTGCAGGGACAAAGATCATGGAGCCAGATTTAAACAGATAAACTGGGATTCTATTTGGAGGATTATATTTTTGCAGCCACTGGTTCTGCAGAGTTGGAGAAAGTTTGTATTAAACAATACAAAAATTATAAAATCCACATTAGATTACATGACAACACAGGACCCAGTGCAGTCTGTATATTCTGATCATTAATCAGTCTTGTTGTATCGGCTTCTGGCAGATATTATTTGACTTGTGCTAAGCAGCCCACATTGAGCATGTGCACAGTCTTGGTCTTGCAAAGATGTTTAACAAAGTTACAAGATGGTGACCCCCTGTGGCCAACTTTGAAAGCATTAATTATTTGTTTGATTAGGCTTGTGGTGCAGTAAGTTCATGTTTATGTTTAGTATACAAAATACAGTGTTTCTAGTCTATTTTAGAATTTAGTTGCCCATGAAATGCCTATGACTAAGTGCTAGATAAGCATAAAACGCATTAGGCTTTTTGTGTGGACTAATGGATATAATTAACTAATTAATTTGTTTAAATTTTTTTTTTAACATATATGTTTTGTGGTTTAAAAAAAAAAAAGATGGAAAGCAATTAAAAAAAAGTCTTTGTTTATGGTGAACAATCTGAAAACAACTGAACTGAAAAAAAAGTGTTTGGAAGGTGAACATCCCCTTTAAAAGACTGCACTCCGGTGACAACTAATACAATATTCTCTGTTCTGCAGGTGGGTTGAAGCCATAAAAGCTGCATCTGTATTATAACATTTACTAATGATGGGCCGCAAGGAGTCCAGCAAACAATATCAGGATTTATTTTCTACCCTGGGAATCGAGTTCTCTACTACTTCAGGAGTCTCCGACATTCGGCTAATGCTGCACTCAGACTGGAACCTCTTGGCCTCTACCGCCGTATTTAGTATTTTACCTTCTTTTTTATTAAATGGCCAGGGATGGACATGAGGCGTAACATTCCTAGCAATAACTGCACCAAATAAAATGGCATTGCCACATTTATAATACACTTTACTTTTAAAAACAATGACCTTTTTCTCAGTGGGGAGGAGCTTGAAATAAAGGCTGCAATTCTTTCCGCAGGAAAAGCCCAAGCCAAATTTGTTAATGGTGGTGGGTTTTACATTTTGTTCCAATGATCAGTTCTTCCGCAAGCTTATGAACTTACTCTCATATAGAGGCACTTTCATATATTTTGATGCTGTTCCTGTTGGAATACTGACCAGTCGAACCAGGCAATTGTTTAAACGTTCTGATTGGCTGCAGGTTCTAGTCCTGCCCACTTGGAAATTACCCATACAAAGACAAAAACATCTATATGGACTCATATTTTATTTTTATTTTTTTGCATTTTTAACAAAGAGTGATGTGAACCTGTTTTAGCAAAAAGACACAGTGGTGAATCAGATGACGTCTCCCTCCTGTTGTGTGAACTGTTACATTGGAAACCAGCCGTCCAGATTTAAACCAACATTAAGAAACCTGGAGCCAAATTATTGCTATGTGAAAGAGTATTTTGTACCATTCACTAATGTGTATATACTGTATACTATACAGTTCTCAATGCCTTGACAGTACCTAATATATTTCAGATTGCATACGCTGTTTCTCATTGGTTAATTGCACTGGTGTGTGCCCTCCTGCTCCAGCAAAGTGATATTTGGGGCCTGGTGGTGATTACAAAGCTCCTGCTGTGCCAGTCATGGGGAGGAGGGCCCAGATCATTTTGTTATCAAGGGCCCCAAGATGTCTGTTGGCAGCCCTGCTATAATACAATTACATGTTACTGAAAGTCCCAATATGGTGCTGAGGAAGAGGAAATGGGCAGTGCAAAGGATCATTGTTCTGCTGAAAGGAAACCTAAAAAGGAAACAGCAAATGCATTATATTGTTTACAAATAACTGACAGTATTTTGAGCCTTAAATGAACTAAAATAAAGACTGTTCCTTCCCAACATGTTATGAAAACACAAGGTTCACCTATTTTAAGGTCAACAAGGACATGTATAAATAAATATGTTTAACAGTGATGTGCGTTTCTTCAGGTGGTTTACATTCTGCTGTAACAAAAGTCTCAACGTTTGTTCCTGCATATTTATATAAAATTGTTATGAGTCTTGCAGAAATAAGCAGAACCTTTACTGTGACTTGGAAGCTGACATGTTGCACATCCTCCAGCCAAACACAGAATCAGTTACACTAAGGGGCAGATTTATCAAGGGTCGAAGTGAATGCGAGGGAATTTTCGAAGTTAAAAAATTTGAAATCATTTTTTTAATACTTCGACCATCGAATAGGGTACTACGACTTCGAATTTACTTCGACTTCGATTCGAAGTAAAAATTGTTTGACTATTCGATATTCGAAGTACTGTCTCTTTAAAAAAACTTCGACTTCAATACTTCGCCAACTTAAACCTGCCAAAGTGCTATGTTAGCCTATGGGGACCTTCCAGTTTTTTATATTCAAAGGAAAAATCTTACAATTCGAAGTACGATCGGAATTCGAATGTCGGAGGATTCTATTCGATGGTCGAATTTCGAAATATTTTCCACTTCGAAATTCGACCCTTGATAAATCTGCCCCTAAGTCAGACCAGAACCACCCACGGTGGACATAGAATTATCCATCCTAAAAACACTGTACCCTTTATACAGTAAACCCACAGAGTGTACGTTCTGGAGAGTCCATATATAATTATTAGTATGTGCTAGAAAAATGGTAGAGGAACTCCAGCAGAATAACTTCAAATTAAATGCGGTTTGAGTTTGTGGTCGATCATATTCACGCTAGTTTTAAATAACTCCCATGAACTTAAATTCAACCCCGGATAAATCTGCCCCTTAAATCATATTCTACAGACCACCACAAACTTTCTGTTTTGGACTAAAACAAATGGGGTAATGATATGGGGTGTTTGCTGTCCTAGATACTCAGCTTGAAGGTCAGTAAGGGTGAGATTAGGGGTCAGTATTTATGTGCTGTCCTAGGTGATTCAGAATGTGCAATAATATCTGACCATATACAGTATGTAACCCCATTATGAACTTAGAGGGGCCCTGATCAAAGGTTGGACCATGAAGGGGGTGGGGCTTGAATTGATAGTCTGACCACTATAAAGGAATTGTAGGTGTGTGTCTGTGTCCGTTTATGTACAGTTAAAGGAGACATATAGGATAAATGAAAAAACCCTAATTTTGTAGGCAAATATAAGTAATATATGGTGTTGCTTTTACATGGTGTTAAAAATTTACATTATCTTTAAAAATTGCCCCTTTATTGGAGCTCCCTATAGATGTTCTCTGGTCCCTGTCTGTGTTTCAAATGAGGGGTGGGCGTGTCCTAACAGTCCCTGCCAGAAGCACAGTAGGAGGGGGACAGCCAATCACAGCCCTGCAGTCACACAAGCAGACAGGCTTCAGTTCCCTATCAGGTCCTGCTAGCTGCTGATTGGTTCCTGTCCTACAGTTCAGTGAGCTGAGAGCCATCCGCTCCCCTGCACAGCCTGGGAATTCAGGGAGCAGGAAGTGGAAGAGAAGGGAGGGATTATTAGGGTTTTTGCAGAAATATGCAATAAATCAGCCTGAAACGCTACTTTTTTAAGTACAATTCTTCTATATCTAAATGATTATAATGTAATGGTACAATCTTATTTTTTTCACAAAATGTCTCCTTTAAGATTCTATAGCTAGCCATACAAGGGCAAATTTGTTGCCGCTTTAAGAACAAATGGCTAAATGATCATTTGAATGAATGATTCACCATCCTTGGTAGATGATATGTTAGGACACTTTAGACGTATCTTTTGTAGTGTTTTTTTTTTTTTTTTTAATAGTTTCTATTTAATTATTTGCTTTCTCTTCAGACTCTTTCCAGCTTTCAAATGGGGGTCACTGACCCCATCTTAAAACTCTTTAAGGATACAAAGTAAATTTTATTGCTACTTTATATTATTCATCTTTCTGTTCAGGCCTCTCCTATACACAACAATCTTGTCAGCACCTGTTTTTCATACTAGTAATGGGTGCAGGTCATATCATGGCACAAAAACAAACAGATCACAATAGAAGAAATCATCTTAAAAGCCTTTATTGAGCAGAGGGTTCTGAGCCGGGCACCAGCAACATTTAAAGTGGACCTGTCACCCAGACACAAAAATCTTTATAATAAAAGTCCTTTTCAAATTAAACATGAAATCCATTTTCTATTTTTTATTTAAGCATTCATAGCTGTTGTAAGCTCATTTAAAAATCTCAGCTGTCAATCAAATATTGTCTGCCCCTCCTCTATGCCCATGGCATAGAGGCGGGCAGACAATTACTTTCACTTTCAATTCAGCACTTCTTAGATGTCACTGCTCTCCCCACATTCCCCCAGTTCTCTTTACCATATAACTATGTGGTCAGGACATGGGGATGGACATCAGGTCCCCCATTCTGGTGCACAAACAAGATTCTGAGATGATACAAGGCTTGTCTTAATAACAGTGTCCATAAAATGGCTGCTGCCTGCTTGCTGTAATTTTGAAATCCCAGACTGAAGGAAACAAGATTCAAATAATTTATATAGTGTAGTTAAAGTTCATTTTCCTTGACTAATCTGATAAAATAGTATTTTGAATAATTTTTTTGGGTGACGGGTCCCCTTTAAGTCTTTATGAAGCTAATTTTATTACTCGTCTTTTTATTCAGGCCTCTCTTATTCATATCGGAGTCTTTTATTCAAACCAATGCATGGTTGCTAGGGGAATTTGAACCCTAGCAACCAGATTGCTGGAATTATAACTGGAGAGATTCTGAATAAAGAGTAAAAAAACACAAATAATGAAAAATGAAATACAATTGCAAATGGTCTCAGAATACCACTCTCTACATTATACTAAACGTTAACGTAAAGGTGCAACACCCCTTTAAGTAATGGGGGTGGTCAAAGTGGCAACAGGGGTTTGAGTGTCAAAGAAGTTAGATAAGCTCTATGAAAGATAGAAATTTGGACGGTGTATTCCCTTCCATATGGGGAAACATATCTGGGAGAATTGAGAGACTCGTCCCATTCCTTCTGGTCAGTCTGATCAATGTTCTTCTGAACATTTGTTTATGCAATGGAGCTTGGTCTTAAAGGGTAAGTAGACCTTTAAAATATGTGGATGTAAAATTGATGGGAGTGCTATTCTAAGCACTTGCACTTGCGTAATTTACGTTCATTATTTTATTTTTCTATTCCAAGATATTAAGGCAGGGGCGTAACTACAAAGGAAGCAGACCCTGCGACTGGGGGGCCCAGGAGGTTTAGGGGCCCCATGAGGCCCTAATTCATATACAATTTCAGTAAATATTAGTAAAACAGGTCAACCTCTAGACATTTTGGGGGCCTGAAAAATAATTTGCTGTGGGGCCCAGTAATATTTAGTTATGCCATTCATGTACTGTGAAGATGAATGAATGTTGTTACAACATCGCCACCTGCTGGTCAGCTTCCAACCAATCGGACTACCACAAAATAAAGGAAGCTGTCAGGAGAGGCACTTCCCTGCACTTATAAACTTGCCAGATTTCAGTATACTTAGCAGAGGATTCTTTATACTGCTGCCCAGTGAAAGAGAAAGTTAGGATTCTTGCTCAGACCTGGCAGTGCCACTGGGAAATGCATCCCACGCTCCTTACAATCAGCTGCTGGATATCCTGCAGAATGGCTGCAAACAGCAACACTGTACACATGAAACTACACTAAAAGGTAAGAGTGATAGTTACTGTGCTGCCAGGGAGCTGAAGCCACAAGCTACTAATACAGTTTAGATTAATTTATAGTTGACTAATTCAACAAAATGGACCTCATTCCCCAGGCCCTGGGAGTTGAGAGGAGGGGTCTGAACCCAAAGGGGCACATTTACCTAGGGTTGAATATAGAGGGTTAATTAACCCTCGATAATCGGCAGTTGAAGTAAAATCCTTCGACTTTGAATATCGAAGTCTAAGTATTTACCGCTATTCCTACGATCTAACAATCGAAGAAATAATCGTTCGTTTGAACGATTAAATCCTTCTAATCGAACGATTCGAAGGATTTTAATCCATCGAACGAACTAAATTCCTTGGATCAAAAAAATCTTGGAAAGCCTATGGGGGACCTTCCCCATAGGCTAACATTGGCCTCGGTAGGTTTTAGGTGGCGAACTAGGGGGGTTGAAGAATTTTTTAAAGAGACAGTACTTCGACTATCGAATAGTAGAACGATTTTTATTTCGAAACGTTCGATTTGAAGACGAAGGTCGTAGTCGAAGTAGCCCATTCGATGGTCGAAGTAGCCAAAAAAAACATTCGAAATTCGAACTATTTTTCCTCTATTGCTTCACTCGAGCTAAGTAAATGGGCCCCAAAATGTCTCCTTGGTTACTCTTTTCTTTTAATTAGTAATTGTTTTACTCCGTTGAAGAAGTTGCAGTCCCCCAACACATCATCTTCCATTGTTTTAAAGGTGTAGTTCACCTTTAAAGGGATTCCGTCATGACTTTTATAGTGTAGTTTTTATTTCTAAATTACACTGTTTACACTGCAAATAATTCACTCTACCATGTAAAATGTCATTCATTAACCAGCAAGTGTATTTTTATTTAGTTGTAATTTTGGTCATGTGCTTTCAGAAAGAGCCAGCACTTTAGAATGGAACTGCTTTCTGACAGCCTGTTGTTTCTCCTACTCAATGTAACTGAATGTGTCTCAGTGGGACCGGGATTTTACTATTGAGTGTTGTTCTTAGATCTACCAGGCAGCTATCTTGTTACCTTCCCCATTGTTCTGCTGTTTGGCTGCTGGGGGGAAGGGAGGGGGGTGATATCACTCCAACTTGCAGTACAGCAGTAAAGAGTGACTGAAGTTTATCAGAGCACAAGTCACATGACTGGGGGCAGCTGGAAAACTGACAATATGTCTAGCCCCATGTCAGATTTCAAAATTGAATATGAAAAAAATCTGTTTGGGAGAAAACAGATTTCAAATCTGTTTTGAGAAACAGATTTCAGTGCAGAATTCTGCTGGAGCAGCACTATTAACTGATGTTTTTGAAAAAAAAAAAAAAATTCCCATGACAGTATCCCTTTAAGTTAACTCTTAGTACAGGATATACTTTTTATTACTCGTCTTTCGATTTAGGCCTCTCCTATACATATTCCATTCTCTTACCCAAATCAGTGCATGGTTGCGAAGGTCATTTGGATCCTAGCAACCCCATTGCTGACATTGCAAACTGGATAGTGGCTGAATAAAAAGTTAAATACCCAAAACCAAAAAAAATGAAAACCAATTTTAAGTTGTCTCAGAATATCACTCTACATCAGTGAATGTGAATTTAAAGGTGAACAACCCTTTTCAATAAGAATTAAACTTTGGTTTAATGCTTATCTATTAAGAGTTGAATCTTTTAAAACAACTGGTTCTGATGGAAATCCTGTTTCACTGCAGGATGTGTCAGTTCTTTTCTTTAGCTTTGTGCAAAATACATATTAGAGTGTCAATCAAACACTAAACCAGACTGCGGCATAAAGAGTGACAGGTTGCCTAGAGACAGATACTGAAAGGTAACTTGATTATTTTAATTATGGCATTTTTACCTGGTTACATTGAAAAGTCTCTTATTACAGTGAGATGAAGCTTATATTAAATAGGTGGTTGACCTTTAGGTTAACTTTTACTATGTTATAGAATGGCCAACTCTAAGCAACTTTTCAATTGGTCTTCATTGTTTATTTTTAACAGTTTTTGGACTTTTTCTTCTAAACCGTTCCAGCTTTCAAATAAGGGTCACTGACCCCCATCTGAAATCAAATGCCACAAATGTATTGTTATTGCTACTTTTTATGACTCCCTCTTTCTATTCAGGCCTCTCCTATTCATATTCCAGTCAATTGCTAAAATCAATGTATGGTTACTAGGGTAATTTGGACCCTAGTTACCAGATTGGTTAAGATGCAAACTGAAGAACTGCTGAATAAAACGCTAAATAACAAACCTTCAACAATAAAAAAAGAAAACCAATTGCAAATAGTCTCAGAATATTCCTCTCTACATCATACGAAAAGTTAATTTAAAGGTGAACAACCCCTTTAAAGGGGGTTATATTAAAGGGTGTTATAGAATGGCGAATTGGAAGCAATTTTGCAATCGACCATTTCTTCTTTTCATAGTTTAACGATTTGCCTTCTGATTCTTTCCAAGCTTTCAAATGGGGGTCGCTGACCCACCAAAAAAAAATCAAACAAACACTAAGGCTACAAATGTATTTCTATTGATATTATCACTCATCTTTCTATTCAGTCCCACTCCTATTCCAGTCTCTTATTCAAATCAATGCATGGTTGCTAGGGTAAGTTGGACCCTAGCAACCAGATTGCAGAAATTGCCAACTGGAGAGTTGCTGCACAAAAAGCTAAACTAAAAAAACTAAATTAAACAAATAATAAAAAATTAAAACCAATTGCAAGTTGTCCCAGAATATCCCTCTCTACATTATACTAAAAGTCCATTTAAAGGTAAACAACTTCTTTAAGCAACTGCATCTCTATTTGTATCTATCTATAGAATTCCAGTCGTGGGTGCGGGTTTTCCTATGAAAGGCAGTGGCAGTTCAGCCCTCTCTGATAGAAAAGGAAGGAGAGGGACTCCAAACATTTCATTTACAGGGAGAGCAGCACCTGTAACACCGGCTGTACAGCGGAAGGATTCCTAGTACTCTACACAGAATCTTACGGCGCTAGCGGAAAGATACGTAAAAAGGTTCAGCCTTCCGGGGGCGGAGTCAACCCAGATATGCCGCACCAATCTCTCAGCCGTCCTCCTCTGACGTCACCCCCGCCCTCACTGTGTCCGAGAGGGAAGAGGAAGCAAAACCAGGGGAAAGAAAGGCGGCGGAGCGCGGGGTCACGACCTCTGACCTCTCACCGAAGGGAAAATAAATACAAACAAAATAAATAGTATTTACACCGGAGAAAAGTACGACGAACACAGAACACGGGCCGCCGGGGGCTGAGGCTTTAAATCGGACCTCCTATGTGGCGAGGTAAGCGAGAGGAAAAACAGACAGGCCTTGGCTAGTTACGGAGGCGCTCTAGGCCTTGGTTTGTTTGGTAGAATAAAAGTAGCCCCGCAGCAATAGCGCAATTACACGATCTCAAGCCTCACTGAACTGGGGTTCTTCCACGGACCGGCCTTAATCACCCCCAGAACGAACCGCACACTCGGACAGCACAGCCAATCAGAGACGAGCCCTCCAGCTGTCACAGCCAATAACAAGCGAGAGACCCGCTAGGGATGAAGTGGTGAGCGTTGAGGAGAGCGCCTTTGGTTTTCCGCCAGCGCAGCCGCCATTAGTAGCAATATGTTACGTCCCTTACTCTACTACACGCTTGCACGGCAAGATGATTCAATCTATCCAGCTACCGCATAGTTCCTCCCTAACACCTTGGCTCTCAGCCAGTACCCGCCATTTTGCTTGCTGTCAGGGCCTCCTTTATTTATTTATTTTGCGCCGCCTGAGGGGGTGGGCCGTGTCGGCCAATCAGTTCACAGCTACAGCCGCATTGGTTGGTGACACGAGGCGAATGTTCCTGGAAGCCAATTAGAAAACGTGGGGGGCGTGATATCTTGTAAATCAATTATGGCTACGTGTGGTACCTCCTGCACTGAGAGGCCCCGCCTATAAAAGTTTCTGGGCTCAGTGATGTTTGCCTGTTTGGGGAATTGTTACCTTATATACATGGCGCTGTTCTAGCATAACAACCTAACGTATACTCAAGGCTAGTTGTGGTTGTAGTCCAGCAACATCTATGGGAGCAAGGTTACAATGTGATTTATTATTTGGGTTAATAAAATCCTAGTTAGATGGCAACCTGCCTGTAAGGGCAGAGATACACGGTCAGATTTGGGGAGATTAGTCGCCCGGAAACGAATCTCTTCGGGGCGACTAATCTCTCCGAACTGCCTTCCCGCCAACTCGCGATCACACTCAGAAAGCTTTGTTTTCTGAAGTCCCCAAAGTTTCCTTGTGAGGCGACTTCAGAAAATGAATCGCTCAGAGTGCCATCCCGTCTGCAATTTACATTCTAGCTGGTGGGAAGGCAGTTCGAGGAGATTAGTCACCCCTAAGAAGAGGAGATTTGTCACCAGGCGCCTAATCTCCACGAATCTGAGCATGTGCCTGTGCCCTAAATGTGAGTTATTGCCAGGGATGCACCGAATCCAGGAATCCTTCTGCCCGGCCGAACCGAATCCTAATTTGCATATTGTGTCACTTTTTGTCACAAAACAAGGAAGTAAATAATGTTTTCTCTTTCCCACCCCTAATTTGCATATGCAAATTAGGGTTCAGTTCAGTATTCAGCCGAATCTTTCACTAAGGTTTCGGGGGTTCGGCCGAATCCAAAATAGTGGATTCGGTGCATCCCAAGTTATTGCATGTGACTGCATATCTGGCTGCATGATTTGGGCAGTATGTATGTATATTTTTATTTGTATAGTGCTCCTTGAGGGCAAAGCACTGGGCAGTAGTGCAGAAAACAGGCAGAATAGAAACAACCAGACAGAGGCAGAATAGACACAAATTGAAAAGTAATTTAAAAGGGGTTTTTCACCCCCTTGCACCTAAGTACATTATTTGCAGTTAGGGTTGCCACCTTTTCTCAAAAAATTTAACGGCCGGTAAGGGGGTAGGAACAAAAAGGGGCAGACCGTAACGTAAAATGGGGCGGGTCACACACAGTGATGCAAATGGGGGCAGAGCAATGCGCGATGGACAGAAACCTGAAGAAAAAGTTAAGTACTGAGTGAATTGGGGGCGGCCAAGGGCTTTTTCTTAAGGGTATTACAAATTACCAGCAACTACATAGCCGGTAAATTTTATAATACCGGCCTTGGCAGGTGTTTTACCGGCTAGGCCGGTAAAATACCGGCCGGGTGGCAACCCTATTTGCAGTGTCAGGCATGGGTGAACCTTCAACTAAGCACATGACATACAGTGACAAGCAGCGGGTGATTTATTATACTCGGAGGATGGAAAAAGTCAGAATCTGAAAATACAGCATCTAAGACCCGAGAGATTTGGTTGGAGTCAGAAAATAATGAGATAAATTTGGATTTTGATAAATAACCCCCTAAAAGTTTTATTTAAAAGTGAACAACCCCTTTTCTTTGACCATGGCACAAGGGTACTTTGCTTTTTTATTGTAGTTTTGTCTTTTTTTTTTTTTTTACATTTGCAGGCAATTAAAGGCTTACATTGCAGTTATGGCAAGTGCATTTATAAAATTACTGTTCGCTGCCTAATAAATCTGCAGGCCTTGGAACGTTCACATATCTGGTCAGTTTTGTGTGTTATTTTTTACAGATGAGAAGGTATAAATTGCTGCTTTATCATGCCCTCAATTTTAAAAATTGCTCTAACTTCAATAAAACATCGAAACTTAATACCCTGAAGGACTGTGTACTATTTCCAGAGCTGTTCCAATATCTACATGTGCACAATAATTAAGCATCAAGGATGGAATCTATCTGAGGGTCAGGGCACACAAGCAGATTCGGGGAGATTAGTCGCCTCTGCGTCAAATCTCCTCTTCTTCGGGGCGACTAATCTCCCCGAACTGCCTTCCCGCCAGCTAGAATGAAAAATCGCCAGCGGGATGGCACTCACGACGCTTTTCTGAAGTCACCCAAAGTTTCCTCTTGAGGCAATTTCGGAAAACGAAGCAAAGTGCCATCCCGCTGGCGATTTTTCATATTAGCCAGCGGGAAAGCAGGGGAAGGCAGTTCGGGGAGATTGTCGCCCCGGCGACTAATCGCCTCTTCTGCGGGGCAACAATCTCCCTGAACTGCCTTCTTCCTGCCTTCCGCCTGCTTGAATGATAAAACGCCAGCTGAATGCACTTGCGGTGCTTCGATTTCCGAAATCGCCCGAAGTTGCACTACCCTCAGACATACATATATATATATACAAACAAATATATGAATGTCTGTCATGTTCTCTTGGGATTAAATTAGAAAGGTGTGCACTTGATCCACTAATAACTTCATTCCACCTGATTATTTTAGCTTGTGTAGAATAAATGTAATGATTCCAGTACCACATTGGCAGGTTAATTCAGCTGATAATGACCCTAGTATTGGCTGTGTGATATAAAACATAGACTGTAAGCTCCACTGGGGCAGGAACCAATGTGAATAATGAACAATTTCACTGTGGAATTAATATTTGATATTACAGGTATAGGATCAGTTATCCTGAAAGCTCTGAATTACAAAAAGGCCATTGTCGATATAGAGCATTCTATCCAAATAATCCAAATTTTAAAAAAGCATTTCTTTTTTCTCTGTAATAATAAAACAGTACCTTGTATACAAACTGATTGGAAGTAAAACCAGGCTATTGGGCGTATTTAATGTTTACATGATTTTCTAATAGACTTAAGGTATAAAGATCCAAATTGCAGAAAGTTCCGTTATCCGGAAAGCCCCAGGCTCGAGCATTCTGGATAACAGGTCCCATACCTGTATATTGTTTTCAGGGTTTATGTCTCCTTTAATACTAATGAAAATGTTGATTGGATTTATATTGGAAAATCACTTAGTATTTTGTTTACCCTTATGCAGTTACAAAGTCTGCTTCGTGTGGATGAGCCAATCAGTAGTACAGGTATGGGACCTGTTATCCAGAATGCTCGGGACCTGGGCCTTTCCAGATAGCGAATCTTTCTGTAATTTGGATCTTCATACCTTAAGTCTAATTTAAAATAATTGAAACCTAGTTTCCAATACGCCCAATTGATGCATTGGTACAAGAGGTCGTTAAAAAACGAGATCAAGAAAAAGAGTGCTACTCCCTTTGAGAAACTGATACAAATAAAGATTCCTCCATCACATACTGTTTCATTAGGAGTTGAAATCATAAATCAGATAAAGTTTAAAAACCACCCAACGTATGCCACAAATTGGGAGAAAGAGATTGGAAGAGCGTTTACAGACAATGAGTGGCAAAAGGCCTATATACTCACTCACAAGATGAGTACGGCTGTGAAGATGCAAGAAACTAATTTCAAAATTCTAACGAGGTGGTATCTATACCCAACAAAACTAAAAAAAATATACCCAGCAACTACAGACCACTGTTGGAGATGCGCCACGGAACCTGGAACATTTCTACACATCTGGTGGACGTGCCCAAAAATAAGATGGTATTGGGAGCAGATCAATAAACATTTGACACAAGTAACGGGGGGACATTTACCAGAGGCACCGGAGGTGTGGTTATTGTCCATGTTCCCAGACGCTATAAAGAAGATAAAAAACAGTTTCATAAAATTTGCTTTACAAGCAGCAAGAGCAGTGATACCGAGGAAATGGAAATCGACCCACCCTCCCTCAGTAGAGGAATGGATACGGGAAATCGAATCCATGAGGAAGATAGAGGAAATGATCTCCTATGACAAAAGTACACAGGAAAAATATATCGCTACATGGTCGGCATGGATAAGGTATAAAGATACACCAGATTATAAAAATCTTATGGATGGCTAGAAAGGTTAGACAAGAGAACTAAAGTTAAAAGCAATCAAAAAATAAATTGAATTTTAAAAGATGACGCAAATCGAAAAGGGATGAGATGACTACATGTCCAGGGGTTTTTCCTTTTTTCCTTTTTTTTTTTTTTTTTTTTTTTTTCTTTTTCCTTTCCCTGCTCTCTTTTACTTGTATTCTGGAATTATATTCTAATGTAAAAATAATGAAGTGGAAACCAAGATGTCTTGGACTATGTACATGATATAGACAAGTTGTGATATTTTTACATGTTGTAACTTCCTTTTACAATGGAAAAATCAGAAATAAAGATAAAGTATATAAAATAATTGAAACCTTAAATAAACCCAAAAGGTTTTGCTTCCAATAAGGATTAATTATAACTTAGTTTGGATCAAGTACAAGGTTTTATTATTAAAGAGAAAAAGGAAATAATTTTTAACGTTTTGGACTATTTGGATAAAATGTGGGAGTCTGTGGGAGATGGCCTTTGTGTAATGCAGAGCTTACTGGATACCACATTTCATGCCAAATGGGCACTTACTCATGAGCCCACGAGGAAGTGCCCATTTTGCACAAAACTTGTTAGGCTATACATGTCGTAATAAAAAAAAATTTTACTTTTGTAAAAAATTTTTGCTACTACATTACTATTTTTGGGTCTCCTCTCATCTATATTGTAATTTTTTATCTTGCTTACCTTTGGACTGGTGGTTTTTAGAGGAGACCACATTATTATTACTATTATAATTCCTTAAGACTATGCTTTTTCATTTTACTCTAGGAAAAGGGCTACATACCTCAATTTTCCTTATTCAACTAGAATGATCTTACTCCCCTATCAGCGTAACTGCCTTATTTTCAGTTATGGGCAAATAATAATATAATCTTTTTTTTGTAGAGGAACCAGTGTTTGTAAACATAACACTTAAAGCTATGGAATTGCCATTGCAAATGATGTCTGAATTGTGGTGCAAATTGAGAATATCGGTTCATATTTTTCTTGCTGGAAGTCATACAAAGAGGCTGTATGTGAGGAGCATGTCTTTCTTGCCTGGATGGGCGCAGACACTTATTGCGGGTGCAATATTCAGGATCCATGCTGACTCATGAAGGAAATGTATTGAATATTTCAGGCTGCAAAATCTCTGATCATCTGGTTAGTGCCATTATAGATGATGCAGCACCCTTCTCTTGTAACAAGTTTGATAATTTTTGCAAATCTGACTTTATTTCAGTGTTTAGGGAAATATATTCAACAACTGAATTTGCTTAAAGGAGAAGGAAAGGCTAAAATTAAGTAAGCTTTTTCAGAAAATTCTTTATAAATACACCCGTAAACCCTCAATGTAATGCTGCTTGGAATCCTCTGTCAAAATAAACACAGCATTTATTTCCTTTTATTGTTTACACATGGGCTTCTGTATCAAGACTTCCTGTTTTCAGCATAAACCTCCAGGGCAGGGCTTGAGCATGCTCAGTTTGCTGCTCTCCCCCTCCCTCCCCCCATCCCTGCTTTAATCTGAGCTCAGAGCTGTAAGTGATCAGGGAGAGACTCAGGCAGGAAGTGATGTCACACCAAGCTTTTATGGCAGCTTCTATCCTAAACAAACAGAGACAGTGTCTAAAGCTGTTTACTCGGGTATGGTAAAGCATTCTGCAGAATAAATATAGCGTTATAGCTTGCACTATTGTGGCTAATCTGTTGGCAATAAACTGTCTTGGAGCTTTCCTTCTCCTTTAACTGATAAAACTTCTGTTTGTTACCAGGTTCAGGAATCTTCAGTGATGACAAGCTCTTCTCAGCGCATCCAGATAATCTCTGCAGACTCTGCCGTGTCATCCCCACAGCGCATTCAGGTAGTTTATCCCATATTCTTTGGGCACTGCGAATATTAGGGTAAATGTTATCCAGGAGGACAAAAAAAACATTTACGTAAAATAAGCTGTGTATGGGTGGTGTCTATAAAGGTTTATAAAACCTTAAAATGCAATACCTCTAATTATTTTGGTTCTGTAGATTACCATAATTAATTTTAAATGAAACAACTCAGATGCAGTTGAACTGCAGACTTTTAGCTTTAATTCAGTGGGTTGAACAAAAAGATGCATAAAAATGTGAGGAACTAAAGGGGCTCAAAAGTATTGGACCAGGGGTTCAAAAGTAATTGGACAATTAACTCAAAGGCTATTTCATGGGCAGGTGTGGGCAATTCCTTCGTTATGTCATTATTAATGAAGTAGATAAAAGCCCTGGAGTTGATTTAAGAGGGTGTTTGTATGTGGAAGATTTTGCTGTGAACAGACAACATGCGGTCAAAGGAGCTCTCCATACAGGTGAAACAAGCCAATATTAGGAGTGGCAAAATCTACAGTTTGGTTCATCCTGAGAAAGAAAGAAATCACTTGTGAACTCAGCAACGCAAAAAGACCTGGACGTCCATGGAAGACAACAGTGGTGGATGATCTCAGAATCATTTCCATGGTGAAGAGAAACCCCTTCACAACAGCCAAACAAGTGAACAACACTCTCCAGGAGGTAGATGTATTGATATCCAAGTCTACCATAAAGAGAAGACTGCATGAAAGTAAATACAGAGGGTGCACTGCAAGGTACAAGCCACTCATAAGCATCAAGAATAGAAAGGCTAGATTGGACTTTGCTAAAAAAACATCTAAAAAAGCCAGCACAGTTCTGGAAAAACATTCTTTGGGCAGATGAACTAAAGATCAACCTCTACCAGAATTATGGCAAGAAAAAAGTATGGAGAAGGCGTGGAACAGATCATGATCCAAAGCAAACAACATCATGTGTAAAACATGGCGGAGGCAGGGTGCATAGCTGCCAGTGGCACTGGGACACTAGTGTTTATCCATGATGTGACGCAGGATAGACGCAGCAAAATGAATTCTGAGGTGTTCAGAGATAGTGTCTGCTCAAATCCAGCTAAATACAGTCAAATTGATTGGGAGGCGTTTCATAATACAGATGGACAATGACCCAAAACATACATCCAAAGCAACCCAGGAGTTTATTAAAGCAAAGGAGTGGAATATTCTTGAATGGCCAAGTCAGTCACCTGATCTGAACCCAATTGAGCTGCATTTCACTTGTTGAAGACTAAACTTCAGACAGAAAGGCCCACTAACAAACAGCAACTGAAAGCCGCTGCAGTAAAGGCCTGGCAGAGCATTAAAAAGGAGGAAACCCAGAATCTGGTGATGTCCATGAGTTCAAGACCTCAGGCTGTCATTGCCAGCAAAGGGTTTTCATCCAGACTATGACACACACAGAGTATGAAACATACACAGGTAGAGTATGGCAGGCAGACTGTGACACCCAGACTCCGACACCCAGACTCCGACACCCAGACTCCGACACCCAGATTATGACACACACAGGCACAGGAGAATGGCATACATAGGCAGCATAGGGCAGACAGAGGCAGGCACATGCATAGGGTTGAGCATCAACAGGCGGAGCAGGATAGCAGACTGGGAAACCGATCAGTACTAACTGATCGTAACCACTCTAAGATGAACAGTATGTACTATGCTATGTTACAGTTACACAATGCCAGTGCTAGTCCTACAGAGATTTGCTATTATTGTATGAATATCATTTTATATTGATAAAGGGCCAATATACTTCACAACTCTGTATAATAAATAAGTGTATGCATTGAACATACAGATTACTAAGAATAATAACCCATACAAGAGATAAAAAGGGCTCTGCCACAAAAACCTTCTAGTGCTTTGTAAATGGGGTAATTACCCTGTACTCCTTTAAATCAGTTAAAGAAATCTCAGTGTAAAGCCAACAAGTGGGGTCCGGGTGCTTATGCCCCAGACCTATAGCTTGAGGCAGAGGTATCCAACCAAAGGAGAAAATGGCAGGCACTCACAGATCCCACAAACAGGCTTGTATAAAGACTGTGAATTTTATTTTAGGCAACAGAGTAAGTTAATACACAGCCTTATGCGTTTCATGCCTGTGGGCACTTAATCATAGGCACTCCTTTAAATCAGTGCCTATATTAATATAGGGCAATACTTTCTTTGTGTAGGATTTGCTTTGTGTACAAATTATAAAGCAGCTTACTTCTGGAGTAAAAAATGACACAGTATTTCAATCTTATGTGCCACTTAACTTCTCAGATCACCAGTTTGTTCAGATGCTACTCTAAGGACGATACATCCTGGATAGATCCAGTTGTTATGCATAGTTTTGTGCCATTAGCAAATAGAGATAAGTTGCTTCCAGTGTCCTCCTCAAAGTCATTTACTAACAGATTCAATAACAGTGGATCCATTACAGAGCCCTGGTGCACTTGACTTACAGCTCTAATTCACTAAGGCTGAAGGCACATGAAGGGGCAGATTTATCAAGGGTCAAATTGAAATTTGAATTTTTTTATGGTCAAAACTTTCAAATTCGACTAAGGAGTTATTCAAATTCAATTAGATTTTTTAATAAAATTAGATTTTTTGAAATTTATCATACTCTGGCCCTTTAAGAACTCAAATTTGACTATTCGCCACCTAAAACCTGCCGAATTGCTGTTTAAGTCAATGGGAGACGTCCAGGGATCAATTTGGAGTTGTTTGCAGCCTTCCTGACATTCGAGTTTTATTCAGAGAATTCGATTACAGTTTTCAGGTCGATTTAATTCATCCGAGTTTGAAAAATTCAATATATTTTTTTTAAATAAAATTTGATTGGTCGAAATTCCAAATTTACGGGAGTTTAGGGGCATTTTTAATAACTCGCATGAATTCAAGATTCAACCTTTAAAGGAGAACTATCTTGAAACTGAAAATTTAATGTAAGCTTCCTCATACTGAAATAAGAAACTTTCTAAATACTGTACAATAAATATTCTGCATCATTTCTGAAATAATCAAGTTTATATTCACTATTTCTCTCTCGGCATCTGTTTCTCTTCATTCTGTCTTCATTCAGCAGTTGGGTGTCAGATGAATGAGACAATCTATCTTATAGGGGGGCTTCCTTTCCCAGCAGATGAATTAGAGCTCACTCAAATAACTGATTCCAGTTCAAACAAATCTAACAAAATAACTGCCTTTTGCACAAATTCTGCATGTAGAGAGACATGATGTCTGGTGATTTTAATAGAGTGAGCTCGAATACATCTTCTAGGCAAAAGGAGCCCTCCTATAAGATATTTTGGATCTAACTGTCAATGAATATCTGACACCCAACTGCTGCATGAAGACAGAACGAAAAGAAACAGATGCTGAGAGAGGAATAGTGAATATAAACTTGATTATTTCAGAAACAATGCAGAATATTTAAATGATTGTATTTAGAAAGTTTCTTATTTTAGTATGAGGAAGCTTACATTAAATTTTCTTTCCCTTTAATAACTTTGCCTCCCCGTGTTGGTTCCGCTGCTCTCAGCAGGCTGAAAGAAGCTTATCTGCTCCCTTACGCAATGGGATTGTACCAAAAATGCTTGCGTTCACATTTTTGTCCCGATCCCCACTCGGCTCTGCTTCATGTTAAAAAACGGAGGTGCCTAAGGGAGAAGATCAGCTTTACTCAGCCTGCAAAAAACAAACACTGGCTGCAAATAGCTGATTTCTACTTCATTCTGCAGACATGGATTAAACTAGGAAGTAACTAGTGGTCTTCTAAAAACGTTAACCCCCATATGTAAAAAAAGGCACAATGTTTGCCCAGGGGCACTAAACCATAGCAACCAATGAGATGCTTACTTTTAGACAGGCAACCAGTAAAGACCCAGTATTAGACATGTGTTATCATTGCATTTTGCATTACATATCCCATTACTGATGTCAAGCTTACTGGTCTATAATTGCAGTATTGAGACTGCATATTGAAACGACAGCACTTTGCAAATATATAATGGATAGTTATAGCTTGTGCAAATGTTTCATGCCTCACAGTATAGTAGTGACATTCTTTATAGTAAATAGTTGGTGTCTTGCCTTTTCCAGATTGTAACAGATCAGCAGACAGGTCAAAAGATTCAGATTGTAACAGCTGTAGATTCCACGGTATCTCCCAAACAGCAGTTTATACTGACCAGTCCCGATGGATCTGGAACAGGGAAGGTGATACTGGCAACTCCTGAATCTCCCAGTACAAAGCAAGTCATCTTCACTGCTGAAAATATTGTACCTGGAAGAATACAGGTATGTTCAGCAAAATCTTTTTCTTATAGTTAATCGTTAAGTCGTTGGTTTACTTGGTTTCTAAAAAATAAAAACTGGTACCAGGAATTGGTTCGAAATTCAGCATTATAACTGAATTCTTATGACTTCGCAAAGTCTTTAATGCAACAGACAACTGAAACATTACTTTTTTTTTTTTTGTTTACAAATGATGAAATTGATTTTATTCAAATTAAAATACACAAATAACGGTTTGGATTCAGGTTTGGTATTCAGCCAAATCCAACAATTATGGTTTCTTGACTCATGATGATAGTGAGTGGAAGAAAGAATATCATTAAATAGGTGGTTCCCCTTTAAGTTAACTTTTAGCATAATATAGAATGGCCAATTCTAAGCAACTTTACAATTGGTCTTCATTATTTATTTTTTGTAGTATTTGCAGCCTTCTTCTAAATCTTTCCAGCTTTCAAATGGGGGGTCACTGACCCCATCTAAAAACAAATGTTCTGTAAGGCTACACATGTATTGTTAATGCTACTTTTTATTATACATTTTTCTATTCAGGCCTCTCCTATTCATATTCCAGTCTCTTATTCCATTCATGGTTGCTAGGGTAATTTGGAGCCTGGCTACCAGATTGTTGAATCTGTGAACTGGAAAGCTGCTGAATAAAAAGCTAAATAACTCAAAAACCACAAGAAATAAAAAAACAATTACAAAAGCTCTCAGAATATCACTCTCTACATCATACTAAAAATTTTACCTTGGTTACATTTTTTCAGAAAAAGCCATTCATTTAAAATGTCAACCCAAAAATAATGTTTTGCCTAATAAAAAAAAAACATAATTCTAAGCAACGTTGCAAAATAACTATTTATATCTTTTTTTCTGTGGATTATACATTTTTTCAGAAAAAGCCATTCATTTAAAATGTCAACCCAAAAATAATGTTTTGCCTAATAAAAGAAAACATAATTCTAAGCAACGTTGCAAAATAACTATTTATATCTTTTTTTCTGTGGATTATAAATTTGTGTATGTATTGCTGTTGTATTGTCCCTGTCTATTCTCTGCCTTGGGGATTCAGACTGTTGATACAATGTAAGACAAGGCAACTGATGAACAGACATGTCTTTGCTGCTGGGAAACTAAGACTTATGTAACATTGTTTAAAAAGTAACAGTCAGAAGCTAAAGGGGTTGTTCACCTTTGAGATAACTTTTAGTATGATGTAGAGTGATATTCTGAGATAATTTGCAATTAGTTTTCATTTTTTATTAAAGAAAGTTTTTAGTTATTTAGCATTTTATTCAGCAGCTCTCCAGTTCTCAATGTCAGCCATCTTGTTGCTAGGGTCCAAATTACCCTAGCAACCATGCACTGATTTGAATAGGAGAGGGCCTGAGTAGAAGGATCAGTAATAAAAAGTAACAATAACAATACATTTGTAGCCTTACAGAGTATTTGTTTGTTAGAAGGGGACAGCGACACCCATTTGAAAGCTGCAAAGAATCAGAAGAAAATGGCAAATAACTATAAAACTATAAAAAAAAAAATCAAGAAAACCAATTGAAAAGTTGCTTAGATTTGGCCATTCTATAACATAATAACAGTTACCTTAAAGGAAAACTATACCCCCAAAATGAATATTTAAGCAACAGATAGTTTACATCATATTAAGTGGCAAATTAAAGAATCTTATCAAACTGGAATATATATTTAAGTAAATCTTGCCCTTTTAAATCTCTTGCCTTGAACCACCTTTTGTGATGGTCTGTGTGCTGCCTCAGAGATCACCTGACCAGAAATACTGCAGCTCTAACTTTAACAGGAAGAACTCTGTCTGTTAATTGGCTCATGTGACCTAACAAGTATCGTTTGTTGGTATGTTTGTGTGCACAGCGAATCGTATGAGCCCAGGGGGTGGCCCTTATTTTTTAAAATGGCGATTTTCTATTTATGATTACCCAATGGCACATACTAGAAAAGAATATTATTATGAAAATGGTTTATTTGAATAAAAGCAGGATTTTACAAATGAGCTGTTTTATGCAATATCTTTTTATATAGACCTACATTGTAACCATGCATTGATTTAAATGGGAGACTTGAAGACCAATAGGGGGCGGTCTGAATAGCAAGAGGAGTAATAAAAAGTAGCAAATATTAATACATTTGCAGCCTTACAGAGCATTTTTTAGATGGGGTCAGTGATTCCCATCTGAAATCTGGAAAGAGTCCTAAGAAGACAATTAAACAACTAAAAATATATAATGAAGCCCAGGTGAGTATAGGAGAGACCGATATTAAGTGCAAATAAAGAAAATTAAAGATCTTGTGCATCTTTCTTGATGTATAAAAATTAATTCTATGACTTGTCTTCTCACCTAAGCAGCTTGTTGATGTTTTGCATGTAAAAATCTCTACTCAATTTTTATCTTTTTTATTTACCTGATTATCTTCTTTCAGATAGTAACAGATGCAGCTTCTGTGGAGCGACTCCTGGGAAAAGGAGATGCGCAACGCCCTCAGATCATAGAATACTGTGTTGTTTGTGGTGACAAGGCATCTGGTGAGAATAAATGCATGCTGTACTACAAAAGAATTGTTTTGGCTGGTATCTTATCTGTCCTTAAAGGGATAATTTCACTGTTAATAGTGCTGCTCCAGCAGACTTCTGCACTGAAATCCATTTCTCAAAGGAGCAAACAATTTTTTCATATTTAATTTTTAAATGGGACATGGGGCCAGTCTTATTGTTGGTTTCCCAGCTGCCCCATTCATGTGACTCTGATAAACTTCAGTCACTCTTTACTGCTGTACTGCAAGCTGGAGTGATATCACTCCCTCCCTTTTCCCCTCCAACAGAACAATGGGAAGGTAACGAGATAGCAGCTCCCTAACACAGGATAACAGTTTCCTGGTAGATCTAAGAACAGCACTCAATAGTAAAATCCGGGTCCCACTGCGACACATTCAGTTACATTGAGTAGGAGAAACAACAGCCTGCCAGAAAGCAGTTCCATCCTTTCCTTTCCATCTTTCTGAAAGCACATGACCAGGCAAAATGACCTGAGATGGCTGCCTACACACCAATATTACAACTAAAAAAATACACTTGCTGATTCACTTGCTGGAGTGGGGATCTTGCTGCAGAGACCCCATGATCTGGGCCCCCAGCACTGCAGTGTCTGCTGGGTCTGCTTCCGCTATAGTTACACCACTACTTTCATTGTAATTTGAAATCATCCACACATTAAAGGATAAGTAAACCTTTTAAATAAGTAAATGTAAAATTGATGAGGATGTTATTCTAAGCACTTTTGCAATGCACATTCATTATTTATTTTCTTTTAATTCCAAGATATTAAGGGATACATGTACTGTTAATACCACCAAGTAGTCAAGGAAGTTGTCAGGAGAAAGAAAAAGGCTGCTCTGATGTTCTTCTGCTTAGGAAAATAATTAGAAACCTTTCTGACATCTTTCTTAAGCAGATGCATATCAGCAGCATTTTTCTTTCTCCTGAACTGACCAGCAGGTGGTGCTGTTATAACAAAATTCTTTCATATTGAAAGTACATATAGGAGGCTGTTACTTCCTCGTATATTTAAGGAGGGGGCTTTAAGGAAAGTCACACAAAATATATGTTTATGTGTGTATGTGGGCATCTGGAAGTGTATTCTTG
Source organism: Xenopus petersii (assembly GCA_038501925.1). Lineage (NCBI taxonomy): Eukaryota > Metazoa > Chordata > Amphibia > Anura > Pipidae > Xenopus > Xenopus petersii. The sequence continues at coordinate 116,320,274 of CM076679.1, read as the reverse complement.
GATTTAATACTTTCTGTCTTTTTTTGTCGCAGGTCGCCACTATGGTGCGGTTAGCTGTGAGGGGTGCAAGGGTTTCTTCAAAAGAAGTGTTCGGAAGAGCTTGACGTACAGTTGTCGGAGCAGTCAGGACTGCGTCATCAATAAACATCACCGCAATCGATGTCAGTTTTGTCGGCTTAAAAAATGCCTGGAAATGGGCATGAAAATGGAATGTAAGTCTGACCATCCCTTGCTCCTGAATACAGAGATTAATTTATTTTGCTTTAGAAATATAATCCTGGGATTTTGAATTTGTTAAATGGATTTTTACAACTTCTCATTGAACCTTATATGCTGGAAAGAAACTGGGTTTGATGGGAATGACACTGTCTTTTCATTGCTTCAAAAATCACATCAGTCAAAATGCAGAAATGCAAGCACAGGCGAAATGCCCAAGGATTTTTAGTGATTAATTCCTAATGAATTTGTTGTGTCTAAAATGACTTTTGGATGCACTGTAAGATTAAATGGAAGGGGGTTATCAATTTTAACTTCCCCAGTTGACACAGTGGGGCAGATTTTTTTAAAGGGCCAAGCAAAAATTCACCAAAAATCTCATCCGCAGGGACATCGTCAATTTACTAACCGGCATAGAGGACAATTCGCTAGCGAAAGAGACCTTTACCAGGCACATTTTCACTCAGGCAAACGATTGTTACTCCTCTAATCAATAAAGTGCGAATAAAAAAAAGTGCGGTTACAGAGCGTTACCTCTTTTGCTAGAGTTTCTTTTGCCATCTTAGACCTGGCCAACTGATAAAATGAAGCTACGTCCCCCTAAATCTTATGTTAGTGACATCATATCCTGTATGCCGAAAACTCCTAAAAGTTCCAAAAATTGTTTTTCATATTTTAAGGCGGGATTGTCTTAAAAAAAAAGTTAAAATATATATTTTTAATAGATACAACTTTTAACCATTTGAGTGGCATGCCACATTTGTTTTGATGGGCTCATGTCTAGGACATTAAAGGATCTCTTTTGTGTTTATTTTGCTTACTTGGACGTGTGTAATAATAAATGGCCACTTCAAGCATTTGTACCAACATCTCTAATGAAGACATTTATACAACCTATATGTACCCGTCCTATTCAAATTGACCTAAGCGTAAGAGTACTGACGAAGTTTCGCTATTTATTAACGATGTTAGCGAACGTTCACTATGAAATGCTTGTGCTGGCAAATTAACACTAATGAAACTTCAGCGTTCGGCAGCCCAGACACAACTTTGCATTTTAGTGAATTAGCGTAGTGGTAGTGAATTTGCCCTTGGCGAAGTTGCACAGAGTGTTGCTAAGCCTTCGCAGGCGAAAATTCGCCCTTTAGTGAATTTGCCCCAGTGTCTCTGAGGTCCATTGTGTATGCTAGCCTTTTTATATCATAGCTACAAATGACACGGCATTCTGGTTTTACTCATATGAAAAGGTTGAAAAGTTTTATGAAAGACCTACCAGGAAGGAACAGGTAAACTAGTTTAGTATATAGTCATTTTGTGATCCATCCATCGCACGTTACAAGGGGTACCAACAGTGAAGATTATTTGTTCAAGGGCCCTGATTAAACATTCAAGTTCCTAATCACATCCACACATAAAAAGCTTTATAATAAAAGTCCTTTAAACATGAAATCCAAATCCTTTTTTTTTCTTTTTAAAGCGTTCATAGCTGTTGTAAACTCATTTAAAAATCTCAGCGGTCAATATAATATTGCCTGCCCCTCTTCTATATCTTAGGCATAGAGGTGGGGCAGGCAATTACTTTCACTTTCCATTCAGCACTTCTCCCTGCACTCCCCACATTCCCCCTCTCTCTTCACCGTTTAATCGAGTAGCCAGGACTTTGGGATGGACATCAGGTCCCCCATTCTGGTACACAAACAAGATTCTGAGATGATACAAGCCTTGCCTTAAAGGGATCCTGTCATCGGAAAACATGTTTTTTTCAAAACACATCAGTTAATAGTGGTACTCCAGCAGAATTCTGCACTGAAATCCATTTCTCAAAAGAGCAAACAGATTTTGAAATCTGGCATGGGGCTAGACATTTTGTCAATTTCCCAGCTGCCCCAGTCATGTGACTTGTGCCTGCACTTTAGGCTAAGGCCACACTAGGCGATAGCGCCGCGATTTGACTCGCGGCGACTTTTCGCCGCGACTTTTAAGCCACAATCGCTGGGGAAACTTTTGCGCTGGCGTCTATGGGGAATCGCGAAAAATCGCCAGCGTCAAAACACACGCGGCGATCTTTTTTCTACTGTCGCTCGAAATTGCCTCGCCTAGTGTGGCCTTAGCCTAAGGAGAGAAATGCTTTCTGGCAGGCTGCTGTTTTTCCTTCTTAATGTAACTGAATGTGTCTCAGTGGGACATGGGTTTTTATGATTGAGTGTTGTTCTTAGATCTACCAGGCAGCTGTTATCTTGTGTTAGGATGCTGTTATCTGGTTACCTTCCCATTGTTCTTTTGTTTGGCTGCTGGGGGGAAAAGGGAGGGGTGATATCACTCCAACTTGCAGTACAGCAGTAAAGAGTGATTGAAGTTTATCAGAGCACAAGTCACATGACTTGGGGCAGCTGGGAAATTGACAAAATGTCTAGCCCCATGTCAGATTTCAAAATTGAATATAAAAAAATCTGTTTGCTCTTTTGAGAAATGTATTTCAATGCAGAATTCTGCTGGAGCAGCACTATTAACTGATTCATTTTGAAAACATTTTTTTTCCCATGACAGTATCCCTTTTATAACAGTGTCCACAAAATGGCTCCTGCCTGCATGCTATAATTATGAAATCCCAGACTGAAGGAAACAAGATTCAAATAACTTATATAGTGTAATTAAATTTACTTTTGCTTGATTAACGTGATTAAATAGGATTCGGAATATTTTTTTTGGGTGACAGGTCCCCTTTGAGGTGGAGGCTTTAAGGAAAGTCACACAGATGAGAAAGGACATAATCCCTGTTCAGTTTGGAATTACTATAGAGGTACAAGAGCCCCTTAGTGCTCATTCAGTACACACTTCTCCCCCCCCACCTCCATCTAGCTCCATTCTGCACCTCAAACTGGATAAAAAAATGTGGTGAGTGGTGTAGACTGCAGCATCAGGAGGTTCAGCCAGTAACGACAGGGTCTGTTGCACTCTGTTCTGCTGCGCCATAACTTGCTTATCTGAATGCCTGTGGGGCAGATTTATCAAAGTGTGCAATTAGAGCTCATTTTTTGAAGTGTATTTATCCAGGGGTGAAAATTAAAGTTCATTGCTTGATAAATACGCTTATAAAAATTCTGTATTAATGAATAGCGAGCAGGAGAATTTTACTCTGGTGAGCTTTAATTTCACATTTTGATAAATCTGCCTCTAAGTATTGCCCCCTCCATCTCCTGAATATAGCACTGACAGACACAGTCGGCTTTATAATGCTCAGGTCTCTGTGCCACGTAACAGAGCGCAGAGATATGCTGCAATTCTGCAAGGCACTTGCAAAAACAGATGCATTGCTTACTGCATGAGGAGTCCATAAATGACTACTTGTGCTGTTCAGTTCCAACTCTTAGCTTTTCTGAGTTTGTCATTTGCTAGGAATATAGGCTTCATACTTTTTCTAATTAGGGGGTTTTTTTTTGTTTTTCAGCGGTGCAGAGTGAGAGAAAACCTTTTGATATCCAGAGGGAAAAGGCATCGAACTGTGCAGCTTCAACAGAAAAAATCTACATCCGAAAGGACCTAAGAAGTCCCCTCATAGCAACCCCGACATTTGTCTCAGATAAAGATGGTGCAAGGTGGGCGTCCTAACATTCATTTGTCCCGATCACCTTGCATTTCTCAGAGAAGATTGTGGGGATCAAATTTATCTTTGTATCACTGCCTTTAATTTGCATTAGTGCATTCAGGCACTTTCTAAATACTATAAACCTAATGTCTGACTAGTTAGTGCTCTGATGCCCAAGTCCCAACAGTCATAAATACCGGTAAGCCTTAAAATACATCCCTTTACATTTCTTTTGCAAATATAGATTTTGCTGCCAAAAAAAGTGCATATTTTTAAATACAGAAGCAAAACTATACTTAAAAACCCTATAATTGATTATACATGTAAAGTACAGGTATAGGATCTGTTGTCTGAAACCCGTTATCCAGAAAGCTCCGAATTACGGAAAGGCTGTCTCCCATAGGCTCCTCTATAATCAAATCCAGATTTTTATAATTGATAACCTTTTTCTGTGTTATAATAAAACAATACCTTGTTCTTGATCCCAACTAAGATATAATTAATCCTTATTGGAGGCAAAACCAGCCTATTGGGTTTATTTAATGTCTACGTGATTTTCTAGTAGACTTAAGCTATGAAGATCCAAATTGCGGAAAGATACGTTACCCGGAAGACCCCAGGTCCCGAGCATTCTCAACAAAAGGTCTCATACCTGTACTTCAGTTACCTTTCAAAAGCCTACCGTAAATGGAACTGTTTGGCAACTTCTGAAATCCTTTATAGGGCGTCATTGTACAATGTTTTTAGCATTTTCCCATTTACATTACATTCTTGTGTTTGACTATACTGTATCATATTTTATATAGGTGTGGGATCTATAATACTTGTGACTTGGGGCTTTCCAAATAAGAGGTTAAACGAGAGCAGGGAAAAAATGCCTTTCTATGAAAGTCACCTCATTTAAATTACATCTATTCACTTGTTAACTGCTAACACTGGCAACAGAAAAGATCCAATTATTCAAACTAAGTTTCAGTGGTCTGTAGAGAAACACGATTATGAACCAAGGCAACTGACATTAAGGGGCACATTTACCTAGGGTCGAATATCGAGGGTTAATTAACCCTCGATATTTGACCATCTAAGTAAAATCCTTTTGATATCGAAGTCGAAAGAATTTACCGCTATTCCTACGATCGAAGGAATAATCATTCGATCGAATGATTAAATCCTTCGAATCGAAGGATTTTAATCCATCGATCGAAGGATATTCCTTCGATCAGAAAATTGTTAGGAAGCCTATGGGGACCTTCCCCATAGGCTAACATTGGCCTCGGTAGGTTTTAGGTGGCGAACTAGGGGGTCGAAATATTTTTTAAAGAGACAGTACTGCGACTATCGAATAGTCAAACGATTTTTAGTTCAAATCGTTTGATTCGAAGGTCGAAGTAGCCCATTCGATGGTCGAAGTAGCCAAAAAAACCATTCGAAATTCTAACTATTTTTCCTCTATTCCTTCAATCGAGCTAAGTAAATGGGCCCCTAACACATGTATTGACAAATTGTATTTCTCCATGAATCAGGCAAACAGAACTTTTGGACCCCAGGGTGCTAGTAAATATTCAGCCACCACTTATAAGAGAAGATGGCGCTGTGCTTTTCTCTTCAGATTCAAAGGTGACTATAACTTAATTAGAAATGTAATAGTTTGTAATGTTTGTCCAGTATTTACGTTTTCCCTTTTTGAAATGCGCAGTCAGTGGCGTAAGTAGATATTACTGGGCCCCACAGCAAATTATTTTTCAGGCCCCCAAAATGTTTTGGGGTTGACTTGTTTCTCCAATATTTATTGAAATTTTATATGAATTAGGGCCCATGGGGCCCCTATACCTCCTGGGCCCCCCTGCAGGCGCAGGGTCTGCTTCCTCTATAGTTACGCCCCTGTGCGCAGTGTATATGTGCTAATGTTCTTTTTTCCTCCATTAAAATGCACATATCCATTCCAGCACTGCTGCCCCTCAAAATTCATTTAGAAAAGTGCAGTAGTCTAAATACCACAGCTTCATTTTTTTTTTAGCTGAGTAGGAAAAGTGCAGAAACCCTTACATGCAGTGATCACCTTTTGTAGGTTCCCATTTGATTTATTCAGCTATATAAAAAAAAATCTTCTCTGTTTTTTACGTTGTATTGCTCTACATTCAGCCTTACGCTTAGAGACTTAGTGCATGAGATTAGAAAAGGTATTTACAAATAATCCCAATATGTAACACAAAAGCAGGCAGAAGCAAGTCATGGCGGACTTGGGACACTGGCAAATGTTGTGACATCACTAGCAAATCTGACAGAGTCATTGAAAAATGGGGACACAGCTGTAGTCCATCCAGAGGACCAATATTCAAGTGAAATAACTCGGTAAGTGCTGGTTAGTATGTGTTGCACGTTGCTGTAACTGATTCAAAGGAATCTGTTGCATATCAAATGGCTTATTTATTATGCAAAGCTGGTACACCATGGTGCCATTTTGGTGCTCTCCAACCAAATTACATTACCTGCACCTTACATGGAAGCAGGTTTAGAATATAGGATATTTAACTGCACAGTGTGCTATACTTTTAATGAGGGTGGCACAAGTAACCAGTATAAATAAACTCACCAATTATCATGCTGTGGCTATGGCAGAGAGCAGTACAAACAAATGGGGCCTCCAGGCACTCTAAGAAATCCACAGGGCCGCAAACATAAAAGTAAAATATTGTTTATTGAAGTTGATTTAAAAAATAAGCATCTCCAATGGCCCTACGCGTTTTGTGGCCTATAGGCACTTGAGCCAATGACTACAATGTCTTGTGCCAATGACTACATGCCTATAGGGCACGAAACGCGTAGGAACATTTTTCACCAGGTAGACTTTGCGGCTAAATCATGGGACAGATTTATTAAGGGTCGAATTTTGAATTCAAATTTTTGGGTTTTTCGTGGCCAAAACTGTCAAATTCGACTAGGGAATTGTTCAAATTCGTTTTTTTTTTTTAAAAAAATTAGATTTCGATTTTTGAGACTTATCATACTCTGGCCTTTTTAGAACTCAAATTCAACTATTTGCCACCTAAAACCTGCTGAATTACTGTTTTTGAGTCAATGAGAGACTTCCGAGGATCAATTTGGAGAAAATTTGGAGAAAAAACTCGAATCGAGTTTTTAAAACTCCAAACAAATTGTATTCGAGTTTTTTGGTCGATCCTATTCACCAGAGTTTAGGAAATTCATAAATTTCGATTGGTCGATTTGGGAGTTTATGGGAGTTTTTAAAAACTCACATGAAATCGATATTTGACCTTTGATAAATATGTATATGTTTTGCCAACTGCAATTCTTTTGCAAAACAAATGCAAGATTTTTACCTGACAAAAACAAGTGAAAAAATGTGATTTCCTCTGTTTCATGATGTTTTTGGTGAAGTGAAATTGGACAGATTTGCTTATCGTAACACAGCATTGATAGGGTTCAGTCACAGCTCTGTGGATCATAGGGACTAACTTTGTGTTCTTCCTTTTGATTACAGAGCATTCGATACCTTAGCGAAAGCACTTAATGCAACCGATGGCTCTCCTGTACATAACCAGGCAGATGGAATAGACGCTTCCACTGGAGGGAACATTCACATAATTAGCCGGGATCAGGCAACTCCTATACTGGAAGTTGAAGGACCCCTTCTTTCAGACACACATGTGACATTTAAGGTAAGTTATGTAGTTGTATATATACAGTATAGCACAGGCTACCGTTCTGTAAATCATTGTGGCCTTTGGTGCTTTACAGTAAGTCATGGTGGCAATGATCAGAGAAGCATTGGAGGTTACTGATATGCTCTTTACAGCTCTCATTAAAGGAGAACTAAACCCTAAATATGAATGTGGCTAAAAATGCCATATTTTATAAACTGAACTTATTGCACCAGCCTATAGTTTCAGCTTGTCAATAGCAGCAATGATCCAGGACTTCAAACTTGTCACAGGGAGTCACCATCTTGGAAAGTGTCTGTGACACTCACATGCTCAGTGGGCTCTGAGCAGCTGTTGAGAAGCTAAGCTTAGGGCTCGTCACTAATTATCAAGCAGAAAATGAAGTTGGTCTGTAATATAAGATTCTACAGGGCTGATTATTAAATTCTGATGCTAATTGCACTGGTTTCTGTGCTGCCATGTAGTAATTATCTGTATTAATGACTAATGAGCCTTATATTGTGACATTTCTATTCTATGTGTACTGTATATTGTGAGTGGGTCCTTAAGCTCAGTGACAGCAGCACAGAGCATGTGCAGTGAATCAGCAGAAAAGAAGACGGGGAGCTACTGGGGCATATTTGGAGACACAGATCTTTACTGCTAAAGGGCTGTGGCTGTCTTGGGCTGATACAGAAACACAAAACATAATGTACAATATTTCTAGCCTACTTTAGTTAAGCTTTAGTTCCCCTTTAAAGAGGTTGTTTACCTTTCTTCCAAACACTTTTCATTTTAGTTGTTTTCAGATTATTCACCATAAACTTTTTTAAATTGCTTTCCATCTTTTATTTTTTACCCTTTTTCCAAAATTGAAGTTAAAAGTTAAATGTTCGTGTCTCTGGTGTTTGTCTGGCAGCTCAGTGATCCAGGAGCATCTGAACTGTTACAATTTGCTCCGATTAGTTGATACAATTAGTTGATACATTTCTCAGCCGTATTTGTGGAATATTAGCAACTATTGTATCAATTCTAACAGCTGCCTTTAATGAAACTCAGGGATTCTGCTCAGCAGGAACAAAGATAAGAAATGGATCAACGGAATGTATCAATTTAGAACAGTTACCCCCTCCCAGAGCTGCTTTAGAAAGTGAAAAATCAAACTTTATACTTCCATATTAGGAAAACCGTCACAAATAGGAAGTAGTTGGAAAAGTCTTTATCTCTGGTGAACCTTCTGAAACCAACTGAACTGAAAAAAAAGTGTTTGAAGGTGAAGAACCCCTTTAAGGACTTGTTAGCCAAATATAGGAAAGAAAGGTGGTGCCAAGGGATGAGAAATCAAACCTAAAAAGAGAATGACATAAAGTTGTTTCAAGCAAGACAGTACGCTCGTCCAATAACTGCCTAGAAATAATCCGCACAGATTGTAGATCAATAATCAATATGTCAAAACTGTCCCACAAGTTTGAGCTTTTAGTCAATTAGAGGGTTTCACTCAAAACATTATGTGGAGAATACTGACTGCAAAATTCTGCTTGCCAGCTGAAAGCCCAATCCTCCCTGTGTTGCAGCTTACAATGCCAAGTCCAATGCCAGAGTATCTGAATGTGCACTATATCTGTGAGTCGGCATCCCGCTTGCTTTTCCTCTCCATGCATTGGGCCAGATCCATTCCTGCTTTCCAAGCTCTGGGGTAAGCACAGACCTTTTCTGGTAAGTCAGTGTGAAGGTTAAATGAGAAAGCTGAGTAATTCCAATCACACACACACACACACACAAATAGATGGCAATTTATGTGCAAAGCAGTATAATACCATCAGCCTTTGACTTAAACGCGTACATAAATGTTCCCCCTAGATTCTAAAGAAGAGCCTATTTTTATATCTATATAGAAACAGATTTTGACATCTATTTTTATAGTGCTCTGCTGTGTCTTGCCGTTTTTTCTTGCTGATGTTCTTTACTAACTGTATATTAACACGTTTCTGTTCAGGCAGGATTGTAACACAAACCTTGTGCGTGCCTGTTGGAACGAGCTTTTTACTCTGGGTCTTGCACAGTGCTCTCACGTGATGAGTCTTTCCACCATCCTCGCAGCCATTGTCAACCATCTGCAAAACAGCATAGAAGAAGGTAGTACTCTAAAAACTTATTTTGTAGAAAGTACTTTGTGTAATTTAATGCAGAAGCCAATCAGAGCTCAAGTGTCAACAAAATATATGAACTGCTCTTTTGTACAAGTATTTCCTACAACTGTCTTCTTATCATCTGTCATTTGAAGTGGGAGTAAGAAAAAGATTCACCTTCTTTGTGGATTACATACTTTATGGTCTGATTTCTTTTACAGACAAGCTTTCTGGAGACCGAATAAAGCAAGTCATGGAGCATATCTGGAAGCTCCAGGAATTCTGTAACAACATGGCCAAGTTGGATATCGATGGATATGAATATGCCTACCTTAAAGCAGTGGTGCTTTTCAGCCCAGGTTAGAGCAAACTTTACGGGGCAGATTTATTAAAGGGGTTGTTCACCTTCAAACAACTAGTTGTTTTCAGATAGATCACCAGAAATAACGACTTTTTCCAATGACTCTTTTTTACGTGTGACTGTTTTTCTAATATTGAGGTGGAAAATTTCATTTTTCACCTTCTGAAGCAGCTCTGAGAGGGGGGGTCGCCGACCCTGTAAACTGTTCTAAATGGATACATTTTTTGATACATTTCTTACCTTTGTCCCTGCTGAGCAAAATCTCTGGCATTCATTAGAGGCAAGTGTTAAACTTGAAACAATAGTTGCTAAAACTCCAGAGATGCTGCTGAGAAATGAATCAACTCAATGTTGCAAAATTGTAACAGTTTAGAGTCTGCACCTGAATTACTGAGCTGCTAGACTGAAACACCAGAGACACCAACATTCAATTTTTTTGGAAGGTGAACAACCCCTTTAAGGATAAGAAATCCAATTTGAATTTACGAGTTGGATTTTTGGTCAACACTCACAAATTTGAGTTGAGATTAGTTCAAATTTGTGATTTATCATACCTGGACCATGGCAACAAAACAAATTTGAATATTCGCCACCTGAAACCTGCCGAAGTTCATGAAGAAGTCAATGGTAGAGGTCCAGAATTTGAAGATGTTAATAGCCTTCCTGACATTCGGGTTTTTTTCAGAGTTTAGTCGAATTCGATTCGAGTTTTCGGGTCGGGAATATTGGATTGAGTTTTAGATGCTCGAGTTTTTTCTTAAATAACCTTCAGTTCGGGTTGTGAGTATATTTGAATATATTAGAGAGAAAACAACTCACAAAAACTAAGAATTTGATAAATCTGCCCCATCATGTTGTAATGTAGAATAAAGAATTATCTTTCCACACATTCACTGTTCAGTGTAGATGGTTGGATCAGGTCCCTAAATTTAATTTATAGATTGAATTGTGACTGAGAGTTTTTTCCTGCAGGTGAACCATTTGCTGAGCACCTGTTTGTTATAGTTTGTCATTTTAAAGGGGGGCATACTTTTATAGTAGTTTATAGTTTTAAGATATTGCACCGTGTTAGCCTTTGAAAAAATGCAGAAAATGTAAAGTTTGGTGATACCAAAAGTTCAAAATGTTTTGAACTTTTAATTATAATTTCTGGCCTTTACTTTCGGAGAAAACTCACATCTGTTTGCTGCTTCAGATACCTTTTATTGGCTAACTGAATAGAAAAAAAATTAAGCCAATAAAAGGTATCTGAAGCAGCAAATAGATGTGAGTTTTCTCCGAAAGTAAAGGCCAGAAATTATAATTAAAAGTTCAAAACGTTTATTAGGACATACAAATAACCGCCTAATGCGTTTCGTACCTGCTGGGGCACTTACTCATAGGCAGGTATCACCAAACATTTTATAATATTTTATAGAAATATAAAAATGGTTATATATTTTTTAATATACTTTTGGATTCGGCTGTCTGCTGGTTTGTCAGGGCAGGGGCAGGACAGATTGGCAAACGTTATAGTTACTGATACAGGAAGCATCTCCTCACACTTATCTGCTCAATTCTATTACTGCTGTTACATGAAGCATAGAACTTTTAGAAGACGTATGTGGGCAAATCCTGCATCAGCTTTTGCAGTTCTTTTTTGACAGAGCAGCAGAGGGCCACTTCTAACCATTAAGACAATAAAATACATGCTGTCTATGCAAATCTACATGTACAAGATGATTTATTTATTTATTTACACAGATCACCCGGGACTACCCAGCACGGCGCAAATAGAGACGTTCCAGGAAAAAGCCCAGATGGAGCTGCAGGACTATGTGCAAAAAACCTATCCTGATGATACATACAGGTACAACAAATTTATGTTCTAGATCAGTGGTCCCCAACCAGTAGCTCGCGAGCAACATTTTGCTCTCCTTGGATGTTGCTCCCAGTGGCCTCAATTCAGGAGCTTATTTTTGAATTTTTGGCTTGTTTTGGTTGTATAAAAATTAGGGATGCACCGAATCCATTCGGTTCGGGATTTGGCCAGGATTCTGACTTTTTCAGCAGGATTCGGCTGAATCCTTCTGCCCGGCTGAACCAAATCCTAATTTGCTTATGCAAATTAGGGGTGTGGAGGGAAATTCCATGACTTTTTGTAACAAAACAGGGAAGTAAAATATGTTTTTCCCTTCCCAGCCCTAATTTGCATATGCGGATTCGGTTCAGTATTCGGCCGAACCTTTCAAGAAGGATTCGGGGGTTCAGTTGAATCCAAAATTGTGGATTCGGTGCATCCCTAATAAAAACCAGGTGTGCTGCCAAACAGAGCCTCAATGTAGGTTCACAATCCATATAGGGGCTACTAAATGAACAATCACAGCCCTTATTTGGCACCCCAGGAATATTTTTCATGCTAGTGTTGCTCCCCAACTCCTTTTACTTCTGAATGTTGCTCACAGGTTTAAAAGGCTGGGAATCCCTGTTCTAGATAAAGGAAAGTATTTTATTTTGTTGCTGTTGTCACTGTAATGGATTCTGCCAGACAAATCGCTCACTTCATTTGCATAAATTGCCAACATTTTGTGTTCTTTATTGTAAGGGCACTTCTGTGGGAGTGGGAGCAAAACATTTAGTTTACATAGGGAAAACATTTTGAAAAACACCACACTGTTTCAGGTGGTTCACCTTTTAGGTAACTTTTAGTTTGTTATAGACTGTCCAGTTCCTAGCAACTTTGCCATTGGTCTTTATTATTTATATTTTATTGTTTTTGTGTTATTTGCCTTTTTTTCTGACTCTTTCCAGCTTTCAAATGGGGGTCAATGACCACATCTAAAAACAAATGTTCTGTAAGGCTACAAAGTTATTGTTATTGCTACTTTTTATGATTCATCTTTTTTATTCAGGCCTCTCCTATTCATATTACATTCTCATATTCAAATCAATGCATGGTTGCTAGGGTAATTTGTAACCCAAGCAGATTGTTGAAACTGCAAACTGTAGAGATGCCAAATAAAAAGCTAAATAATCATCATACTAAAAAGTTGATCAAAAGGTTCACAACCGCTATAAGCCCCTAACAGTAATTTGACCCAAGAAAATCAGATATTTTAAAGGAATATACTTAATGACAAATTTACAATGATAGTGCAGGCCTCCCTTGACACAGACACTTGACACATCATACACTGCAACACAAGGGGGGATGTAAAGGCAAAATAATAAAATCCTATTTTTACTTTCTTTAATGAAAAAGAAACCTATCTCCAACATACTTTTTTATAGAAACCTGACTGTATGCAGTGAAATTTACCCTTCGTTTTACTTTACTGACAGCTGCAGTTAGGAAACTTCAGACGGTCCCTAACTGCTGTGCAGGGAAACGATCATACTTTCAAATGACAAGGAGGAGCCCCCCCCACCACCACCTTCCCAGAACTCGAGCAGCTTTGTTTGTTTCCTTGTAACAACTGTGTAGATTTGTATCCACAGACCCAGTGCAGTCTGTATATTCTGATTATTAATCATTCTTGCTGTATTGGCTTCTGGCAGATATTATTTGACTTGTGCTGTTTTGATCATTTATGACGATCCCTAAGCAGCCCAGACCACACTGAGCATGTGTACAGCCTTGGTCTTGCAAAGATGTTTAACAACGTTACAAGATGGTCAACTGTGGCCAACTTTGAAAGCATTAATCATTTGTTTAATTAGGCTTGTGGTGCAGTAAGTTCATGTTTATATTTAGTATACAAAATACAGCGTTTCTAACATTATTCTATTTTAGACTTTAGTTGCCCCTTTAAGGAGCATTACACTCTATATAACATGCAGGCCGGGAGCTTACCCCATTTATTGTGATCCCCTGTGCATAATTGTGTGTTGAAATTTAAAATTGGAAAAATATGTCTTTATACACCAAACTATGACAGGTTAATGCTTCAGATCATGATTTGTGGTTACAACATTCCTTTACTCTTTCTACCCAGGCTGGCCCGAATTTTAGTACGACTTCCAGCCCTCAGACTCATGAGCTCCAACATCACTGAAGAACTATTTTTTACTGGTCTCATTGGCAATGTTCCTATTGACAGTATCATCCCTTACATCCTCAAGATGGAGACAGCGGAGTATAATGGGCAGATCACAGAGGCCGATGTATAGCCAGATATGGGGCTCATATAGATCAAGAACTCTTCAATGCACCAGTGTTTGGTGTGAGGAGGTGCAGTAACATTTGGGGAACACAAAAAGCCCTATTCAGATGTACATGCTGTCCCATTTTATACCCCTTCCATTGAAGGTTTCCCCTACACTTTTTTTACCCTCCTGGAAAGTGCTGATGGCCATTACAATATTACCAGGTAGGAGTGGTTCAACATTTCTGTTACATTTTATAATGGCCCTGCAGGCAACTCAACACACTAACATTCTTTTTTGTAGCTTATTGAACCAATAATAAGAGGTCCATTTATCAAAGGTCGTATTTTGAATTCATGTGCATTTTTTTTTAATTGGAATATATTCACAATTCGACTGGGAGTTTATTTAAAAAAAAATTCTAATGTATAATATTCGATTGAATGCTTCCAACCCAAGAATTCAGATCGTATTTGATTCGTACGATTCAAGTTTTTCTCCCGAAAAAAAACCCCATACCTCTGCCATTGACTTCGGCAGGTTTTAGGTGGCAAATATTCAAATTAGGACTGTTTCCATGGTCAGGTTGTGATTAATCTCACATTCAAATTTACATTATATAGGGGGATTGAAATTTGAATGTGTGATTTTTTAAAACTCGAAAATTTGAATTAACAATTCGACCCTTGATAAATCTGCTTCGAAGTGTCAGAGAACAAAAGCAATGGAGGTGTTGCTATACACATGGGTCGGAATTCATGAGGCTGTTAGAGACATTGGCAGCCATGTGCCAGTTAGACTCGCTCTGAATCCACCAGCAGAACACAGGAACATGCAGAGATTGGGTTATATGATTTTTATTTAATGCATAGTATCAATGAACTGTGGTGCTTTTGGCATTTCCCTATTAAATAATTATGGAATAAGAACTGTCAGCAGCCAAAAAACGACAGACACTGACATTCATTCAGTCTTCTGTGTAACACTGCAGTTCTGTGTGTTATTAATTATGACCACCGATTCCATTCCTTGTTATATCAAATGTAGTTTTGCTTCTTTCTACTGATAATATTCCATTCGTGATACCTGTACCGGCATTAGCACTTTTCCTAAGATCTCACCTGGCTATAGTATTACTTGCTACGGCAAAACCTTCCTTTTATACAAATCCGTCCACGTCGGATATTCCCTGGGCTTTTGTTTCTTTTTTAATTATGCAAGTAGCATCTACAATGCAACAGACAATCATAAAATTAAATATAGAGTGAAACAATTATGGGGTTGGACGCTACAAATCAACATGGCTTCCCAACGTACGTTCTCTACGCTGCTTAGGCAGGAATGCCCCTCCATGTGTTGTTGGACTACGTTCATTACTCATCAGCTGATACCAGGTAGATGTTCAACAACACATGGAAGGCTTCAGGTGAGATACCATGTTATGGAAGGACCATGGAAATGACAAACTTTGTTGTTTTTAAAGGAGAAGGAAAGCTACCAAGGCAGTTTATTGCCAATAGATTAGCCACAATAATGCAAGCTATAACACCATTTTTATTCTTTAGAGTGCTCTAGACACCGTCTCTGTTTGTTAGGATAGCAGCTGCCATATTAGCTTGGTGTGACATCACTTCCTGCCCGAGTCTCTCCCTGCCCACTCTGAACTCAGATTACAGCAGGGAGGAGGGAGCAAACTGAGCATGCTCAAGCCCAAGCCCTGTTTTATGCTGAAAACAGGAAGTCTGATACAGAAGACCATGTGTACACAAGAGAAGGACTCAGAGCAGCATTCATTTGAGGGTTTACTGGTGTATTCATATAGAACTTTCTGATAAAGCTTACTTACTTTTAACCTTTCCTTCTTTAAATAATGCAGGTCATCTCAGTGAATGAAGAATAAAATAGCATACAGTAAAGTTCTGAGCAGTGGTTATCTAATGAATCTGTCATTTCTGCAGCTGACTGATCCATCCATAATATTGTGTAATATAAATGTAGGAAAAGATATTTCCTGGTAGAACTTGAAGACATTAGGTAGCTGGCAAGTATATCCTAATTTCTTGAAACTGGAAGATTTGGTCATTTTCTAGGGATGCATCAAATCAGATATTTTTTTGGCCAAATCCAGAGATTACAGAAAATAATTCTAATTGGTATATTCAGATTTTAGAAAAATCTATGTTACAGAATGGCAGATTGTTTTCTATGTTTTAATTGGTCTACATTTTTTGGTTTGTTACGGTTTTTGAATTATTTGCCTTTTTCTTTCAAAAGGGTGGTCACTGACCCTGGCAGCCAAAAACTATTGCGCTGTTATTGCTAGGGATGTTCTGAATCCAGGATTCGGTTCGGGATTTGGCCGAATCCTTCTGCCCGGCTGGATCTAATCTGAGTTGGCATATGCAAATTAGGTGCAGGGAGGGAAATCGTGTGACTTTTTGTCACAAAACAAGGAACTAAAAAATGTTCGGATTTGTGGGGGGGTCGGCCAATTCCAAAATAGTGGATTCTGCACATCCCTAGTTATTGCTACTTTTTATTACTTATCCTTTTGTTCAGCCCATATCCTATTCATAATCCAGTCTCTCATTCACACCAATGCCTGGTTGCTAGGTTAATTTGGACCCTAACAACTTCCTGAAATTCCAAACTGGAGAATAGCTGAACAAAAACCTGAATAATTCAAAAACCACAGAAAAAAAGTGAAGACCAATTGCAAATTGTCTCAGAATATCAGTCTCTGCATCATGCTAAAAGTTAATTTCAAGTTGAACAGCCCCTTTAACCAGGGTCAGACTGGGCCGTCAGGACACCGCAAAAAAACTGGTGGGCCCCAGCCCTTCTTGTGGGGCCCCGCTGACCCAGATCCTACGTCGCTCCCCTGCTCCTTCACCTGCCCTCTGCCATTGCTGTCTGCCCTTCCTTCCTCCGATTGCTGAAAAGAAAGGTGCACACTGGGTGGGGAGGAGGTGGTGGTTGGTAAGCAGGTGGGTGGCCCCACAGGAGGTGTGGGGGCCCCGGGCTAGAACCTCCGGTGGGCCTCTCACAACCCAGTCTGACCCTGCCTTTAACTGAGGGTTGAAATCTGGTAAAATAAAGAAAAAAAAAAATTTTCTTCAACAACTCAAACCCTAAAACCTGCATATTTTCTATTTTCAAAGCAAAAAACACATGGACAGAAACAATAACAGAAAAAAAAATAAGCGAAGCAACAAAAGCACTTATTTATTACATTATTTTACCCATTCGTGGTCCTCGATTTCTAATAAATCAGCAGCCTAGGATTTGACTGAATCCAGATCTTGCAAAAAGCATTGGCATTCATTAAGAGCCAGATTTAGTAAGCTCGAGTGAATATATGAAGTTAAAAAAGTTCGAAGTAAATTTTTGGGTACTTCGACCATCGAATAGGATATATTCGATGTAAAAATCTTTGACTATTCGACCATTCGATAATCGAAGTACTGTCTCTTTAAAAAAAAAACTAAGACTTCATACTTCAAGTGCAATGTTATTGGGACCTTCCACAGCACTTTTCTAAGTTTTTTTTTTTTTTTGGTCTAATAGAAATCCTTTGATCGAACGCTAAAAATCATTCAGTCAAACGATTTCTATTCGATCGATCGAAAACGCTAAAAATCCTTCGACTTCGATATTCGAAGTCGAAGGATTTCAATTCGAGGGTTGAATTTCAAAGTTTTTTTAACTTCGAAATTCGACCCTTAGTAAATCTGCCCCTAAATGTTTGACTCAGTAACTGTTTTTTTCTAAATGAATCTTTTTCTCCTTATTTAGTTAAACATTTCAGTTTCATATACTGTTTTTATTGTTTGCTTTTTATTTTGATTGCAGCATTTTCAGAAAAAAAATCAAGCACTTATTTAAAAATATCTGCTGACGGCAGAATATTTAGAGAGATTTCAGTGTATTGGATCATCTGGTGATCATTTATTTTAAGCATTTTATTTAAATCAAACGAAAATGCCCCTTTTGCAGGGAGGAAAATTACCTTGATCGTAATTGGGTCTTTTTAAGTTAACAGAATCGTTAAGACATAAACCCCCACATGTAATAAAAGGCACTAAGTTTGCCCAGGAGCAGTAACCAGTAGCAACCAATAAGATGTTTGCTTTTAAACATGTGGCCAGGAAATTCTACCTGCTGATTGGTTGCTATAGGTTACTGCCCCTGGGCAAAATTAGTGCCTTTAATTACATAACCCCAATAGATTTCTAATGAATGCAAATCTGTGACATTTCATGGTTTTTGTATAAGGGAGTTAAAAATCAAGGGAATTAAAACACCAAAAGTTACAGATGGGAAAACAAAGTGGTTAACCAGAAGAAACAAGTACAGGTATGGCATCGGTTATCTGGCAACCCAAGTTCCAAATTATGGAAGGATCCATTATCTAGAAATCCCCAGGTTCCGAGTATTTTGGATAACAGGTCCCATGCCTGTATACAGTTGTGCTGCATAATCTTGGGGAATATTCCATGAACCGATTGAAATTCAAGTATGCAATCGTTATCCAGAAACCCATTATCTAGAAAGCTCCAAATTATGCAATGGTAGTCTCCCATAGATTCCATTTTATCTAAATAATCCAAATGAAGATCCACATAACGGAAAGATCTGTTATCTGGAAAACCCCAGGTCCCAAGCATTCTGGATAACAGGTCCTATACCTGTACCAATATCAAATTTTCTTAAAATCTGACAGTATATAAGAAAGATCTCAAATCCCACATTCTATGCAGTCTCCACTTTTTTTTTTAAAAAAAAAAAAAGCTCAATTATTCAAGTTTTTGAGAATCAAAAAATGTAATGTCCCAAAATTCCCCAAATTTCAGTTGCCATATGGTATCTTGGTAGATCTAAACTGAAAGGATGAAACTTTCCATTCATTAAGGGGCAGATTTATCAAGGGTTGAATTCTGAAGTAATGGGAGTTTTTTTTGAACTCCCATAACTTCGAAATTCTAATAAAAAAAGACCAACCGAAATTTATCAAAAAAATCGAAGTTTCTTTTTGTGACTAGACTGTTTTCGTACATTGTACGCGATCGAATTTGATGCAAAGTTTTTTTTTTTTTAACAAAAAACGTTGATTTTTCAAAGTCTACCAATTGACTCCGAATGGGTTCTAGGAGGTCCCCTTTAGGCTAAAACAGCAATTTGGCAAGGTTTTAGATGGCAATTTTTTTTCAAATTTGAATCGAATTTGGACTTTTCCCTAGTCGAAGTAAAAAAAAAAAAATAGCTTTGAAATTCAAATTTTTTTACTTCAAATTTTCACTTTGTCCCTTGATAAATCTGCCCCTAAATCATAAATCTACTTGATGCTCACAAACCACATAGATGGGCAAATAATTCATAAATGAAAGGAAACTCATAGCCTTACTAAACACAAACAGCCCTTTGATAAACGTGCTCCTAAATGTCTTTTTTTTTTAAATAGTTTGCCAGTTGAAAATTGTTTTGATCCATGGAAGGAACTACAGTGTATTTGTTTTTCATTTATCCTTTCATTTATAAAACAACGTATCCAAGCAATCCACAATGAAATGTATGAAATATTATTCTCGAATAATAGCTCTACGGAAAAATCATGCTTAATATTGGATTTCAAGGAGTACTAATCTTAGGTCAGTGGCATTGGGGTGTTTTAGATTGCTGGAACCCTTCTGGGAAGAAGTAGGGAAACTAAACCCCTCGTCCCTACTGCCCTGTGCTCCACATTTGTTTGAATAGGGATTGAGCAGCTAAACTAGGAACCCTAAAAATGAACACAACTAGAAATGCCGTATTTTATATACTGATCTTATTAAACCAGCCTAAACGTTCAGCATCTCCATAGTAGCAATGATCCAGGCCTTCTTTGAGCAGCTGTTGAGAAACTAAGCTTAGGGGTCATTACAAATCATCAAGCAGAAAATGTGTCATATAAGCTGATGCTACAAGGCTGATTATTAAATTTTAATATCTGTAGAAATAAGTCAAATCAACTGGACTTGTGTTTTTTCCTTGAAGACGTTTCACCAGTCTACTGGCTTTCTCGATTCTGAATAACTTGTACATAGGATCTTTTTTTTCGATAATATATCCTCTGGAATGTTGCTGTTTATCATAGTCCACAAGGAAGTTTGGTGTTGAATTATTAGCAAGATTGGAGCTTTGAGGTGTTAATAAACCTTCCAGGGAGAGGTGCCGAAATGGCATTGTATGTGGCAGAAAATAAGGGGGTTATTTACTAAACTTATTTTATATATTTATAAAACCCGAATTTGTAGTGAAAAAAAAATCAAGAATTTTTCGGAATTTATTATATCCCGAGGATGGAAAAAGTCAGAATCCGAAAATCCGCCATCTCAGACCTACAGAGGTCGCAAATAAGTCAATGGGAGAAGTCAAAAGGATTTTTTGCGCTGCTTTTCGTGCAATAATCCGAAGTTTTTGGGGTGAAATCGAGTTTTCGGGAAGAAATTCCGTAAAATTCGTATTTGTCACGATTTGTTTTGGATGTATTCCCGCAAACAAATTTTTCAGCTAAGCCAAAAAAAACCTGTGCAGATTTCATCACAGTTTTTTTTTCTGAAAATATTGAGATAAATCCGGACCTTGATAAATAAACCCCCTACATGTTGCACCCCCCGAACACGCCTCACTGCACTGCATGCACAAAATTACTCGTCTTGTGCTTTGGGGTTTGGTGTTTTGGGTGAACCAGTTGCTGCCTCAGTGTGTTGCTGGGTTTAAAGCAGATAGGGATGTGGTGTTTATTAAAAAGTTTTTCTGACACCCCAGTTACTTATGGGAGGACAAAGTTCTTTCTCCTGTCCTATTTTCCACCTTCACTGGTAGTCTTGGGGGTTATTTACTAAACTCCGATTTCAAAAATCACGAAGAATTTTTATAAAATCAGACTTCTTAAAAAATCGTGAATTTATTAAACCCTGAGGATGGAAAAGTCAGAATCTGAAAATCCAGCATCTCAGACCTGTCGAGGTTGCATATAAGTCAATGGGAGGCGTCCCAATTACTTTTTGATGTGCGCTGGCTTTTGTACAATACCCCAAAGTTTTTGACGTTTTCTGGTGAAAATTCCGGGAAAAATCGTGAAAATCGCATGGAAAAATCCGAAAAAATAGTGAAAATCGGATTTTTGCCGCAAAGCAGACTTTCGGGAAAACGTAATAATAAATACTGTAAGTGTAAAAAACTCGAGTGAATTTGATCAGTTTGTAGCCGAAAATATTGAGACAAATTCGGACTTTGATAAATAACCCCCTAGGTGTTATTGCTTCTCTTTCTCCTGGGTGTGACATCTTTTGTTTGCCACATACAACACTTTTTTGGCACCTCTCCCTGGAAGGTTTAATAACACATCAAAGCTCCAATCTTGCTAATCAGGTCCGGATTGAGGATTAAAATAGGCCCTGCTATTTCAGGTACACAGAGGCCCAATCAGCCCCCACCAACCCACTGAATACTGACTTTCTATGGGACCTTATAGCAGCCCCTCTGGCATTTGCCAGAACCCACAGATTGCCAGTCCGGGCCTGTTGCTAATACAATCAACACCGAATTTAATGACATCCTTGCGGATTATGATAAACAGATTATGCTGATTGGAGCAACATTTCGGAGGATATTTTCCCGAAAAAAGATCCTTTTTACAAGTTATTCTGAATCGAGAAAGCCAGTTGGATGACTGGTGAAACGTCTTCAAGGAAAACACACTGCAAGTCCTGTTGATTTGACTTATTTTACAGCTATACCATGATCTGGGTGAATGAGAATCTTCACAAGCATTAAATTCTAATGCTAATTGTGTTGGTGTCTGAGCTGCCATGTACCAATAATCTGAATTATTTATCAGCCTTATATTCTATATATATACCGTATATTGTGAGTGGGTCCCTAAGCTCAGTAAGTGACAGCAGCACAGAGCATGTGCAGTGAAACAGCAGAAAAAAAGATGTGGAGCTACTGGGGCATCTTTGGAGACACAGATCTTTACTGCTAAAGGCCTGTGGTTGCCTTGGGCTGGTACAGAAGCACAAAACATAATGTACAATAATTTTACTCTACACTGTAGTTCAGCTTTATTTGCTTTAATGACAAGCCCTACTACAGATGGGAAGAGACTGCTTTGTGGGAGCCTCGGACTATACTAAGGGGGTTATTTATCAACTCCGAATTCCCGATTGGACCTTATTTATGAAGAAAAAAGCCCGAAAAAATAGGGTCGGGCAAACTTCTGAGCTTTTCCGCAAAAACTATGATTTTTTCTGAGTTTTTTGCACCAAACCCCCTGAAATCATCGGATATCAGTACAGACATCAGCACATACACTGGGTCCTTCCCTATTGACTTATACAGGACATCGAGAGCTTTTAGATGCCGGGTTTTCGATTCAAAAATCTTGAAAAATTTGTTGTTTTTGTTTTTTTGCTCCAAAAACGATGAATTGTTCGAGGTTCGGAGCTTGATAAATAACCCCCTAAGTCACCTGCCTTGACCCTGTCTACTGTGACTTACTTTAGGGAATAGCAGGGAATTCTGAAGCTGCATGGGGGTGCGAGGTGAGACCAGGGAAGTTATTGACTCATTTGATTATACTATGGTTTATTCTGTTGGTAAAGCAGCATTGTGCTGTATCTGTAGCGGATATAAAACATTCATTATTTTCCTGCGGAACAGGGAAAGTACTGGCTGCAACTCTCCTGGCAATACCGGCAGTCCCTGAGTTCTGTACGAGAATGTAAGTTCAAACAAAGATTTACATATTAAATGCAACAAGACAGATGTTTGTCTTAACATAGTATTTATTTTTACCTTTATGTGCTCTGCAGTAGACAACACACTCCAGAGGGGGTTAGGGCCGATGGTTTATTAAAGCTAATTGCTAATAAAGGCCAAGCAAACCACAGTATGTTACTATAATAGCCTCAGTCTGTAAGTGTGAGTTGTATGTAAGTCGGGTGTTTGTAACTCAAAACATAGCAGAAACATTTCTTGTTGCAGTCAGCATCATGACAGGGCCTGTCCTTTTTGTATTCTTTACTGTGATTGTATTTTAATCTTATTATCAGACAGAGATCAGCACTTTCTCATATGAATCTCATCATTTTTCTATAGAAAAAGGCCAAATAGGATCAGCTCATTGTCCGATCAGGTCCTTCTTTCTGCCAAGGAGATTGATGGCAAATTCAGTTCTTTTTATATATATTTTTTTTAGTGTTTTGTATGTTCCATTTTGGTTATATACTTGGGGGCCGATTCATTAAGGGTCGAATATCGAGGGTTAATTAACCCTCGATATTCGACTAGGAATTAAAATCCTTCAACTTCGAAAATCGAAGTCGAAGGATTTAGCGCAGATAGTTCAATCGAACGATCGGCGGATAATTCCTTTGTTCAAACGATAAAATCCTTCGAATCTAACGATTCAAAGGATTTTAATCCAACGATCGAAGGAATATCCTTCGATTAAAAAAAGTTAGGCAAGCCTATGGGGACCTTCCCGGACTTCGGTAGCTTTTAGATGGCAAACTAGGGGGTCGAATAGTCGAACGATTTTTACTACAAATCCTTCGATTCAAAGTCGTAGCCGAAGGTCGAAGTAGCCCATGCGATGGTCGAAGTAGCCCAAAAAAAACTTTGAAATTCGAAGTTTTTTTACTTCGAATCCTTCACTCGAAGTTAGTGAATCGGCCCCACAGTATGATGATCTACAACCATCGGGGGCTGAAGGGCAACATCTCTGCATTCCTGTCCCTTTCATTACAGGTGCCCCAAGAAGCTAAAATGGTCTGACCCTTGCTTACTCCAATGAGCAATGAATATGATTTATCCACTCCTACCCACATGTGCAAATTAAACATTTGTCTACATAATGCCATAACATCATTTTAACACAAAGAGTATCGTTATTTCAATTAACTTTTAGTAGGATGTAGAGCGTGGTATTCTGAGACAATTTGCAACTGGGTTTCATTATTTTGAGTTATTTAGCTTTTTATTCAGCAGCTCTGCAGTTTCAGCAATCTGGTTGCCAGGATCCAAATTACACTAGCAACAAGGCATTCATTTGAATGAGAGGCCTGAATAGAGAGATCAATAAAAAGTAAAAAAAAAAAGTAGCAATACCAACACATGCATAGCCTTACAGAGCATTTGTTTTTGATGGGGTCAATGACCCCCATTTGAAAGCTGAAAAGAGTCAGAAGAAAAAGGCAAAGGATTATTGCTACTTTTTATTGCTTATATTTCTATTCAGGCCTCTTTTACTCATATTCCAGTCTCTTATTCATATCAATGCAGTGGTGTAACTATCCGGGGTGCGGGGGGTTTGATTGTGGGGGGGCCCGGCCTGCACCTGGGCCCAATGCTACGAAGTTACATTACTGTATCAGTGCGTGGTTGCTAGGGTAATTTGGACCCCAGCAACCAGATGGCTGAAATTGTGAACTGGAGAGCTGCTGAATAAAAAGCTAAATAACTCAAAAACCACAAATAATACAGATTTAAAAAAAAAAATGCAAATTGTCTTAGAATATCACTCCTTTTCTCAAAGCCTAAAATTGGCTGCAGCTGGAGGAAGGAATTGTTTATACAGGGATCCCCAACCTTTTGATCCCGAGACCAACATTCAGAAATAAAAGGAGTTGGGGAGCAACACTAGCATGAAACATGTTCTTGGGCTGCCAAATAAGTGCTGTGATTGGCCATTTGGTAGCCCCTATGTGGATTATAAACCTACATTGAGGCTCTGGCAGTGCACTTGGTTTTTATACTAAACTAAAACTTGCCTCCAAGCCTGGAATTCAAAAATAAGCAGCTGCTTTGAGACCACTGGGAGCAACATCCAAGGGGTTGGAGAGCAACATGTTACTCAGGAGCTACTGGTTGGGGATCAAACACGGCTTCTTAGCTGAATGCGACTGTCATTTCAAATTTTGTCCCGTTTAGTTCAAGAAATTGATGTTCAGCACAAGTTGAATCCATATTGAAAAGGGGGACTATACTGTCCCTTTAACAAAAGCTGACATTTATAAGATGTAAAAACATAATCCAGTCACATAAACGAAACAGTCAGCAATTAAAAGCAAATGATTGCACTTGGGCTTCTTTGTTAGTACTGTACCTTATTTTTTGTCTTTTATGTCTGCTTAAAGCACTTTATTGGATTTTAAATAAAAGCATCTTTTTTTTGGAATATGGCAGGAAGGTGGAAGAAGAGGCACAAATATAATTGCCCTGCTTAGTTCTAACCCTCAGCACTAGGCAGGGCTTGGTATCCATGTGTTTCCCATTCTGTCGGACCATTCCTCACTTTTCTCCTCTGCAGCCTCCTAGGAATGACCCAAACGAATCGGAAGCTCATGGATATCTGTTTGGATGTCACAGCACTTACTGCTCTGGGGAAGTACTATCCTTCTAATCTAATCCTTTTCTCTCAGAGAATTCAAGTTTAACCCCCAATTTAATAAAGGTTTATACAAAATGGTATGTCCAATGTTTTCTACAGTTTGCTACCAAGTGTATTACCAGCCAGCGTCCTCCCTCCCAGCGAGACCTGAGGAGTGATAGTATTCCCTTTATTCACTATAGAGGAGTGTGGGGACCCCAAACAGTTTTAAAGGACATATGTATTATTTTGTAAAGTATCAATGAACCACTTTCCATGCAAGGACCTCATTATTGTACATGATTGAGGTGAACGATAGCTCTTTATCTGTTGGAACTGAAATGGGAGTTGTAGTGCCACAGAATAAAACTGACTCCAGGTTGCTAACTGCAATTTTTATTATCGTTTTGTCTTTTTTTAAGTTCTTTCCCATTTGCCTTGTTCTTGTGATAACGTTTTAGTAAGCCGCATGTTTTTCTTTTTTTTTTTTTTTATTCTGAATTTTATATCTAATCATTGTCTTCATCATGGAGAGATCTGCATTGTTGTTTTTGTATATAGAGTATTGCAGTGCATGACTTAGCTTATGCATTTTATTAAATGCTGTTTAAATGTGGCATTGTAACGTTGTTGCTTATTAATACTACCTGAATGAAGTTTATACTATTAAAGTGAATAACAAACTTTACACAGTTCTGCCTCTTTTTTCAGCTTTTGCTGCTGCAACATAGGACTCTCTGTACTGAATTCATAAGAAACCTATGAGATCTAATATCCAGAAACCCATTATGTAGGAAGCAACAAATTAAGGAAATGCCATTTTCCATAGAGTCCTATTTAAACATGCAAATCTTACTTTTCAACTAATTTTCTCTGTAATAAATAAAACAGTACCTTGTATGTACCTGATGGTAACTAAGCTGCATAAATCCATATTGGTGGCAAAACAGTCCAATTGGGTTTTTTAATGTTTAAATGTTTTTCTGTACACACGATGCATGGTGTAGCACCCAACCTGGACCTGCGCACCCCCGATCCGCATCCACCCACACCCGACTTCTGCTTTCCTTTTATAGACTCGTGCCGCCGGTGATATCACAAAAGGGGTGGGACGGGCAGGCGTGAGCCTATATAACCGGTAATCGGTAGATGGCAGGGTAAGGTCGTGGGTGGGGAGAGCAGGCAGAATAGCTGAATACAAATTCACCAGCAACCCACAAATGGGGCAGCAAGGCCGGGCCAACCCACAGATAAACCCATGGGTATCGGGCTGGCCTGCACATCACTGGTGATTGATATTAAAGAAGTATTACTAAGGAGTTGTGGCATGAAAATCTAGCAAACCCCAAGCCATCCCTAGCGCAGCAGAATTTAGGAAGCAGACCCCATGGGGGGGGGGGGGACAGTGGGGCCTGGACTGTGGGGTCTGCTTTCTCTATAGCTAATAAAAAAACCCTCCTCCCCAGCAGCTCTCTTTCCTGGGGCGCAAGTTAGGCGGGAGTGGGTGGAGTTGGGACATGAAGTGGGCGGGAGGATGGGGATCAGAGTGCTCTGGGCCCTTCTGAAGATTTTTTTGCAGGGGGGCCCGGCACACTCTAGTTACACAATTGCTTACCTAAGCAACAGGGCCAGGCCCACCGGGCGCCCAAAGCAACCTGGCCGGCCACTGCCAGGCCCGGATTTGTGGCTAGGCCCAAGCCTAGGGCGGCACATTTTTCGGGGCGGCATGCCGCCCAGCCGGTCGATGGGGAGCACTGGAGACGCACTGCTCCCGAGTGCTCCGCCGCTTGCATGTCAGCGATCTTGCGCCTGCTTGAGGTAGTGTGGATGGGCCCAGCAAATCGGGAGCTGGCCACCGCTATCCCTTGTGTGCGTGTGCTTGAAAAACGCGATGGAGGGGCAGGGAGGAGAATGCGATGGAGGGGAGGATAAGGTGACAGAAGGGAGTGGAGTAAGGGGTGCGAACCCGGCTAGGGGTATGCAACGCAGGACAATTTCAGAGGTAGCTGCCCATCGCCCCTCTATTATTGCGCCCTAGGCAGCTGCCTCTTCTGCCTACCCCTCGTTCCAGCCCTGCTAAGCAACATTTTGACAAAAATAAAGGATCCTCTGCAGTTGCGTGAGCCTGGCTGGGCTGGAAGTGGCAGTATCCTTCCATAGGCTGGAGAACTGTTTTTATTTGTAATTAGCTAATGAAAAGAATTGCAATTCTCCTGCCCAATGTGACACAGGGAAGCATGATTCTGTATAATAGATCCCTGTCAAGGTTTCATATAACTGCTGGGGGGGGGTATAAGGGATGAAACACTGACCAATAAGTTAATGTTTATGAAGAATAACTGACTGACAAAGCTAAGGGGGCCTATAATGATTTTGATATGGGGCCCAGTAAATAAGTTACTTAGAGCACTGGGCAAGATAAATTGCAGACAAATGCTGAGGGAACAATGGATGCTGAGGGAACAATGGGTGCTGCCCTGCAGTTGGTCAGTGTGAGCCGGGAAGCAAATAGTTTCACAGTTATTGGTGGATGTTGTGACTGGTGACAATTACACAGTAACACATAGGCACAGGCAGTTCGTGCTACGAACACAGCACTTTGGTTGAGGTAATTTAATACCAGCGCAACATGAGCAAAAAGACTACAATTCCCGGAATGCCATACGTCGGAGACGCCCATTCCTGAAAAAAGAGGAGCGTTCCCAGCATGCCGCGCTTCCAGGCGCTACTTCCGGTGTCCCTGGTAGTGCAGGCAACATGCCGATGAAGGGCAGGTTCCCGATCCGCAGGACGTTGCAGTATCTACAGGCCGGGGAGATCGTGTTCAAGAACAATGTGAAAATAATGACGGTCAATTATAACACTCACGGGGAGCACGGAGAGGGGGCGAGGTGAGAGGGGCAGATGGAGAGAAGGGCAAATGCACGGTGTGGAGGCGGGGCTAGTGAGCGTCATACACTCCTGCAGTTTGAGTGGGAGGCCTGCAACATGTGTAAGAGTCCTAATGGGCAACTGAGAGACAGACCTGCACGGTGAGTGAGTGACAGTCCTAATGGGAAACTGAGAGACAGACCTGCAAGGTGAGTGAGTGAGTCCTAATGGGAAACTGAGAGACAGACCTGCACGGTCAGTGAGTGAGTCCTAATGGGAAACTGAGAGACAGACCTGCACGGTGAGTGAGTGACAGTCCTAATGGGAAACTGAGAGATAGACCTGCACGGTGAGTGAGTGACAGTCCTAATGGGAAACTGAGAGACAGACCTGCACGGTGAGTGAGTGACAGTCCTAATGGGAAACTGAGAGACAGACCTGCACGGTGAGTGAGTGACAGTCCTAATGGGAAACTGAGAGACAGACCTGCAAGGTGAGTGAGTGACAGTCCTAATGGGAAACTGAGAGACAGACCTGCAAGGTGAGTGAGTGACAGTCCTAATGGGCAACTGAGAGACAGACCTGCACGGTCAGTGAGTGACAGTCCTAATGGGAAACTGAGAGACAGACCTGCAAGGTGAGTGAGTGACAGTCCTAATGGGAAACTGAGAGACAGACCTGCAAGGTGAGTGAGTGACAGTCCTAATGGGCAACTGAGAGACAGACCTGCAAGGTGAGTGAGTGACAGTCCTAATGGGAAACTGAGAGACAGACCTGCACGGTGAGTGAGTGACAGTCCTAATGGGAAACTGAGAGACAGACCTGCAAGGTGAGTGAGTGAGTCCTAATGGGAAACTGAGAGACAGACCTGCACGGTCAGTGAGTGAGTCCTAATGGGAAACTGAGAGACAGACCTGCACGGTGAGTGAGTGACAGTCCTAATGGGAAACTGAGAGATAGACCTGCACGGTGAGTGAGTGACAGTCCTAATGGGAAACTGAGAGACAGACCTGCACGGTGAGTGAGTGACAGTCCTAATGGGAAACTGAGAGACAGACCTGCAAGGTGAGTGAGTGACAGTCCTAATGGGAAACTGAGAGACAGACCTGCAAGGTGAGTGAGTGACAGTCCTAATGGGAAACTGAGAGACAGACCTGCAAGGTGAGTGAGTGACAGTCCTAATGGGCAACTGAGAGACAGACCTGCAAGGTGAGTGAGTGACAGTCCTAATGGGAAACTGAGAGATAGACCTGCACGGTGAGTGAGTGACAGTCCTAATGGGAAACTGAGAGACAGACCTGCAAGGTGAGTGAGTGACAGTCCTAATGGGAAACTGAGAGACAGACCTGCACGGTCAGTGAGTGAGTCCTAATGGGAAACTGAGAGACAGACCTGCACGGTGAGTGAGTGACAGTCCTAATGGGAAACTGAGAGACAGACCTGCACGGTCAGTGAGTGACAGTCCTAATGGGAAACTGAGAGACAGACCTGCACGGTCAGTGAGTGAGTCCTAATGGGAAACTGAGAGACAGACCTGCACGGTGAGTGAGTGACAGTCCTAATGGGAAACTGAGAGACAGACCTGCACGGTGAGTGAGTGACAGTCCTTATGGGAAACTGAGAGACAGACCTGCAAGGTGATTGGTCATGAGACAGGTATAAGGGAAAACTAAGTGAGAGGCATACCTGCAAGGTGAGTGAGCATGAGACAGGTATGATGGGAAACTAAGTGAGAGACAGACCAGTGAGGTGAGTGGGCATGAGACTGGTATAAGGGAAAACTAAGTGAGAGACAGACCTGCAAGGTGAGTGAGAGTCCTAATGGGAAACAGAGAGACATACCTGCAAGGTGAGAGAGCATGAGACAGGTTTAAGGGAAAACTAAGTGAGAGACAGACCAGTGAGGTGAGTGTGAGTATGAAAGGCAAACTGAATGAGACTGCCAGTGAGCTTTAAGCTGGAGCTGCAAACTGCCACCTACTGTGCCCCCAGGTACCTTAAAGTCTCTCTGCACCTCATTCCTCCTCTGAGCAGAGTATTTCTCACCATACAAAATAACTTTACCTGCATCCCCTTATCTCTTGCCTTTAGGAGCTCATAACTTCATTACTGACAGATAGTAGCGCTGTGCAGTTATGGGGGCAGCAGGATAGAGGGGACTATAGTGAGAATGTGACCTTTATATATGGGACAGTCTCACTTATGAAGGTTTCTCTTCTGTCCACAGGAAGTTTGTGTTTTTCAATATCCCTCAGATCCAATACCAGAATCCTTGGGTCCAGATAATGATGTTCAAGAATATGACTCCATCCCCATTCCTAAGGTTTTATTTAGGTGAGTGTGAATAACCAGTTATAGCTACTCTATTGTGCTCTCATTTCTCAAGGATTCCCCTGTGCTATACATCCAATCTTAGGACCCTGGAACCATGGGCTTATGTTACATAATACAACAAAATGGCATTTTAAGCAACTTCATTTATTCATTCATCATTTTAAATTGTTTACTAGTTACATGATCGCTAACAGAAGCGCTATTTATTTATAACTGTCTGTTCTCTGTAGCAAAAGACCTTTCTTTTCCACATCTGTTAATCAGCAGGATTCTGCTATTTTATTTCACGAGTCAGAACCACAACTACAGAACATGTAAATAGATAGACAGATGCTGCACAGAAATTGTAGAGAACAATAAAAGCTATAAATCACCTGTGTGTCTGGTGTTAATTTTACCAAGTATTTACTGAACCTGGTGTCATATACACAGCTCTGCCTTATTGGCCAAAATGAGAGTTCCACTGTCACGTAAGGCATCCTGGGCGGAGACATGAAAATCTCTCCTTTATGTCCGTGTAGCTAACTGCATCCAGAACCTCTGGTTTTATACGACTCCTTTTAGCCCGTCTCACCTTAACCAGGTTAGGCTCTATGCTTCGCTACTCTCCAAGTCCTACCCACGTCAGAAGCCATGCTCCAATGTCTAACAAGATCGAAACAGACTGTCTGCAAGTTTGTCCAAGGACAAAAGGAGCGGAGCACCATGAGAGTCCAGTAAAAGTATTAAAAAAATGAAAATTTTATTCAGTAAACATGTAAAAACAGGTTACAGCAGCAATAAACCCTGGCTGCCCGCTTAACGCGTTTCGTGGCGTCCTGCCACTTCATCAGAAGCTGTCGGCAGCAAGTTTGTATATATGGCTCTGAACTTTTAGGCTGTATCTGTGCTATTAAAGGGGATGTTCACCTTCCAAACACTTTCTCCAGTTCAGTTGTTTTCAGATTGTTCACCCGAAATAAAGACTTTTTTCAGTTGCTTTCCATTTTTTATCGTTTTTCCAAAATGGAAGTTTAAAGTGTAATTTCCGTGTCTCTAGCGTTTGTCTGGCAGCTCAGCGATCCAGGAGCATCTGAACTGTTACAATTTGCTGCATTTAGTTGATACAATTAGTTGATACATTTCTCAGCAGCATCTGTGGAATATTAGCAACTATTGTATTAGCTGCCTTTTATTAAACTCGGGTTCTGCTCAGCAGGGACAGAGATAACATATGTATCCACTAAATCACTGATCCCCAACCATATGTAAATGTGTCCAAGAGAAATCTGGCTCTCGCACACCCTTGTGTGAGATAATTCAGTGCTGTCTGTTCACAATGGTAGAGGTCCGGCAACCCCAAATCCAATCTAGAAGTCGAGCAATCCAGAGGCACACAGAACTGATGCAAGCAAGGAACACCTTGCACGTTTATTGCGGTATAGCAGTGCATAGCGAGCCAAGTAAATACCTTCTGTTATCAGAAGACTTTACACTGCATCTATCTGCAGTACATTTGTAGCCTTACAGAACATTTGATTTTTGATGGTCAGTGACTCCCATTTAAAAGCTGGAAAGAAGTAAGAAGAAGGCAAATGATTCTAAAACTATAGATTGACGTATTGCTTAGAATTGTCCATTCTATAACCTACTAAAAATTAACTTCAAGAAACCTTAACATCAAAAAATGAAAGTGTCCTAAAGTAATTCCAGTATAATGCACTGTTGCCCTGCACTGGTGAAAAAGGGGTGTTTGCTTCAGAAACTCTTTCTGTAGTTTATATAAACAAGCTGCTGTGTAGCCATGGGGGCAGCCATTCAAGCACAGGATACACAGTAGATAACAGAAGAATCTGAAGATTCTCATTTTATGCTATAGAATGTATCTCATATCTACTGTGTATCCTGTGCTTGAATGGCTGCCCCCATGGCTACACAGCAGCTTGTTCATATAAACTATAGTAGTGTTTCTGAAGCAGACCAGTTTTACCAACAGTACATTATCTTGTCATTACTTTAGGACACTTTCATTTTTTGGTGTTACTGTTCCTTTAAAGGTGAACATCCCATTAAAAGTCAGGACACACAGGCATATTCAGGGCGATTAGTCGCCCCGAAGAAGAGGAGATTTGTGGCCGGGCGACTAATCTCCCTGAATCTGCCTGTCTGCCCTGACCTTTAACAACCTCCCCTGCCTTGTTGCCGGCTAAAATGTAAATTACCAGTTTGGGGAGATCAGTCACCCCGAAGATGAGGAGATTTGTTGCCGGGCAACTAATCTCCCCGAATCTGCCTGACCCTAAAATTATTAGCTGCACCTGCAGTTTTCCTTTTTGTCCAGAAGATGGAGTCACCTCCGTGTCTGAATCTTTACATCCACTGAATTACTAACAGTTTAGGTTTTCATGCAGGCAGCAGTCAAAACATGTATCACTGACCAGCATCAGGCATTGCTATACAAAACTAGCGCCCCCTGCCTGTCAGTGATAAACATAGTCTACTGCTTCCATGGAAGTTTATTGTTTTGTCCCTAGCTGGCAGGGGTAGAACTCTCTGCAGCATGAGGATAAGTGAATATCTCTGGATTTTGTAGCTCAAATTGTAGCCAGTTGCTTGTTCTTTAGAGACAATTGTGAGCTTTGGCTCAAAGGAAACCAATTCCCGTTATAGTCCCATTGCTGATAATTGTGATTGCCCTAAATGAGGACAATGCTGTTGCTTTACTGTAGCCCTGCTCCTTTTGTCATTATAGCTCTTGCCTTGTTTTTTTGCAGATAGTGGAGAACAGGTTCTGGTTGACATTGATGACAAAAGCAACACAGACATTGTACAGCATGTGAAAAAAATCTTGGGGAAGAAAGAGTAAGTTTTGTGTTACCCCTGCTGAACAGTAAAGCGGACACATTTGGCATCTGTCTATAGGGATAATATATAATATTTACCTGTTGGTTACAGGGAGACACTGAAGGCCGAGGAACAAGCAAAAATGGTGAAGTCCAATCCGGCCAACTTTGGCCTACGGAAGTACCATCTGCGAGAGTGTATATGTGAAGTAGAGGGACAGGTTCCATGTCCTTCAAAAGTCCCACTGCCAAAGGAAATGACTGGCAAATACAAAGCTCAACAGAAAGAGAGCACTGAGGTGTGAGCCCCACAGATTGTGGACACTGCACAGCCAATCAGAAGTTAGTAGCAGGCAACTCCGCTACTGACTGCACTTGGGCAGCATTTTGTGGGGTAAAATAGGAGAACGTAGAAGTGTTTTCAGTCTATTTTTTTCACATTTGTTATTTGTAATATATTGTTTATTTAAAGAGTTTCCTGTGTTGTCTTTCCTGTTTGCAACATTTTTCCCTAAAGGAAGAACTGACCCTCCTATTGTAGTTGCAGTTACTCATTTTTGCAATATATGTATTTTTTCTTTTGCAAATCTGTACTTTCACATCCTTGTCTGCCATACTCGGATCTCTCTCGCAGCATCTCTAGCCAGTAACTTCATCAGTAATTCTTCTGTCAGTATTATCTGGAGCTAAACATTGGGAAAGGAGGCTGAAAGTTGCAGATCTGTGCAGATGCACAACAATGGGTTATTTTGGAAAATAGGGTTAATGGGGATCTAAATTGTTGCTTAACCATGCTTTACTGAAATGTTGCTGGACTACCAATCCCAGCATGCTTTAAAGGGCATGTAAAGGCAAAACAATAAAATCCAATTTTTACTTTAATAAAAAAGAACCTATCTCCAATATACTTTAATAAAAAAATGTGTACTGTTTTTATAAGAAACCTGACTGTATGCAGTGAAATTCTCCCTTCATTTACTGCTGTGGATAGGAATTGTCAGACGGTCCCTAACTGCTCTGCAGGGAAACAATCATACTTATGAACAGCAGGGGGAGCCCGCACCTTACTTCCCAGCCGTGCAGAACTCAAGCAGCTTTGGTTGTTTCCCCTGTAGAGCAGTCGGCGACTGTGTAGAGATTTGTTTATTTTTTGCCTTTACATCCCCTTTACTGTTTCCAACTCCAACTGCAGAGACAAAGATCATGGAGCCAGATTTAAACAGATAAACTGGGATTCTATTTGGAGGATTATTTTGCTGCAGCCTCTGGTTCTGCAGAATTGGAGAAAGTTTGTATTAAACAATACAAAAACTATAAAATCCACATTAAATTACCTGACAACACAGGACCCAGTGCAGTCTGTATAGTCTGATTATTAATCAGTCTTGGTGTATCAGCTTCTGGCAGATATTATTTGACTTGTGCTGTTTTGATAATTTATGATGATCCTTAAGCAGCCCAGACCACACTGAGCATGTGCACAGTCTTGGTCTTGCAAAGATGTTTAACAAAGTTATAAGATGGTGACCCCCTGTGGTCAACTTTGAAAGCATAAATCATTTGTTTGATTAGGCTTGTGGTGCAGTAAGTTCATGTTTATGTTCATTTCTAGCCTTATTCTATTTTGGGCTTTACTTCCCCTTTAAAACTATCAAGTGTTAAAGCTGGGATCTCTGTAGGCGTAGAAACTAAAGGTGGCCATACACAAGCAGATCAAAGCTGCCGGATATTGGTCCTTTTGACCTTACCATCCCGTGTGTGGGGGCTTCCGTCAAAAATCGGGCAGATATCATTCGGGCAGGTTTGATTTTTTTCCTTCGATTGAGAACCGCATTGGCTAGTGGATGCGGCCCTACGGCCTGTCTGCACCTGTTTGCTTCTTTGTAATCCGATCGTTTCCTCGTGAGGCAGTTCAGGGAGATTACCGCCCAGAAAAAGAGGCGATTTGTCACCAGGCGACTAAATCTCCCCAAATCTGCTCGTGTGGATTAACCCTTAAACAACAATTAGTTGTTAATTAGATTACCAATAATTTAGGCAGCTGCAATACACTTAATGGAGCAAAGAATAGAAGCCCATCCTACTCTCCTCCATTCACTCCAGGGACCCATTATCAAACTTTTCCTAAGCCGGCACACAACTACAGCCATGCTTGCTGCAACAATACACATATTTGCCTGGAGGTTTATATTTAAGGATCGGTAACATAAAATCATTTTTTTAAAAAAATTGTTAGTATAGAACAAAAAAAAACCAAAAGAAAAAATTTTACTTTTAAATCGCTAAGTCTTTAATAAGAAATAACTTACAGAAACTCCTCTTGCGCTCCTCTTCAGAAAAAGTGACGGCATTGATCCATCATGCGGCGCTCAGTTTCTCCTCCCTGGCTATCTCCTATAAGGAAGGCAGGGACTAGAAATCAAGCTCTGCACAATGGATCGCCGGATCACCTTTTCTGAAGAGGAGCGCAAGCGGAGTTTCGGTAAGTTGTTTCTTAATAAATACTTTGTGAAAAGTTTAATTTGTCCTTGTGGTTTTTTTTTTTTTGTGACTTCGGAAAACTATGTGCTCCGAGTGAAATCCTGCCATCGATTTAGAAGGGAGGCAATTTGGGAAAATTAGTCGCCCCAAAGAAGAGGAGATTTGTCTTCCTGATTCTGAGTGTGTGCCCTGACCCTAAAGAGTGAGAATACGTGGGTATGGGTTGGACACGGGTCCTACATTGACTACATGATATATTTAATTCATTATGTAAAAGATGAGCATTTTAGGGTGAGTTTCTTTTTAATAAGTGTCATGTCCATCTCATGTTCTGTTCCTGAGTACAACTGAAGGAATTCCTGATCCATCTCATTGTGACATCCAGACTCAGGTGTCACAGACATCGACTGTGGTTTAATTCAGTTCTTTCTTTTCATCACAGACCGTTTCGCGGTTCTGCGAGTCCTTTTGATCTTGGGCCGAATGGTAATTAGCAGCTCATTTGCATTTCTGTCTTTGCCTTTTGGTGATTAGGAGCTGGTCCAGGGAGGGGGCTCTGGAAACAGAAGTAGATCAGAGGGCTACACGCTGCCTCTCACTCTCCGTGGATCTGGGGCAATTTTTTTATGTGATAACCTTTAATTTAAAGTGAAACTACGATTCAGAAATTGCCTTTGCCAAATTATTTAGGGGAACAGTTTTAAGGCGTCTTTATTGGAGGAGGGAGGTGCGCAAGTTTCAGTTATACAGGACTAACAAGACTTAAAGGGCACCAATCATAACTAAAATCATTTCCTAAGTAAATACACTATATGAAAGTTCAAGAAATCCGATTTTTAAAACAGAATTGTTTGTATAATGTAAATGATCAGCTCACTATTCCTTCTGCAAGATCTCCCCTATCTCCACTGCAGTTCTAGCTGAGGCAGCCATCTTGGATTTCACTGGCTCCTCCTACCTATATCTTCCCAGCCAACTGTAGCTCTGAAATCTCGCACATGCTCAGTTGAAATTCCTTGGTTGCTTATTAACCCTTCTAAGCTATTTTCAAATCAGACAAACCTGTGTGTTAGCTGCTGTTCAGTAGTGCTGCCACCTGCTGGAAGTTAGTGTGTGCCCTTCATTTGCATAAAGACATCACCAGCAGGGGACAAGATAGGGAAATCTCCTGATACGTCTAGTGGAGGAGTTTACTAAAACAAGGCATTCTGGGTAGAATACTAAAAGCAGCGTTACAATCTGAGCATACTCTTGAAATTTGCATATTATAGTCTCTGTTATAGTCTCAGTATGGCCTCCCTCAGTGAAAGAACCCATTTGACAAAGGAAGAGATTTTTTAAAACCTGCAGTTTTTTTCAAAAAACTATATATGTAGTTTGATTAAACGTGTTTATGTTGTACTGGTCAGATTGTTAATATGTGTTTGATTTTGGGTGTGATAGGTGCCCTTTAATACTGGAAGGATCTTTGAACCAGCGAGTGCATTCTTTATAGTTGCCGGTTCCTTGCACTGGCAGATTCCAACTTTCAGCTTCCTTTTTTATAGACGTGTGCCTAATTGTTCTGCCCCTTTTGTGACATCATCGGTGAGGCAGGTCTATAAATGGAAGCCGGAAGTTGGGCTCGGGCGGGCGCCGGTGGGCCTCTGTATCAGTCCAAGGCAACCACATCCAGGGCTGGATTTACATACCCCTAGGCCCACTTTCATTTGTTATCCCTGTCCCCTCCTCTACATTTGTGCACATGCACAACTTTCATCATCATGTCTGGAGCACTGGGGACATTTTAAAAATTATTGTGTCTCATGATCAGTCCCAGAGCTAACGAACCAATGTGGACGTGGTTGAGCTTCATGCCACCACCTAAAATCTTGCCACCCTAGGCTGGGTCTGACCACATTTAACAGTAAAGATCTGTGTCTCCAAAGATGCCCCAGTAGCTCCCCATCTTTTTTTCTGCTGATTCGTTGCACATGCTCTGTGCTGCTGTCTCTTAGTTTAGTGATTGATTTACAATGTACAGTTTATACCCAATATAAAATTTACGGTCTGCGACAGATGCTTGCTGGATTATTTTTGAAGCCATCTAAACGGCGCTTCTCAGTAGCTGACCAGAGCCCACTGAGCATGTGCGGTGTCACTGATACAGAAAATACGGCCTCACAAGATACAAGATCGTAAGCTCCTGTGTACAACTTTGAAGGCCTGGATCATTATGGTTACAGGGCTGCTGAAGCTCTGCTGGTATAGTGGATTCAGTATATAAAATTCAGCATTTCTAGACATATTTGTTTTTTTAGGCCTCTCCTGCTTCTGAAAGCAGTGAATACAATGCTCTAGACCAGTGATCCCCAACCTTTAGAACCCCTGAGCAACATTCAGAAGTAAAAAGATTTAGGGAGCAACACAAGCATAAAAAAATGTTCTTGTGCCAATAAGGGCTGTGATTGGCCATTTAGTAGCCCCTATGTGGATTGTCAACCTACATTGAGGCTCTGTTTAACAGTACATCTGTTTTTTATACCAAAACTTTCCCAAGCCAATAATTCAAAAATAAGCAGCTGCTTTGAGGCCACTGGGAGCAACATCCAAGGGGTTGGAGAGGAACATGTTACTCACAAGCTACTGGTTGGGGATCACTGGTCTAGACAAATGTAAATTCTTATTTCCTGGTGGATGACAAGACACACATGAAATGCTGAGGGGCAGCAAGACACCATGTGACATTGTTGAAGTCATGGCCTGTACTGGAGGGATTAGTCCCTAAGTCAAAAGGGGTCCAAAACAGGCCATTTAATTACATTGCCTTCCCCAAATCACTAAAATATTCCTTGCCCACCTAGTTAGCACTGAGATGTGTTATGCAGCTCTAATGTGGCACAGGTTGCCTAAGCAGGGTTCATTACCGAGGTACAGATGTAAGAATGTACAGACTGACCATTGGTGCTAAACAGCAGTCAGTTTCAGTTCTTTATTTTAAGTGGCTTTCAGAAAAAAAAGGGGCAACTTTTAAGGCATTTCTACTCCAGCTTTGAGTATTGTGCGTGAGAATGAGCCCCATGAGGTTTGCATATATCGCCTACGACTGCATGGATTTCCGACCACACTCCAATTATACATGGCCAGGTTAACTGCTTCCTGATACAGATATGGGATCCGTTATCTGGAAACCCGTTATCCAGAAGCTCTAAATTATGGCATGGCCGTCTCCCATAGACTCCATTTTATCCACATTTTTTTAAATATTTTTTTTCTCTCTTTGTAATAATAAAACAGTAACTTGTACTTGATCCCAACTAAGATATAATGAATCCTTATTGGAAGCAAAACCAGTCTATTGGGTTTATTTAATGTTTACATGATTTTCTAGTAGATTTAAAGTATGAAGATCCAAATTACGGAAAGATAGGTTATACGTTAAGACCCCAGGTCCCGAGCATTCTGGATAACAGGTCCCATACCTGTACAATAGTCTATAGTTTAAGAGAATGTGAGATTGTAAGCTTCACTGGGCAGGGAACGATCAACAATCTCTGCAAAGAATATCTGAGCGCTATATAAAGAATTCAGAAATGTTATTGGCTTATGTAACACAAAAAAACAAAATAATCCTTGTGTTTTTTATCCTTAATTCCCGCAGGCATTTCTGGCATCACAAGACCATGTGCTGCCATGTTCTGTTTACCAGTGACATGATAACAACTAACAACACTCACACACACAGCTTTAGATAACAACTAACAACACTCACACACACAGCTTTAGATAACAACTAACAACACTCACACACACAGCTTTAGATAACAACTAACAACACTCACACACACAGCTTTAGATAACAACTAACAACACACACACACAGCTTTAGATAACAACTAACAACACTCACACACACAGCTTTAGATAACAACTAACAACACTCACACACACAGCTTTAGATAACAACTAACAACACACACACACAAAGCTTTAGATAACAACTAACAACACTCATACACAAAGCTTTAGATAACAACTAACAACACTCATACACAAAGCTTTAGATAACAACTAACAACACACACACACAGCTTTAGATAACAACTAACAACACTCATACACACAGCTTTAGATAACAACTAACAACACTCATACACAAAGCTTTAGATAACAACTAACAACACACACACACAGCTTTAGATAACAACTAACAACACACACACACAGCTTTAGATAACAACTAACAACACACACACACAGCTTTAGATAACAACTAACAAGACACACACACAGCTTTAGATAACAACTAACAACACTCACACACACAGCTTTAGATAACAACTAACAACACTCACACACACAGCTTTAGATAACAACTAACAACACTCACACACACAGCTTTAGATAACAACTAACAACACACACACACAGCTTTAGATAACAACTAACAAGACACACACACACAGCTTTAGATAACAACTAACAACACTCACACACACAGCTTTAGATAACAACTAACAAGACACACACAAAGCTTTAGATAACAACTAACAACACTCACACACACAGCTTTAGATAACAACTAACAACACTCACAGCTTTAGGTAACAACTAACAAGACTCATACACAGAGGGAGAGGCTTGTGTGTTAGTGTGATTACAACTGTTGTGACACAATTAGGACAGATTATTTCTTGTTCACATTAGTAAAGCCTGATGGTAAGTACCACCGCTACATGTACAGTGCTAACAAGGAGACGTAACACACCATCATATGACATACAGGGTTTTGTTTATTGGATTTTTATACATTTCCAGTCTTTAGTGGTTGTATTAAAACTGACCTACAACAAACACTTTCCAGTCACAGCTCTCCAGCTGTTGCTGAACTACAACTTCCAGCACCCTGCAATAGCCAGAGATATAAGCACCGCTAATGTACCATGCATGGAGGACCCCGTCAGCAAGATCCCTGCCCTCGAACATGCACATCTTGACTGCTACTGTCTAGTACAGAGAGGCAAAAAATTGCCATTTAGGTTAAAGATGGACAATCTGCAACCCTCTGGATGATCTTGGACTACAACTACCAGCAACAGGCAAAATGCTGTTGAGGTATACTGAGAGATGTAATTTAACAGCTGTGGAACTACAAATCCCAAGCCTGCCTAGTTAGCATTGATATGTGATATGCAGCTGTAATGTGGCACAGGTTGCCTACGCTGGGTTCAATATTGGGGTACAGGCGGAGGAATGGACCGACTGACCCACTTGTGCTAAATAACAGTCAGTTTCACTTCTTTATTTTAAGTGGCTCTCAGGAAAACTATTTTGTTACTATTCTGTAGCAGCGCCAGGGCTGCAGGAAAACCACACACTGTCCATTTCTATAAGCTGCAGGTCATTCAGTCTAATACCTGACTGGTCAGCCACTGTATGACAAAGGAATAGTAACACCAGAAAAATGAAAGTGTTTTTTACAGTAATGAAAATAGAATGTAGTGTTACCCTGCACTTGTTTCAGAAACTCTACTGTAGTTTACATAAAGAAGCTGATGTGTAGCCATGGGGGCAGCCATTCAAAGCTGAAAAAGGAAAAAAGGCGCAGGATACACAGCAGATAACAGATAAGCTCTGTAGTATACAATGGGATTCTTCAGAACTTATCTGATATCTACTGTGTATCCTGTGCTTGAATGGCTGCCCCCATGGCTACACAGCAGCTTGTTTATATAAACTACAGTAGAGTTTCTGAAGCAAACTAACCAGTTTTACCAGTGCAGGGCAACAGTACATAGTATTTTTATTCCATTAAAGCACTTTTTTTAGATGATACTGTTCCTTTAACGTTTTAAGGTGCAGGCCAGGCCCGGACTGGCAATCTGTGGGTTCTGGCAAATGCCAGAGGGGCTGCTGTATGGTTCCATAGAAAGTTACCATATAGTGGGCTGGTAGGAGGCTGTTTTGGGCTGGTAGGGGGCTGTTTGGGCCTCTGTGTACTTGGAATGGCAGGGCCTATTTTGATTCCCAATCCAGGCCTGGTGCAGGCTGAGGCTCTCCAGGTGTTGAGGGACTACAGTACCCACATACAATTAATACGTGAAGTCCCAATTGATGGTACAGTAGATGCTAGTAGTCAAATAACAGCGGGGAGACTTCTACAAGAGCATTCTGGCTATGCATACCTTTCTCTGCAGCTGGAAGGGAAGAAGATGAAGACATATAGCGCTGA
This sequence comes from Xenopus petersii, assembly GCA_038501925.1. Classification (NCBI taxonomy): domain Eukaryota; kingdom Metazoa; phylum Chordata; class Amphibia; order Anura; family Pipidae; genus Xenopus; species Xenopus petersii. The sequence continues at coordinate 116,278,060 of CM076679.1, read as the reverse complement.
GGCACATGAAGGGCTCTGATTGGTTCTACCGAGCAGCAGCAGCAGCAGCAAACAAAGCACTGAGCATGGCCGGGGGTCTCTCTCTCTGCTAACACTAACAAGGTGACAGTTTGCAGTAATGGAAGGATGCTTTGAGGCATAATTGCAGCTTTGGGGATACCAATACTTGCTGTCAATAGAAAGTGACCTGCAGCCATCCACAACCTTTTATTCAACGCAGCCATCAAACGCCATGTGCTCTATACACCAAGAACAGAGAAAATGCAAAACAAAACAACACAAGTATAAGGGCAGAAAGAGCTAAAACACAAATTGGGGATACACCGAATTCACTATTTTGGATTCGGCCGAACCCCCTTAATCCTTAGCGAAAGATATGGCCGAATACCGAACCTGGATCCTAATTTGCATATGCAAATTAGGGATGGGAAGGGGAAAACATTTTTTACTTCCTTGTTTTGTCACACAATTTCCCTCCCCGCCCCTAATTTGCATATGCAAATTGTGTAGCCATGTTGTGTAGCCATGGTGGCAGCCATTCAAAGCTGAAAAAGTAGAAAAGGCACAGGATACACCGCAAATTAGGATTCAGGTTCGACCAGGCTAAATCCTAGATGAATCCTGGATTCGGTGCATCCCTAACACAAATACATGGTTAAAAACAATAAATGACATTTGGTCCACTGTACAGGACGGAGGCAGTATAGAAGTATGTAAATATATATATATATATATATATAACTGTGAGACATACACAGACATAACACTAAATCATAACGTCTGAACTTAATCTAAATTAAGCAAAATACAATTGTGAAAGCAACAAAGTCATCATAGTTAATTGAGCTACAGCTAACAAGAGAATGACATATCATGTGATCAGCGGGGTGCCAGAAAAGAATTCTCGCAGTTGATTTTAGGTTCCATACTGGCATCGTGGCAGGTAGGCACTGCATCTCATTCCAGTGGCATTACCAGTCTGGTTTGAATCATTCAAGGTTATGAAATCACAGATGTTGCTGGACTACAACTCCCACAATTCTTCAACAACAGTTAAAGCATGCTCTTAGTTGTAGTCCAACAATATCTGGCGACCCATGGGCTATTTCACCTTTAATTTAACTTTTACTGTGATCTAGATTTGCAATTGTTCTTGATTTTCTATTTTTTTTTTCAGTTTTAAGCTTTTTGTTCAGTAGCTCTCCAGTTTTCTATTTCAGCAGCTACCTGGTTGCTACAGTCTTATTTACCCTAGCAACCAGGCAATGGTTTAAATGAGAGACTTAAAGTTGAATATGAAAAATAGGTAAGGTAAGTAATACAAATAAGAATAAAACTGTAATAAGTAATATAAATAAGAATAAAACTGTATCTTCACAGAGCATCTGAGGTCAGGGATCCCCCATTTGAAGTCAGGGGTATTTGAAAGCTGGAAGAAGGCAAGTAATTAAAAAAAAAAACCAAATAATGAAGATCAATTGAAAAACTGCTAGGAATAGGATATTTTATAACTTACTTAAATTTAACGTAAAGGTGAATCACCCCTTTAAGATACAGGTTAATCAGGTTTAGTGTTGGGAGCTGTTGCCCCAGGTATAACCTCATAGTGGGAGAATCTGGTTGTGTAGAAAGTGCAAAGCATCTAGCAGCAAAGAATTTATGGCAGAATAATCATCAAGCATGTAATATTAAGCTTATTAACCACATCAAAAATCAGAATCAGTGGCACATTGGCTGTGTGCAAACTGTTCACCAAACAATATACAAAACGAAGGACAAGCAGCTTGATACATGCTTAAAGTCATTCCCCCAAATGCCTCAGTTATTCCCAAGGGGACAACATGACTTGGGGAACCCCATAAAAATGTGTAACCCACTCCACTTCCCCTCCACTTATTTGTCAGGAGGTGCAGGAAGGAGGGTGCAGGGTAACGGGTTTCTTAAAGGAATAGTAATGCTAAAAAGTGAAAGTCTTTTAAAGTAATACACATATAATGTAGTGCTGCCCTGCACTGGTAAAACTGGTGTGTTTGCTTCAGAAACTCTCCTATAGTTTATATAAACAAGCTACTGGGGACAGCCATTCAAAGCTAAAAAAAAAAAAAAAAAGGACAAAAGGCACAGGATACACAGCAAATAACAGATAAACTCTATAGTATACAATGGGATTCTTCATAACATCTGTTATCTACTGTGTATCCTGTACTTGAATGGCTGCCCCCATGGCTACACAGCAGCTTGTTTATATAAACTATAGTAGTACTTATCTGTTATCTACTGTGTATCCTGTGCTTGAATGGCTGCCCCATGGCTACACAGCAACTTGTTTATATAAACTATAGTAGTACTTATCTGTTATCTACTGTGTATCCTGTGCTTGAATGGCTGCCCCATGGCTACACAGCAGCTTGTTTATATAAACTATAGTAGTACTTATCTGTTATCTACTGTGTATCCTGTGCTTGAATGGCTGCCCCATGGCTACACAGCAGCTTGTTTATATAAACTATAGTAGTACTTATCTACTGTGTATCCTGTGCTTGAATGGCTGCCCCAATGGCTACACAGAAGCTTCTTTATATCAACTATTGTAGTGTTTCTGAAGCAAACACACAGCTTTTACCAGTGCAGGACAACAGTGCATTATAATGTCATTCCTTTAAAACACTTTTATTTTTTGGTGTTACTGTTCCATTAATGGCTCTGCCTCCGTTGTGGAGTCTACCCCCCTTATAGTTAGGCCACTGCCCATCTTGGCCTGTAGTGTCAGAGCTGTAGAAGCTCCCAGTTGTCATCGAATAAATACACTGTTCTGAAAAAAAACAAAACACACTTATCACTCTGCTCTGTACAAATACTGCTTCTGGATATGACACACACACACTATTTGTTCCTTGTAGATTTGTTCCTATGTGCCTTGGGAGTAAGTGGTTTTTCCAAGGTAAAATTAATGATGAAAGGAAAAGTATAGAATCAATTCGGACTTGACTAAAGCTGGCCATAGACGCAAAGATCCGATCGTACGTATCGTGGATTTGTACGATTTTCGGAACGTGTGTGGAGAGTCCCGACATTTTTCGCCCGGCGGAGATCGGTCGTTTGGTTGATCAGACAGGTTAGAATATTTCTGTCGCCTGCCAATAATATCTCTGCGTGTATTGCCGATCATACGATTTTCAGTGGGAGACTGTCACTAGCTTTGTCAGACATAAGTATCGTACGATTGCTGTCAGGGGCAGAACATCGGCTCATCAGTTCTTTAACTACTTTATTTGATCTGACTGGTAAGACTTTGATCTGAATGGTTAGTGGCGGGTCGGGAGATGGGAAAGTCCAATCGTACGTTGATTCGTACGATCGGATCTTTGCGTCTATGGCCAGCTTAAGTGCAATCACTTTGCAAGATTTAATTCAGCCAGTAATATTTAGGGTTTGGTCACTTCAGTCTGTACCCCCTACTGTCATGCAACAAATGTTATAGTAAGAGCAAATGTTGAATGGTTTGCTTTTTAGCCCTAAAAATAGTAGTGTCAGTTCAAAGTAAGCTAAAAGCTTGTCTCGCCACTCTCATGTTACCCCCTCCACCAGATGACCCTAATCTCTTATTTCCAACCCCAAACTGGTGCTCCTTTTATTCATAGAACCCTGGCACTTTCCTGCACAGTGGGACACCCCCATTTTGCCCCAGTCTTCCATGTGTCCCCTGCTTGAGCACAGGCTTGGCGCATGTGAAGTACAAAAATCTGTGGAAGTTGTGAAAAAGGAATGTGCCAAGTCTGAACTATCACAGGGGGACACTCAGGAGCACAAAAGGGTCCCACATTCACAGATAGAACTGCATTATTAGTTATAAAAAGAGGTGCCCATTCAGGGTCAGAGCACAAGGGTAGATTTGGGGAGATTCGTCGCCCGGCAACAAATCTCCCCTTCTACGGGGGCGATTAATCTTCCCAAACTGCCTCCCCTACCTTCCCGCCGGCTAAAATGTAAATCGCCGGCAGGATGGCACTCGTTAGCCGTTGGAAAGATTAGTCGCCCGAAGAAGAGGAGATTTGTTCCCGGGCGACTAATCTCCCCGAATCTGCCCGTGTGCCCTGACCCTCACAAAGTTATCATGTGATGTGGTTGAGCCCTAAATCAATGACTGGTAAAATGAAAGAATATATGGCCTCTGTTATGCCAATCCTTTCCCCTGCATTGGTCCTGAAGTGATAATTCGTGATTTACTAATTTACTTATTGTAAATAAAACCTTTATTTTCTTTTTATCCTTTAAGCATATGTTGACCATGGTTAGTGTTAGCTGGCAACCTAAGCGTTTTACAAGCTCATCTCCTGAAATCTGGTGAATGGGGTTATTAAAGGGCAAATATACCCTCCAACACAGCAAGGGAAAAAAATTGTTCTACATATTATATATTAAGGTACATGGGATGGTTATATGTCTATTGTCTGGAGGACAGGGAATGGAACAGGTTGTGGCTCTGAGATCTAACCTGATTAATGGAAATAAAATATATTTTCTTACAGAAACATTTTTTTGCAATTTGATACAGTGCAAGGAATCACGATTTTAGAGTTTTTTGCAGCAGCATGGCTCTCCCAATCCATCACAGATATACTCATCACTGTGTGGAGCAATGCATTAGGTGTATAACACACACGAATTAGAAGATTGAGAAAATACTAACCACTTACTCCTAATGGTGCAAATGACCTTGCATTTATCTTCTCTTACTGTGAGCAAAGATAATTTTTTTCTCTCTATATATTGCATAACATTGGTAGCTGCCATATTGTTGGCTTCAGCGTGTCCATAAATATCTTCTCTCACTCAATGAGCTGGTACTGCTGAAACAAGCATATTAGCAACTACCATTCGTGTTTAAAAGTTGATATAACCAATGCAGTTGTGTTTTGTATGCTTAAAGTAACAGGAAAACAAAAAGAATGAAAGTCTTAAAGCAATCGAAATATAATGTACAGATTACACTGGTACAACTGGTGTGTTTGCTACAGAAACTCTACTTCAGCAGGGTCGGACTGGGCCGGCGGGGCACCGGGAAAAACCACGATGGGCCCCCAGCTCTTGCGGGCCCCGGTCCACACCCACATGTGGCTCAATGCCGCGACCCCCTTTGTCGGAGGTCGCGGGAAAAATATTTTGTATGCACACAACCACGGCGCCATGCGCATAGACGCAGCGCCGCGCGCATCCACACAGATTCAGCACACTGGCCAGCAATGCAGGGGGGTCCGGGGGAGGGCCCTGGGGCAGCAGCCCCGGTGGGCCCTGGGCCCCCCAGTCCGACCCTGTACTATAGTTTATATAAACAAGCTGCTGTGTAGCCATGCGGGCAGACATTTAAAGCTGAAAAGGCACAGGATACAAAGCACATATCAGATAAGCTTGGTTATATACAATAGGATTCTTCATAACTTATCTGTTATCTACGGTGTGTCCTGTGCTTGAATGGCTGCCCCCATGACTACCCAGCAGCTTTATATAAACCAAAGTAGAGTTTCTGAAGCAAACACACCAGTTTTACCAGTGCAGAGCAACAATACATTATATTGCCATTCTGTTAAAACACTTTCATTTTTTGGCATTACTGTTCCTTTAAAAAAACAAGCTGCCATACTTTACTGTCTATTTAAGAGGGGAAAAATTAAGCCTATATGAGACAATTAATACTTAACTGAATGGCCACTAAAAAGCCACAATCTGGACGATACAACCCTTTTGGTGCTACAAGAGCCCAGGTTTTAAGCGACCAAGAACTCTGAGCAAGACCCATAACAACCGCTGTTCAGTCTCTTTGAGAATGTGTTTTCTCTCACTACCCTGTTTTATTTCATTTGCTCCTTCTGTTTGGCAAGTGTCTTCTTCAGTTCTCGCAGATTCTCAGTTAGAACCTCTACTTCATCCAGCCGGCCATTGTGCTTGGCATCAAAGATGTACGCCTTGATGTTATCAATCTGCTGCAGTAGCAGATCTTCCTCTATGACCTCTTCTTCCTCTGGGGTCTCCTCACTGTCCTCAAAAGGGTTCCCTGGGACATGATCCTCATCAGTGTCAAAAGGATTCTGGGACATACCTAGTGCACTGTTACCGTCTGTGGAGCATTCAAAGGGATTTTTTGAGGCAGGGGCTGTTAAATGTTTGTAATCCTCTTCCTTACCATCCAAGTCATTCTCATCATCCTCGTCAAAGGGATTGTATTCCTTCCTGCCATTATGATGTGTGTGGTCAGGAAGGGAAATTGCTGTTTCCTCATCTTCAAAAGGGTTAGAGGGTGTAACAGTAATCTTCTCAAGTTTGGGCAAAACAGGGGATGTAGTCATGGAGTGATTTGGAAGGACATAGTGGGGCTCCATGTCCAGTTTGCTTTCAGTAATATGCTGGGAGAAAAGGGAATAGTTTAGGTCACATTTGGGAAGCTGTAGGTCCAGAGCCGCCGTCTGTTTTTCCTGCCACCCCAGTGGCTGCCTCTGCTCTCTAAAATCCAAGGAATGAGTTCTGTTGTGCTGAGCTAAACCTTTCAGTTGCTCACGTTTCACCTCTCTTTTCCTTAGCACCTCCAGCTGCTCCCACTGCATCGCCTCCTCCTCAGCCAGAACCATAGACATCTGGATGGCTGTTTCCACCTGTTGCTCATCATACTCCTCCTGCAGTTGTCTAAGGTTATCCTCCAGCATATGCATTTCATCCACTCGTCCAGCTTCTTTAGCTTGCCGGATGTACGACATAATGTTTTCAATCTGCTGGAGAAGGGGGTCCGACATCTCTCTATTTCGAGAGTGTCCAGATGTTGGGAGCCAGCCCTCAACTTTACGAACCTGACCACTCGGAGACAGAACACCGTTGCGTGCATCTGTTTTCTTTTCATCCCTTGCCCTCTGCACTTCAGCCTGCAAAAGAAAAAACTTAGAAGCTGCTGCAAACAACCTTTCCCCAAACACTCACAAAAATACATGTGCTTTCTGCCAAGTGCAGAGTTTATAGGTATAAAGAGTTTGACATGCGGCTTAGTATCGGCACAGTTGATTCATGTCTAAGGGTCTGGCCACACGGGCAGATTCGTCGCAAGGCGACAAATCTCCTCTGCAACTAATCTCCCCGATCTTCCTTCCCCCGGCTATAATGAAAATCGCCAGGGGGCAGGCACTCGGAGCGCTTCGTTTTCTGAAGTCGCCCGTACTTGCCTCAAGAGGAAACTTCAGGTGACTTCACCCCCAGGCGATTTTCATTTTAGCTGGCGGAAGGCAGATCGGGGAGATTAGTCGCCGAGAAGATGAGGAGATTTGTAGCCTGGCGACTAATTTCCCCGAATCTGCCCGTGTGGCCAGACCCTAAGGCTGTAAAGCAGGAAAAATTATACCGTGAAGCCAAGAAGCTATTCTACAATCTATAGAAGGGAAGGCTTATCTATTTTGTGACTTCCAATACCTTTTATTTTATGTAAGATTGGGGGTGATGAGAATTTTTATACAACTGAACAAGCACATAGGCTGTTAGCAGCAACAGCTAAACTGTAATGAAGATGTACTTACCTGTCTCTCTCTCTGCAGCTTCTGCTCATTCTCCTGCCTCCGCTTCTGTTTAAGCTCCTCGTATTTTTCTTTAGTTGGCAAAGACATCAGGCCAAGTAATTTTTCCTAAACAGACAGAGAGATGAGTAGCAGAAGAGACGAGTCAAGAGACCTTTATGTAAGTGATTCAGTCTGTAAAACAGTGAGAATCAACGGTTCATGCTACTGAGTGAGAAGCGCATGTCTGGAACTCAACTTCCCATTGCTGGTAGATGTACTTTAACCCATTATATGCAGTGGCCCTATGAGTCCTAATCTATTCGGGTATTACATTTTAATAACAATGTTGCACCAGCGTGTTATATGCTGAGATTCTAAAACGAATTAACGTTGCGGAAGAAAATAAACAAATAAATTACCTGAACAAACAAGGTGGCAGAATATCTCACCATCTTCTGTAACTGCTGTGTTTTAGGGTGAGGCTTGGGCTCCTCATTCATTCCAAGGGTAAGAATCTTCTTGCTGGCAAATAAGGCAATGATTATATGGATAATATACAGAAAAGATGCAAAAAAATAATTAAGGTTTATTTGTTCCAACGTTTCAGTTCCATCTTGGAACTTTCGTCAGGGAATATATATATATATATATATATATATATATATATATAAAATTTATTGATATGAATAAATAGGATAGGATAGGATACAAGCAGCTCTATATTTGTACTCTCTTTATAGCACTCTCTTTATTCACAAATAGAGTGCTGACCTTTTGATGGTACATATTAATACTTTGATGTTGGAGCACCATGGTACTGATGATATATATTAACCTGCATTTTATGATCATTTAACCCCAGGCTGTTGGCATGGCACATCTGCATATATCACATATACAGTACAGACTGCTTATAAAATGAGGTCACTCACCTTAATGCATCTATTAACTCGTAGTATTTTTGTAACTCAATCCGGAGGTTATTGGTATGGTCCAAATTGTAGGTTGTCTCCCCAGCACTGAGGATATAAAAACACAAACAAAGATGTATATTATTTCTGCAAGATAATTACCCCCTGCCTATTTCACAAACAGCAGATCAGACCTAAGGAATCCGTAGGAACGACAAGTGTGGGAGTTTGAGATACAGAATGGCCTGTTCTTTTGTGTACTACCGGAGAAATGAGTAAAAGAACAAAATTACCTCCCACCCACAGGATAATAGAGTTGTCGTTTATATCTACACCTACAGCAAACAAGAACTGTGGAATGAAATTCATTGTTATATAACCTCCTACCTGCTCTATGGAAGAACTCTACAACTGAGTGTTATGGCACACAAAGGGCTTTGACTGCTGATATCAAAGCTCCAGGGACACTTTTCACTAGGAGAATAAAACACAGCCCAATGGGATCATTAAAGGGATCCTGTCATCGGAAAACATGTTTTTTTCAAAACGCATCAGTTAATAGTGCTACTCCAGCAGAATTCTGCACTGAAATACATTTCTCAAAAGAGCAAACAGATTTTTTTATATTCAATTTTGAAATCTGACATGGGGCTAGACATTTTGTCAATTTACCAGCTGTGACTTAGGAGAGAAATGCTTTCTGGCAGGCTGCTGTTTTTCCTTCTCTATGTAACTGAATGTGTCTCAGTGAGACATGGGATTTTACCATTGAGTGTTGTTCTTAGATCTACCAGGCAGATGTTTTCTTGTGTTAGGGAGCTGCTATCTGGTTACCTTCCCATTGTTCTTTTGTTTGGCTGCTGGGGGGGGGGGAAGGGAGGGGGGTGATATCACTCCAACTTGCAGTACAGCAGTAAAGAGTGATTGAAGTTTATCAGAGCACAAGTCACATGACTTGGGGCAGCTGGGAAATTGACAATATGTCTAGCCCCATGTCAGATTTCAAAATTTAATATGAAAAAATCTGTTTGCTCTTTTGAGAAATGGATTTCAGTGCAGAATTCTGCTGGAGCAGCACTATTAACTGATTCATTTTGAAAAAAACATTTTTTCCCATGACAGTATCCCTTTAAGGTATCATATGTACTATGCACTGCTCGTGGCACTCCTGGTAGCTATTGGTGCAAGAATGGAGGTAGGAGCTCCTAAACTGTTGGGCATACCACACACTGTTTGCATAGTATAATTTAAATAATAATAATATTAAAAATTAATAAAATATTTTAATAGAAGGGATGGAGTGCCCTGTTGAAATGCTGGTGTGCTTGCCTCTATTCTATTCTACTGGAAATTGTACAGTACATACATTCAAGGACAATTACAAGAGAAAAGGGACCAATACACTGAGAGACAGATTTTGATGAGCACTGACCCCCAAAACCTGTCCAACAGCTAAAAGTTCTTAAACACTTTGGGTAACAGTAATTAAGCAATAGATGGAGAGCTGCAGGCTGGACATATTAGGTTTAACGATTTATTGAAGAATTTATGGCATTCAGAAATATGCCAAATGTGACACACAACAAGGAGCAGAGAAATAGCTAATAATACCCCTTATGGATGGCCAATAGGGTTTTAATGCAAACTGATTATGAGAAGTAATAAAAAGGTGTCCATCACTCAAATCAGTTTATTACTGATAAAATAAAATGTATTTTCTTAATGAACTTCCAATATACATTCATTGAACATTTTAGTGGTTTTATGTTTTTTTTTTGTTAGTGCTATTGAAAGCAGTATCTAATTTCTTTTCTCTGGTCCTGGCTGTTGAAACAATGTAGCTGAAGTCAATTCTCATTCAGTAAATCAGCCGGCTTCTACTACATCTACTACTTTCTGGAGTTCCAGTCAGAAGTACAAAGACTATAAACAGCTAGACAGATATACTTTTCAATAGTTATTACCTTTATAATAAACAATTGTTTTATACTGGAAAGTTAGTTAGAATTAAACTTCCTTTTTTGGGCAACAACCAAGTTTTTTGGTAAACATCCCCAAAATACACGGGGGAGCTACACACGCCGGCAGGGCCCCTCCATAGAAGCTGCAATAGCCTGTGCAACACAGATGTTGACATGTGATTTTACTTCAAAACAAATGTGAGTGCAAACTTGTTTTTAAAGTATATTTTTAATAAATGGTGTTATACTATTTTGGATTTATATCTTTCTATATTGGGATTCGTGGAACTGAGCTAAAAGGAGAGGAATGATCTGCTAATACTACGGGCAATATACCTTCATTTTGGCTTGTAAGTAGGCATGTTAGCCACATGGTGGATACAATTACTTCGATATAAAGGAATCTTACTTTTGCATTCGATATAAAGGGATCTTACTTTTGCATGCTTTCAACAGCAGTGGAAGATTTAAAGGGGATGCACACCGTAAAAAGAGATTTTTAAACACCGGGTGCAGTCCAAATATCCAAACATTCTGACGTATTTTGGTTTTCTTTTTTTCTTTTCTCTTTTGCCATTGGCGCTGATCTATTTACAAATTTTGGAGATTTTTTTTGGATACAGCTGAGAGACTGTGTGAAGATCGGCAGGAGAAAGTTAAAAGTCTAAAACTTTTTTTCCTTGTCACTTTTTGTTTTGTATCCCCAAAAAACAAGTGACCAGTGCAAAAATATTAAAAATGCCTATTGGGGACAAGCAGCCTATACAGCTCCTCCAATTGATTTTTTTGAGTTATTCTGCTATATTCCCACACTCACTTGATAGACTGAGCCATTCTGATATATTCGGGCGCTTTCTCATCAACTTTCTCCATACAACTTCGAAGCTTCTGTAAATTCAAACACAAATAATAAGCATTAGAAATTCATGCTCGTCGGGTGTGCTACACGTAGATGCAACATGAGTATATTATGTTATGGTAATAATGCAAAGGCAATACTTTGTCTGCATTATCACCCAGAGTATAATCCCATCTCATTCGCTAGAGTCCATACTGTACCTGGTAGTATTTCACAATCTCAGGAGAGTGTTCTTTCTCATCCAGCTGCTGCTCACGTTTCAGTAAAGTGTCCCTGCAATGGTGGCAGCAACGTATCTTGTCATCGTCCTTCTCCTCCAGCACGGAGCTCACACTACTAAGGCTACTGATGCTTCCTCGACGAGACTGCTGAGCACTGCTGCTGGGGGACAAGTTGGGGCTGCCGTGTGCAGACAGTGAGTGTTTGCTGGCACTGGTTAGCTTGCCTGTAAACAAGAGTGATATTAAAGGGGAACTATCGTGAAAATGAATATTAATATAAGCTTCATCAAACTGATATAAGAAACGTCTTAAATACAAGTAATTAAATATTCGGCATCGTTTATCTTCATTCTCCCTCTCTCAGCATCTGTTTCTCTTCATTCTGTCTTCATGCAGCAGTTGGATGTCAGTCATGACAGTTAGATCCAATATATCTTATAGTGGGGCTCCCTTTCCTGGCAGATGTATTAGAGCTCACTTACATAATCAATTCCAGTACAAACAAAATCTAACAAAATAACTGACTTTTGCACAAATTCTGCATGTAGAGAGACATGATGTCTGGTGATTGTAATACAGTGAACTCTAATACATCTTCTAGGCAAAATGAGCCCCCCAGATATAATATAATAATGAGATATAATGGGGCAGATTAACTAAAGGTCGAAAAAGTGAGCGTTAATTATAGTATGCCTTAAAAATGTTATCACACCTTTAACATTTAACGATAGATTCACTAAAAGTTCACTTGTCTAACTTAAGAAGTGATATGTGTACTTTCATTTTAGCTGAATTGTGTGCGGTATTTTATAGCATGCGTTATTTAGTGCGATATTTTAAGGCATTTGATATAATCATGAATAATAGGATATGAAGCACACCATCCTCAGGCTTTGCCTTTAAAAGATTTTATTCTAGCGGAATTCACACACAAGCTTTTGTGGGAAAACCCCTTCCTCAGGTGCATTACACACACAGTGAACCTCATGCTTTAAATGCCCCTTACATCATGTGACCATTCACCAATTTCATTAACCCCTTAACATCTTGATAAAAAAAATCCTTATTCCATAGCCATACAGTCTCAATTCATTTTAGGTGCATAATTCAATACCTGTAATACATAAATAATTTATCTTAGTTAAAACCAGTCATTACAATTAATACATCATACAAATTGATCCAATATCAGAAAAATTCTTTTAAATACTATTCAGTTATAAAAAGCATTGCAAACTAAAATTTTCATTTAATCCCATCGGCATAAGAGAATCTAGTCGTTTTATCCACACTGCCTCTTTTCTTAATAAATGTTTCCGTACGTTACCTCCTCTGATGGAACTTACTTGCTCTAATATTGTCCATTTTAATTGCGACACTGTGTGTTTACTATGAAAAAATGTTTGGCTACTGATAATTCAGAGATTCTGTCTTTCTTTTCTTCCTGTTTATTTTTCTTCCAGCTCAGCTGTATAATTTCTTATTTTACTTTTATGTTCATTTAACCGAGTCTTAATGGATCTACTCGTCTGCCCTACATATGTTAATCCACATGGGCATTTTAACATATATATTACTTCCTTACTGTTACATGTAAAGTGCCCATTAATCCTAATGGGAAAACCTTTTGTTGGATGTGCTATTGTCTCCCAATTTATGGTTCCATTACAGTGTGCACAATCCCCACATCCAAAAGTGCCATTTTTAAGGGGTGCCAATAATCCCATATTCCTATCCTTCTTTAGGACTTTTTTAGATACCATTTCTCCTATTGTTCTCCTTTGAATAGTTTACCGGCAGGCCTATTGTCTCTGGATGTGGCTCCATTTTGCAGCCACTGACAATATACCTGGATGTTGTGTGCCAACCCATTTTTTCGATACTGAACACATGTCTAAGGGACACACCAGATTTTTTACAAAAACTGACGCAAGTAAAAATACCAGACAGAAAAGTACTTTTGTGTTCATTGGATGTGTGTGACCTATATTCAACAATCCCACACATCGAAGGGATTGAATGCATACGCCAGTATTTAAGTAAATTGCAGGTAAAAACACACAAGATAAATTTTGCTTGTGAAATTCTAGAACTAGTGCTAACCAAAAATTATTTCATGTTTTTGGAGCAATACTATGTACAACAGGTAGGGTGCGCTATGGGAGCTAATATGGCTCCCATATATGCTAACACCTTCATGCATGATTTTGAAAGTAGATTTTGAAAGTAGACACATTCTAAACAGTAAGTGGGGTCACCATATTTTATATTACTGGCGCTATGTGGATGACATCCTTTTGATATGGGACGGGACCACTGAGCAATTTGAATGTATGGTTAAGGATATTAGCCAAATACATGATACAATTAAGTTTACATATGAATATTCGGACAAAGAACTTGCATATTTGGATTTAAAAGTGAGTATTGAGGAAAGTGGATTAATAACATCTATGCACTATAAACCCACAGATTGTAATACTGTACTATTATCATCAAGTTGTCATCCACCAGGTGTATTTAAGGGCCTTTCACGGAGTCAGCTAAACAGAGTTAAACGGAATACTTCCAAAGATAGTGCTTATGAAATAGAGGCAGATGCGATGATCACTAAATTTGTAAAGAGAGGTTATGATGTAAATCAATTAAAACAGATAAAACAAGAAATAAAAAGTGTGGAACGTAATGGAATTATTAAATAAAGAAAAGAAACGAGATAACCCAAAACTAACTAAAATTCCTTTTGTATCAACTTTTGGTCGGCTAACACCGTTTGTAAAACGAATAATTTTAAAAAATTGGAAAATATTGCAAACAGATCGAGAAATGGGTAAACTATTCAAAAATCCTCCTTTATTCTCATATAGAACAGGGAGAACAATAGGAGAAAAGGTATCTAAAAAAGTCCTAAAGAAGGATAGGAATATGGCACTTTTGGATGTGGGGATTGTGCACACTGTAATGGAATCATATGTGGGGAGACAATAGCACATCCAACAAAAGGTTTTCCCATTAGGATTAATGGGCACTTTACATGTAACAGTAAGGAAGTAATATATATGTTAAAATGCCCATGTGGATTAACATATGTAGGGCAGACGAGTAGATCCATTAAGACTTGGTTAAATGAACATAAAAGTAAAATAAGAAATTATACAGCTGAGCTGGAAGAAAGAAATAAACAGGAAGAAAAGAAAGACAGAATCTCTGAATTATCAGTAGCCAAACATTTTTTCATAGTAAACACACAGTGTCGCAATTAAGATGGACAATATTAGAGCAAGTAAGTTCCATCAGAGGAGGTAACGTACGGAAACATTTATTAAGAAAAGAGGCAGTGTGGATAAAACGACTAGATTCTCTTATGCCGATGGGATTAAATGAAAATTTTAGTTTGCAATGCTTTTTATAACTGAATAGTATTTAAAAGAATTTTTCTGATATTGGATCAATTTGTATGATGTATTAATTGTAATGACTGGTTTTAACTAAGATAAATTATTTATGTATTACAGGTATTGAATTATGCACCTAAAATGAATTGAGACTGTATGGCTATGGAATAAGGATTTTTGTATCAAGATGTTAAGGGGTTAATGAAATTGGTGAATGGTCACATGATGTAAGGGGCATTTAAAGCATGAGGTTCACTGTGTGTGTAATGCACCTGAGGAAGGGGTTTTCCCCCGAAAGCTTGTGTGTGAATTACACTGGAATAAAATGTTTTAAAGGCAAAGCCTGAGGATGGTGTGCTTCATATCCTATTATTCAAGATAAGGAATTTGGCTGACTTGGAGGCAGCTTGGGAGTGGATGCACCCTGGAACAGAAATAATCACACATTCTTAGTGCAATTTATAGCACCTAAGACATTCGGGATGCCACTGGCAGAGTAGAAGTCTCTTTTTACAGTATTCCAGTCATTCCTTTCCCTGGGAAAATTGATATAATTCCATGACACAGAACAATAGTACATTCTGAATCTGCCCAAGGTATCATGAAAATGGGTAAGTGGCTGTAGGTAAGTCTCCAGCTCCTCATAAAGGTCTTTAAATGCTGCCCTACACCTCCTCACCACATCTTCCACTATTAATCTGATGTTGTTTAGTAACGCCTACTCCTAGGAGGTGTTACATTTCACAGTAATTATTCCACTATTTTATGCTTTTATCGCTTAAAAGATGTTAGTGAATAATGCGTTAAGATTGATTCTATTTTATAAAAATCGCAATGCGATTAGAATACCGCTGTACAGAAATGTAGTATTAACGCTTGCGGCATGTCTATTAATGCATGCAAAAATTAATTGATGAATTGTTCCTTAAATAATGCGTCTTAAATAACACACATAACTGTCATCAGCCCCATTGGATCTAACTGTCAATTATCTGACACCCAACTCCTGCATGAAGAGAGAACAAAGAGAAACAGATGCTGAGAGAGGGATAGTGAAGATAAACTTGATTATTTCAGAAACAGTACCGAATTATTAATTGATTGTATTGAGAAAACATCTTATTTCAGTATGCAGAAGCTTATATTACATTTTTGCGATAGTTCCCCTTTAACAATTCCACGACTCTGGGAATATGACATAGTTAAAGGATATGACTACAGGAAGGGTAGGGAGAAGTAGAGAGTTACGGTTTAGGAAATTCTTAGGGGAGTCGAAACTGAAGCCAGTGAGATAACTGCACCCAACAGGAATGGTGATGTGGCAGTCACAAAATCAAAGGAAAAGCAAATTTGAATTAACGGGAGCTGGATGTGTGAAGCTATTTCTCACTTGCAAATGGAAGGGTGATCAGTTCTGTACATCTCTTGCACATGATGGATCCACAGAGCCGACAATGATGCCTCCTGTTCCGGATGGTGAACTTATTCCCACAATCTGGGCAAAATGGCACGTCCTGGTCACTCACCCACGAAACCACAGATTTCTCTATAGCTGGGATTGAGGCAAAAACAATGATTTAGTGCTAGTCCTATTCGCAATGGACCATGCCACATACAATAGTATAAACACCTTACCTCTTATCTTGGCAGATTCCGTATTAACTCGGTCAAATGATGTCAGCTAATAACAGAGATAGGATGTTAGTTGCCATGTCTCCCTCTCATTACAAGAGTAACTAATTGGTGACAGCAAACCAGCAAAACCACCAAACTGAATTTACCTTTTCCAATCGGATAATCAGTTTATTCACTTCCACTACAGAATGATCAATCCGGGCAGCCCTATGCCTTTTGAAATTTGACAGATGACTCTTCATTGCACCTGCCAGTAAAGAAGGAGAATATAGAGAAATGTAATGTATGTATGTATGTATGTATGTATGTATGTATGTATGTATGTGTGTGTATACACACACACACACACACACACAAACACACACAAAAGATCAGCACTCTCAGGTCTTTAAATTATGAAATACATTGTTTATTAATAAAGTAGCAAAGGACAAAAGTTTCGGCCTACCCAAAGGCCAAAACCAACTATGAACATGCCTTAAATCTCCAAACTGGCGGGAAAATAACAGCTGTAACGATGTCACATGATCAGCGTCATTAACAAACACCAATTAAACATATTACCAAACATACAAGCATCATATATTCAATGTGCTTACAAAAATATTCACCTAAAATCTTCTTTATACTTAATATAAGCAAAGGTTAAAAACAAGACACACTGTAACTATGTTCTATTGATATCTATCATGTAACTTTTAGGAACTTTTTAGCAAGTTTTAGGTGGTGTATAGTCGAATTCTTAAATGGCTAGAGCATGATAAATCTCGAAAATCGAATTCAAATTTTTTAAAAAAAACTCTAATCGAACTCCCTAGTCGAATTTGACAATTTTGACCATAAAAAAAATTAGATTAGATTAGACTCTTGATAAATCTGCCCCTTAGAGGCTTGTAGAGCTTATACTGAATGGTCTTCCAGTGTGACCTATATTCGGTAAAGTCCTTATTTATAATTTCATGTGCATTATGATAATTAGTAATGCCCACACTCTGCCTTCCTGCCTCCAAGATACTGAATAGATGTTAATGCCCCCACCAATAATAAACCCCTGGACCTACTAATTTTCTTCTCTTTCAGTGGACGTCTCTTCAACTTCAACATCTACTGCTTATCACACAATGACAACGTCACCACTTGAACTACAGGAATTAAAACAGAGAGTTCTGCAGTGATCAAAGAGAGTAGAATTGGTGAGCCTACAAAGCTGAAGCCCTGGTTGAAGTCACACAGAGCACCATAAATAAAGCGGGTGTCAGATTGGCTAGTATGGTGTTATAGAAACACAAGTATTAGAAGTTTACTACTAGTCTCTAACTATGCCATGAAGGATAAGAGCGTGTACCTTAAGTAGATGGTAAATATAGAGAACACTTACTTAGACCCTTTAATTGCCAGCAGTATAGATAACTTTTTTTATATAGTTTTTGAATTATTTGTCTTCTTTTTCTTACTCTTTACTGCTTTCAAATGGGGGTCACGGTCCCTATATAAAAACAAATGCTCTGTAAGGCTAAAAATATATTGTTATTGCTTCTTTCTATTATTCATCGTTCTATTCAGGCCTCCCCTATTCATATTCCAGTCTCTTATTTAGGTTGCTAAGGTAATTTGGACCCTAGCGGCCACATTGCTAAAGCTGGATGATTTCTAGGACAGACATAATATCAAAGGCTATTGTGATACTAAACTCTATAGTTAATATAGATATGGGTATATAGAATTTATGTGAGGGGTGTGTGTATGGATGCTGGGTTTTCATTTGGAGGGGTTGAACTTGATGGTCTTTTTTTAACCCAATTTAACTATGTAACTGCAAACTGAAGAGCTGCTGAATAAAAAGCTACATAACTCAAAAACCACAAATAATAAAAACCAACTGCAAATTGTTACCCTCTACATTATACTAAAAATGTATTTAAAGGTGAACAGACCTGTCACCCACACACAAAAAAACTGTATAATAAGTCCTTTTCAAATAAAACATGAAATCCAATTTCTATTTTTTATTAAAGCATTCATAGCTGTCGTGAGATCATTTCAAAATCTCAGCTGTCAATCAAAAATTGTCTGCCCCTCCTCTATGCCTTAGGCAGACAATTACTTTCACTTTCCATTCAGCACTTCCTAAATGTCACTGCTCTCCCCACATTCCCCCGTTCTCTTCACCGTTTAATTCTGCAGCCAGGGCATGGGGATGGACATCAGGTCCCCCATTCTGGTGCACAAACAAGATTCTGAGATGATTCAAGGCTTGTCTTAATAACAGTGTCCACAAAATGGCTCCTGCCTGCTTGTTATAATTATGAATTCCCAGACTGAAGGAAACAAGATTCAAATAATTTATATAGTGCAATTAAAGTTAATTTTGCTTGACTGATGTGATAAAATAGGATTTTGAATATTTTTTTTGGGTAACAAGTTGCTGTTACCCTAAGCCCTGCCCTGTCCATGAACAACAATAGAATACATAGATGGTGCTTTGCAACTTTCATCTAAGAAAAACTGCAGTCAGTTCCCAGTAATCAATATATCTTTACTAATACAGCGGGGAAACTGTAGAAACGGTTGCCCTTATTACCAATCTCCTGAGGGTCCCACATGCAAGGATCCACTCCTCCATAGCTGTAAGCCTCATATCGCTCTTGGCTGCCACTTTCCGCTCGCTCGCCATCTCTCTTCAGCAACTTGTTCTTCGCTTTCTTGGCAATTTGTACAAGGTCTGGCAGGGAAAGGAGAGATCAATAAATAAAATGAAAGAATAGGACTAAACCTGACAAATCGGTTCCAACACACCACTACAGTAGAACCCCCATTTTACGTTTTCAGGGGACCAGGAAAAATTATATAAAATCCAGGAAAATGTAAAATCAGGGAAATGTGTTAAAGTAACTTTTTCTTCAAGTAAGGAAAGGATATAAGCACAGGAGTCAGTTTTACTTTGAGATATTTACTGTGTTAATAACAAGGATTAAAGGAGAAGGAAACCCCCTAGGTGCAAAAGCCCTCCCCTGTGTTGCCCCCCCTCCTAACCTCTGGCCTACCTCTCCCCCTGGGCAAATGCCCCTAACTTGTTACTCACCCCTCTGCGCAGGTCCTGTCCACGGAGTTCACAGGCGCCATCTTCTCCCGTTTTTGGCGCATGCGCAGTAGGAGCATTTACCGGTACGGATCTACTGCGCATGCACCGAAAGTCACAAAGTTTTCCAATTTCACTTAGTGACTTTCAACGCATGTGCAGTAGATCCGTGCCGGTAAATGCTCCTACTGTGCATGCACCAGAAGATGCCGATTAATCCAGGAAGAAGACCGATCGGGAGAAGATGGCTCCTGTGAACTCCGTGGACAGGACCTGCGCAGAGGGGTGAGTAACAAGTTAGGGCATTTGCCCTGGGGGACAGGTAGGCAAGGGGGGGGAGGAGGGAGGGGGCAACACAGAGGAGGGCTTTTGTGCCTAGGGGGTTTCCTTCTCCTTCAAACATTGCAGGATTAATGATACACAATGGGGGCATGTGCAAGACTCTCTGTCAGTCACATAAACAACCTAAAGCAATAAGTGATTGGTGCAGGACTATATAAGGGGCAGACTAATTAGAATTGACCATTTACAGGCAGAACCATGGCAAAATATACATCTGGTTAGTATTATATACCTCTTTATTTCACAAATAATTCATTGAGGAAAAAAAGCTGCTTTTGGGAACATCGGGACAAAATTTTGATGTACAATCTGGGAAAACATTACTTAAAATCAGGGAAATGTACCCATTGAAATGCATTGTAAATTTGTGGGACCACAAATAAAAAATTTAAAATGCAGGAAAATGTAAAATCAGGGTATTTTAGAATGAGGTTTCACTATATTTTAAAGGAAAACTATACTCCCAAAATGAACACTTAAGCAACAGTTCATATCATACTAAGTGGCATATTAAAGAATCTTACCAAACTAGAATATATATTTAAGTAAATATTGTCCTTTCACATCTCTTGCCTTGAGCCACCATTTCGTGATGGTCTGTGTGCTGTCTCAGAGATCACCTGACCAGAAATACTACAACTCTAACTGTAACAGGAAGAAGTGTGGAAGAACTCTGTCTGTTAATTGGCTCATGTGACCTAACATGTATGGTTTGTTGGTAGGTTTCTGAGTACAGTGAATCCTACGATCCCAGGGGGCGGCCCTTATTTTTTAAAATGGCAATTTTCTATTTATGATTACCCAATGGCACATACTACTAGAAAAGTATATTATTATGAAAATGGTTTATTTACATGAAGCAGGAATTTACATACGAGCTGTTTTATGCAATATCTTTTTATAGAGACATACATTGTTTGGGGGGTATAGTTTTCCTTTAAAGACCTCGATACCTTCTCCAAATGATACTATATATACACTGTGCTGCAGGATGCATTACCCTCAAATTCTGCATGTCCCAGCTGTCTGTTACATTCATCAATGCATAGCAGTCCTCAACAACTAGGGATGCAGCAAATCCCAGAATATTTTGTGAAAGATTCAGCCGAATACTGAACCAAGTCCTAATTTGCATATGCAAAATAGAGGCAGGAAAGGGAAAAAGTGAAAAATGAAGGTTTACTTTCTTGTTTTGAAACTAAAAGTCACGTGATTTCCCTTCTCACACCTAATTTACAAATGCAAATTAGGATTCGGTTCAGCCACACACAAGGATTCGGCCGATCTTGGCAGAATCCCGGACCGAGTCCAGGATTCGGTGCATCTCTATCAACAACAAACGTTTTGTGATCCATTCATTCAAGGGCAGAACTTTTATTGCACATGGAGGTTGTATATGGGCAAATGGTGCAGCCTCTTGGCTTATGTGCAGTGTAACATGCAGCACCCACATGTAGCTAATAAAAGAAGTGAAATTTCTAAATACTGATTTTCTGTGTTGCCTGCAAAGCTAGCAGAAATTCCCTCTCCTTTGCAGATCAACTCACTTTTCAGCTGCCCTTTTACATCTCTGTCCTCACTGTGCTCTTCTTCATAATGTGACTGGAGCTGATAGAAAGACTGAAGATCTTTCAGGCACAAAGGGCAAAGGAACCCTTCTCTCACTTCCCCCTGCTCGTCGAATGATGCCATGCTGGTGTATGGTACCTGTTCAGGTAAAGATATAATTCGTGAATATGAGATCTGGATCAGAAAGACATCTCTCACTGCTTCACATATCCCTGACAGTGAAACAAACCACAGAACATATATAACATTTATCTTTTTGTGGCATGACATTGGCTCAAGAACGCTCCCACAAACTATACTTCAGATATCATCAGGGTGCTAAGAAACCAGCAAGCCCTTCAAATTGCAAGACCCTTGGGGGTGTACCATGGGTGAGCAGTGAAACTTAAGGTCAAGTGTAAAGCAGGCCATACAGGCAAACGTGAAATTGTGTTAGCAGCATCAAGGACAAATAAAGTCTTGAGCTGTATTAAAAGGGACATAGATTCGAGGGAGGAGGGGGTCATTCTTCCACTTTATAGAGCACTGGTAAGGCCCCATCTAGACTATGCCGTACAGTTTTGGTCTCCATCACTCAAACAGGACATTATTGTATTAGAGAGGATACAGAGAAGGGCAACTAAGCTGGTAAAAGGTATGGAAAATCTTAGCAATGAAGAAAGACTGGCCAAATTGGGGATGTTCACGCTGGAGAAGAGGCGCTTAAGGGGTGATATGATGACTATGTATAAATATATAAGGGGATCATATAATAATCTCTCTAATGCTTTATTTACCAGTAGGTCTTTCCAGCTGACACAAGGTCACCAATTCCGATTAGAAGAAAAGAGTTTCCGCCTAAATATTCGGAAGGGGTTTTTTACAATGAGAGCTGTGAAGATGTGGAATTCTCTCCCTGAATCAGTGGTACAGGCTGATACATTAGATAGCTTTAAGAAGGGGTTGGATGGCTTTTTAGCAAGTGAGGGAATACAGGGTTATGGGAGATAGCTCATAGTACAAGTTGATCCAGGGACTAGTCCGATTGCCATCTTGGAATCAGGAAGGAATTTTTCCACCTCTGAGGTAAATTGGAGAGGCTTCAAATGTTTTTTTTGCCTTCCTCTGGATCAACTAGCAGTTAGGTATATATATATATATAGATTTAAAAGGTTGAACTTGATGGACGCGTGTCTTTTTTTCAACCTAACTTACTATGTAACTAGGTATACAAAACAAATTTTTAAAATTTTTGGGTCGTGTATGGAGTGTCCCAACATTTTTCGTGCCATGGTGACTAGTCGTTTAGTCGATCGGACACATTAAAAGATTTCTATCAGCAACCGATTACATCTCTGCAAGTATTGCTTAACTACGGTAACTAAATAAATGGGTGACTATCACTACTATTTGTCGGACATAACTTTCGTACAATTACTGTCTGTCAATGAATGGCCAGAACATCACTTGATTTTTTGTTTTTCCAATTTTATTTAATCTGAATGGTTAGCAGTAGATCAGCAGACTGAAGCAAGTGATCATTCTTCATGTAAAGTTTCAAATCTGCTCGTCTATGACCATCTTAAGTGCGAATTGGGAGAATGGCATGGCTGGAGACTGCAATCAGATTCCAGTTATTGTTTAACAACTGTAACTAAACTCCATTGTTAATTCTTAATAGCTGCTGGGTTAATAGTACGTGGGCAGACAAGGGCATTTTCCTAAAGGGCAAGCAGAATATGATATAAGTTAGATATTACCTTGGAGTTAAAGGAGTAAAAATATTTCAGGATATTGATGGAGTGTTTGTTACAGCTAAACCCTTTGCCTTCCATTTCCACCAGAAATATCCACCCAACCAGGGAAGGGCTGAACATAGTGGTGCTGGACAGAACCGGTCCATCCCAAATTCACCTATTTCACGGGGGGCCTTATTTATCAAAGTCTGAATATATCTGACGTTTTAAATGAAAAAAAGTCAGACCAAACTTGAATCCACAATTTCCCGAAAACCCAGAATTGTTCTGATTTTTGCCCGAAAAGTCTGAAATAGTCAAATGTTCAATTGTCTAATTCCAGCAAGGACCACAGAAAATTCCAAATAGGATAGGGACCTCTCCCATTGACTTATAGACAACCACAGTAGGTCTGAGAAATGCCGGATTTTCAAATTCAGACTTTTAACATCCTAGGAGTTTAAAAAAATCTCAAAAAATTCGAGTTTTGTTTTCCACTTAAAATTCAGATTTTAATAAATAATTAGTTGTAACAATGAGGCTAATAGAATCATGTAGCGATCTCATGAATTCCCAGTACAGCACAATGTCTAAAAAAACAAAATGTTGACCCAGTCCAACCCTTAAAAGGGTTGTTCACCTTCCAAACACTTTTTTATAATTCAGTTGTTTTTAGATTGTTCCCCAGAAATAATAACAGTTTACAGGGTCGGCGACCCCCCCTCGCAGAGCTGCTTCAGAAGGTGAAAAATGATATTTTACACTTCAATATTAGAAAAAACAGTCCCACATAGTTTACACACTAGTAAATAGTCAAAAAGTCATTGGAAAAGGTCGTTATTTCTGGTGATTTGACCAACTCACACCGCTTCCCTTATGATTACTTGAACAATATTAGTGCTGCTTATTTACTGTAGGGGGGCAGAGAAGTGCAGTGTTCAATTCCAATGCATTAGGCTGGCCGCCTGTTGAACTGGAGGGCAAAGCCAAACTAGGGAGCTCTGGTACCTAGGGCAAGGCTTGGAATAGCTTGTGCTATGGTTCTACCACACAATTATGTAATATCCACAAGTAACCACCATCCATAATGGTTAAGGAGCATCCCATATAGCCAGATGTGCAGAATAAAGAAAAACTGCAGTGAAGAAGGGGTAATGAATAAACAGCTTGACATTATGGGTAAAAGATTCAAAGAGAGAGGCTATAAAGAGAATATAATTAAACAATCGAGAGAAAAAGTAAACAAAATAGAGAGAACAAGACTTATAGAAAAAAAGGAACCCAAAGGAAACAGAGAACCAGAAATGGTATTCTCAACAACTTACAATCCCCTCGCTAATGAGATTGGAAATATCATCAGAAAACATTGGGATGTATTAAAATGTGATGCAGACCTTAAAGACACCCTCCCAGAACGACCAAAAGTGGTATTCAAAAAATATAACAATCTACAGCAGATGCTCACAAAAAATTATTGTGACACAGAAAAAACCATAGTGAAACCAAAAGAATGTATATGGTTGGGTTTTTACCCTGCTCCTTATGTAAAGCTTGTCAATATGGGAAAAAGAAAAAAATATTCAAATCAAATGTAAATGAAAGAGAATTTAAAATTAAGGATAACATAAATTGCACAACTACAAATGTTGTGTATTGCTTACAATGCCCTTGTGGCCTTCAATATGTAGGCAAAACAAACCGTACACTAAGAGAGCGCATTCGAGAACATATAAATAATATAAAAAAGGGAAAGGATAATCACAGCGTCTCTAAACACTTTAAAGAGTTCCACAAAATGAACCCTACAGGTCTAATATATTGGGGTCTAGAAAAAGTAAAAAATAAATGGAGAGGAGGAGATTTAGTGAAAAAAACTTTACAATGTGAAAGTAAATGGATACATTTGTTAGAAACATCCATACCCAAAGGCCTCAATATAGATATAAATTTAAAAGCATTTCTATAGGAGTAATCATCAACTTATATATTAAACATACCACTTCTTTTATAGCAGATCTGGGAGGTAGAATGTGATTAATTTAAAATGCTGATCAATGGTTCCTTTTAATGAAGTCTAAATATGCTATATTTGTATGTATATAAATCTCCAAGATAAGCCATGGATGTCCATGCAACCTAGAAACAGAAATGCTAAACACGCTGTTTCCATGGCAACCGTAGAACTAAGTACTGTTAATATGCCGTACCAGAGAGGTCCATTTATTCTAATACATTTTAATATAGTCTAATTGTATCTGAGATGTCTCTCCTCACAAAATTTTATATCATATTTTAAGGAAAACAAATAGGAAGAAAAGTCCCCCAAATTTTATGCTAATTTTGTGTTACACTGAAGCGGCGGGTTGCCATGGAGACACGTGCGTTCCAGGAGAGGGGAGAGGTGCGCATGCGCATCCATGGCTAGGACCCGTCCACAAAAGGCGCACTTGCGCAGTAGGAAGTTGGAAGCCTTGAGGAAGTCACATAGACAAAATGCGTCGGCTGAGCAGTGATGTCATCAGGGGGAGACCAGGAGCGCGTGTCCTACCAACAACGCCAGGCAATTAAACATCCAGAGTGGAACGCAGGACAGTATTTATGCTTATTCTAAGCCACATATGTGAGTGCAACCTGTATTTTTATCTTTTTATTATATTAAAGAAGTTTTTACACGATTTTAGCATATCTTTTTAGAGACCTAAAGTTAGCCAGAATTGGGACAAAGAATCATATTATATGCTAGTGGCAAAACTAAACGTTTGTAAGTACCCATTACCTTACACAGGAGGTGGCCACGTATATCACTAAAAAGTCACGGGTAAATGGCACTTGAATTCCTTGGTGGAAGATATTAAACCACACCATATAGCAGTTGCACAAAGAGGTGCAAACTTTATTCGAAAATACTACACTATATTTTATTTTTGTGTTTTCTTGGTGTCTATCCCTGAGCTTACAGCGCTGGTATATCTACCACACAATCACCTGCTGTATGGCAACTTTAGTAGCAGACAAACCAAATTACAGAAGAAGGAAGATATGAGACAAGGATCTGGATTTGCTAGATTTGGACATTTGTGGTTAGATTTATCAAAGGTCGAATTTTGACTTTTTTTTAATAAATTCGAATGTACTCACAACTCGAATGGGAGGTTATTTATGAAAAAACTCTGTCTAATATTCAAACGAATACGAACGACCAAAAATGTTAATTGTATTCTAATCAAGTTTTCCTCTGAAAAAAAGACTTGAACATCAGGAAGGCGATTAACGTCTTCAAATGGTTCAACGGACCTCTGCCATTGACTTGTACATGAACTTGGCAGGTTTTCGGTGGCGAATAGCCAAATTAGAACTGTTTCCAGGGTCGAGGTGTGATACATTTCACATCCGAATTCAAGTTTTTGATTTTAATTTTCTTTTTTTTAGAATTTACCATTCAAACCTTAATAAATCGGCCCCTAAAACTGCACTTAACCAATTGTAATCCCCCACCTTGGTAAGAGCCTCAGCTGCCTACCCCTGGTGTATCAGCCCTGCTGGAGGGCATCTAGCAGCACCCAAGCAATGGTCTGCTATAAAAGTTTAATGGCTGCAACCCTCAATAACATACGGACCCAGTCATTAACTAGGATCCCAAATTCTATATTTGTTATTGTTTATTACAGCATGGGGGGCCCAAATGTAATATATGTAGGTGGCATTCATGGGAATGATTGGGCTTGTGATGCTGGCCTGGCACAAATAGGGTTGCCACCTGGCCAGCATTTTACCTGGCCTGTAAAAATGATGGCTGATTCCAATGTTATTAATAGGAAAAAAAGATTTTATATATATATATATATATATATATATATATATATATATATATATATTAAAAGAATGACCAGCAACTCCAAGATATTGGTGAATTATTAAAAGGTGTATTAAAGAATCACATGACAAGCCTTGTCATGTGATTCTTCAATACACCTTTTTAATAATCCACAAATATCTCAGAGTTTCTGGTCATTCTTTCAATATTTAGTTTATTTACCGTGCACCAGAAGCAAACTTCACAAGCGGAGTGCTGCCCACACAGATATATATATATATATATATATAAAGGCAGGTATTTTTTTCCAGAAAAGGTGGTAACCTCAGGCACAAAGCATGAATACATCGGCAGAACATTGTGGCCCTCTTGAAAGCTCTCCCCTGTACCAATCCCAAACCACAGATTGCAAGCTCTTCAGGGCAGGGGCTTATTGTGTACTTTAACCCCTAGCACTTACATATTGATACTCACTAGCTAATGTGTAATAATTGCACTTGTGCAGTTAGATATATACATACCATAGAATACACATAGATTTAACGTTTGGCAACAGCACCACAAGCCCCAGCATGCCCACGAGAGGATGCTGGGATTTGTAGTCTGGACTGTAACTGAGGCTTCACCCCTGGATACAGCTACACTATTCACTCCTCAGCTCTCCTCCCGCCTATGTATCCGAGGAGCCCAGCAGGAGGTCACATACCAACATACCCTAGACCTACCGCTCCAAAGAATTCCTCCTGTCACTGCCTTCGCTTCCAACAGGGCTTCCCTGTCACTTCTCCGGGCGCCATGGCTGTCACTCCCGAATCCATTGCTCTGGCATCCACGGCCAGGCTGCCACTCAGCCTGGGGAATGGGGGAGTAGATAACCGAGTCATCGATTGTCTGAGCGAGGGGAGGGCGGGACTGGAGAGGATATTGGGGCTGTGAGTGACAAGCGAGGGAAGGAGCGGGAAATGTGGGCTGGAGCTGGAGGGGAGACTGAGGGAGAGGAGGAAGGAATGGTCACAGGCAGGAAGGATACCAGTGTAATAGACTCAGAGCTGCCATTAGGGTGAGGCTTTTTTCTCAGGGGCCTCAGCATCCGAGGGCGCCTCTTTGGCAATAGAAGTGAGCAGCAGTGTTAATTAGCTTCAAATTTGTTTACCTCGGGGCTGCCATAATCATGGGGGCCGCGCCCCTCCCCTGATCCCACCCACTCCACATCACAGGTAAAAGACCACACAGACATCAGAGGTAAAAAAGCTAACCCCCCCTCACACACAAGTTATAATAAAATGTTGGCACCAGGGCCCCCCTTACAAGTTAAAAAAATGGGGGCCCCAAAGAATATTTTTAAAAAAACCATTGGTGGCAGGGGTCTATAGAGTATTAAAATAATACATTGGTGGCCAGGGGATTAAAGGGAAGAAGAAAAAAAAACACAAATTGCTGTTCAGAGGAATTGAACTCATGGCTTTAAGACTTCAACTTCGCCTCCTTTCGTGAGTTTGGGTCTTTTTGGGACTTTGGCTTCAGCTATTTTCATGGCTGTGGGTCTTTTCACCGCTTCTGACTTTGGCTGTTCAGCACTTCTGCAATGGAGACTTCGGCTTTCCAGTACTTCCGCATTCAGGACTTCTGAAGGAGGCGGCACGGCTTTGTGCTTCAGTGCTGTCAAGCCCGGGCCCGGTACACTAGTACCCCCTGTGCCCCCCTGATGGCAGCCCTGGTTTGCCTAAAAACGTTATTTCCAAAGAGGGATGCACTGAATCCACTATTTTGGATTCGGCCCCGAATCCTTTGCAAAAGATTCTGCCAAATCCTGAACTGCATCCGAACCCTAATTTGCATATGCAAATTAGGGGTGGGAAGGGGAAAATATTTTTTACTTCCTTGTTTTCTGACAAAAAGTCACATAATTTCCCTCCCCGCCCCTAATTTACATATGCACATTAGGATTCGGTTCGGCTGGGCAGAAGGATTCGGCCGAATCCTGCAGAAAAAGGCAGAATCCTGGCCGAATCCTGAACTGAATTCTTGATTTGATGTATCCCTATTTCCAATATACATTCATTACAACATTTCAGTGGTTTAAACGTTTATAAATGTCTTTGCTACTAAAAGCAGTGTCTGTTTATCCCTCCCCACATCCCTTTCTGTTCTCTGGGTCTCGTTGTGAATCATCAGCCTAGACAGACACCATAACATCTGCCACCGTAATACCAAATACCATTGTAACCATTGCTCATGAGAATAAGGCCCCATCTAGAATTTACACAATGAAATCAGGAGTCATAAAGACCGTCGCCATTGTTGTCATAGAAACAGTAACCATGATATATTCAGGCAGTATGGCAGATTGTGAGTTTATGTATTTCATTGGCTTAGAAACTTCTGCTATAAAGACCTGTTACAATGGTTTCTTCACTTTTTCAAGACACTGCGTCTGCATTTACAGAGTACTTCATCCATATCTATGGGGTGGAGCAGCCTCATGTTCATGCCAGAGGGACTGTTGTAAGCAGGGTTGCCAGATCTAATTTTCAAAAACAGCCCAAAACTAGCCAAGAGTCACTTCAAAAGTAGCCCAAAAATAACACAATATGTGCAGTGAAAAAAAAATCGAATAAATATATTACCGGTACATCTATGGTCCGGTACATCTATGTTGTGTTGTGCTACACCCTAGAGCAGTGATCCCCAACCAGTAGCTCACGAACAACATGTTGCTCACCATCCCCTTGGATGTTGCTCCCAGTGGCCTTAAAGCAGGTGCTTATTTTTGAATTCCACTCGGAGACAAGTTTTGGTTGCATAAAACCTGGTGTACTGCCAAACAGACCCTCAATGTAGGCTGACAATCCACATAGGGGCTACTTAATGGCCAAACACAGGCCTTATTTGGCACCCCAGGAATATTTTTCATGCTAGTGTTGCTTCCCAACTCCTTTTACTTCTGAATGTTGCTCAAAGGTTCTAAAGGTTGGGGATCCCTGACCCTGTCCTAGAGGAACGTTGTCTCCTTTTTACTGTGTACTGAACAAACGTATATGGATGAAATGACCATAAACTCACTCTTGACTCTTTCAAATTTTCACTGATTTGCTAATATTTCCATAAAGTAAAATTGGACAGATTCGCCCGTCACCAGGGCTGTAACTACAGAGTTGGCCCAGGAGGTATAGGGGCCCAATAAGGTCCTAATACATATACAATTTCAACAAATATTGGTAAAACAGGTCAACCTTTAGACATTTTGGTCGCCAGCAGATTTTTGCCCCAAAATTGTCTGAAATTGGGGAAAGTCACCGGAAAATGCGAGATTGCTTATGAGTGATGGACCAAAATCTGGTAACTGCCGACTTCTACACAAGTCAGTCCCATTGCATGCTGGGTAGTGTTGTCTTACATTAAACTTGGCAGCTGGCAAAAACTACATTACTCAAAATGGGAGACACAGGCTTTGCACATTAAGGCGAAAAAGTTTGGCTGTTTCCCAAAGTACAAACTAGCCAAGGGCCCAAAAAGTAGCCCAAATCTGTGCCTTGGTGAGTTTGTACTTTCAAAACCTGCCTGGGCTTTAAATTAGTAGCCCAATTTGGCTTGAAACCTGCCAACCTGGCCTAATGTTGCATTGTTACATGAACCACAACAATGCAGCTGCTGGACAGACTCTGCTTTTAGTGGCAATGACATTTACAAATAACTTTATAACAGCTGGAAAATGGCATAGAATTACATTTTCTTTCATGCAACATTTTTTTGTTGGCTGTGGGGGTTACATCCTCTTTCATTGTTAGAACATGAATTTATTCAGTTCTGTGGGGGGGTGAGGTGGCAGTTGCACTCTCTGGGGTGGGATGGCAATTGCGCTTTTCGTGGGTGGGGGCAGCATTGCAAGAGCTGCCTCGGGCTGCTCCTTACAAAGAAGTGCTGCTGATTCCTTTTAGTTTGTGCCATACAGCGTATGCAGTGGCACAACTATAGAGCAAGCAGACCCTGCAGTCTTGGGGAAACTGGGGTCTGCTTTATATATAGCTGTTTTAGGGTAAAGAAATCCCCCCCTTCCCAGTCACTCTCCTACCTGCAGCAGGGGGTTGGGCAGGTTTCAAAAATGTGGGCAGGCTCCAAAGATTTTTCCGGGGGTGGGGGGTGCATGTTACGCCCCTGAATGTAAGAAAAAAAGGCTGGCCTTCTTATATTTTTATGTTATAGACAAATACAAGAGGTCCTCTGCACTCAACTAGTGTTGCCACCTTTTTATAGAATTTCCACTGGCCACTGGTGGGGGTGGGAACCAAAGGGGCGTGTTGTGATGTAAAAGGGGCGTGTTGTGATGTAAAAGGGGCGTGTTGTGATGTAAAAGAGGGTGGAGCCACATCATGCGATGGCCAGAAGGCAGAGAAAAGGTACGTTTTGAGCAAATTGGGGGCGGGCCAAGGGCTTTTTTTTAAGTGTATTACAAATTTACCAGCAACTACATTGCCGGTAAATTTGTAATATGGCCTTGGCATAAAATACCGGTGGCAACCCTACACTCAACCCATTATTAATATATTTAAGACATTGAGACATAGGGGGTAAATTTATCAAAGAGTGAAGTTCAGCCACTAGAGTGAAATTCTGCAGCTCACAATTCATTTCTATGGGATTTTGAAAGGCGTATTTATCAATGGGTGAAAGTTCACCCTTTGATAAATACGCCTTTAAAATCCCATAAAAATGAATGGAAAGTGGCGGAATTTTACTCAAGTGGCGGAACTTCACTATTAACTTCACTCTTTGATCAATATACCCCTTGCATACAGCTACTAAAAAATGCCTTACCCTTTAAACAAAACAGGTATTGTTTGTCCATATATTGCAATATATGTAAGCTGGCCAACTACGTGAAAGTCATCCCATATCTGGCCAGTCCTACGCTTAATTTTCATCTGATTCATTAAGATTAAATTGCTTCATTATACATTTTACACAGGGACTAAGTTTTACCTGCAACTTAGTCTTCCTTTGCTGTCTTCAAATAAGCTAAATATATTGATAATGGGTTGAGTGCAGAGGACCTCCTGTATTTGTCTATATGAATTTTGTGGTCACAGCCTCACTGCACCCCCGCTTAATGGCTTAATAATTGTTGGTGAGGACAACTTTCCCTTGTTTGTTATAGTTTTATCTTGTTTATCCTTATTAATTACATAAGCATCAAACATTACCAGCCAGTTAAAATACTGGCCAGGTAAAAACCTAGGCAGGTTGGAAACCTTAATGCAGGCCTGGACTGGCAATCTGTGGGTTCTGGCAAATGCCAGAGGGGCTGTTATAAGATGCCATAGAAAGTCACTATTTAGTGGGCTGGTGGGGCGCTGATAGGGCCTCTCTATAATTGGAATGCCAGTGTCTATTTTGACTCCCAGGCCTGCCTCAATGGTGTCTGTGCCCCTACCTGTATGGGCCACACTGCATTGTTATTAGAAGAATTGTATCTCGTTCTAATGAAAAACTTGACACATAAGAGTGCTGGTAAATGAGCCAGCTATGTCTACAGGGCAGCTTAATAGTAGAGAAGCCAACTGGGAACATAAAGGGCACCCGTGGATTTATTGGTTAAATATTGTCTATGTCTCAATGTAAAAGTCAAAAGTTGTTATTTAGATATAGCTTACCTGTTAATGTTTACCTTATTTTCCTTTGTGACTTTCTCCCTTGTAGATTCTGATTTATCCAGGTCAGGGATTACCTTTCAAATCTGTCATGGTAAATAATGGAGGGGGGGTTAAATGGAGAACCAGCACTGCATTTGCTCCAGAACTAGTAACTCATAGTTACCAATCGGATATTTTTTCATTGAGCAGCAGGTCAACAAATAATCGCTACTGATTGGTTGATATTATTAACGAGTGTTTATTATGTGCCAACATATTCTGTATAACTGCATGGATTACCAGACCTATAACTGTTAACTGTTTCCATTAAATTGTCTTAATTGAACCCCTCTACGTGTTTTTTTAGTTTATAAAGTGTTACATAGAGGAGGGGTGTGTGTGTGGATGCTGGGTTTTCATTTGGAGGGGTTGAACTTGATGGACTTTGTCTTTTTTCAACCCAATTTAACTATGTAACTAACTACTATGATCTATATAATATAGAACTGCTATACATTACAACCCCCTTGCTGTAGCTTCTTCTAACTTTTACTGCAGTACTGAACACTCACAGAAGGAGGCGCACCGGGACAGCTTAAAGGACCAGTAACAACACAAAATATAGACTATTAAGTTAAACTGACATGTCTTTTAGTTCTATCATGTATATTTAAAGATCTGTTCTTTGCGAAGAACAAATGTTTATAGTGCGGCGAGTCTGAAATTAAATTTGCCGTGTTTAGCCATCTTTGTATCTGTCATCTAAACTTAGGCTCACCCTTCCTATGTATTTTAGTAGAGCACTAAAATTCCTAAATGCTTTTATAAAATGTATTTGCTGAAATCTGGGCTCCAAGGTAAGTTTCCCAGGAGAATTAGTCTTTGCTGTCTGGAATTTCATTAACCCTGTCAGCTGGTTAGCTGGAATTTTACAGAGAATATCCCATTGAACCTCACCTACTGTTTTTCCTGCTTTAAGGTACTGTGGTGCCCAAAGAGAAAATGATACCTGAAATATACCAGGGCCTAATGTTGTTTTTGACTTGTGATCTAGCCTTAGTGGAAAAACACTTCAGTGTCGGCCTACCAGTGTACCTGATGCCGATGCCCGTCCTAATACTTGTGTATCATAATATTATCAGTGGAAGCTTTTCACTTATAAGATGGCACAGTGGCATGCAAGGCATACATGCATTGTACAGTAATTCGGTTAAATAGAATTTGCTATCTTACTGTCATTGGCTGAACCTGTTACACACAATGCATATTAGTTCTAAAAGTCATTAGTACACCCTGTGTGAGTAACTGCCAACTTGTCTGAACTGAAGCTGGGTACATTTTCTGAGTAGGTCCTGTAACTCAGACTCCTCTAAAGATTTGATTCATCATATATGCATTTTTAGAGTCCCTTTTAACCATAATATCTCAATTTCTTAATGGACCCACACTCTTTTACTGCTGAAATATTTTATAACATATTTTGGGATGTCTTTTTGTTTGTGAAGCAATCAGTCCTTCATATTATATTTATGCTTTCCTGATTGCTGTTTTACAACACTGTTTGTATTTCCAGGTCCTAAAAGAAGCGTCTTTCCCGTTTGTATTTGAATAGCCACAGCCTACAACAACCATCCCTACAGTAATCAGGGAATGCAAGATTGATACCTTCAGCAAGGTACTTAGGTTGACTAGCTCTAGGTGGTTAACGCTGGAAGTCTTAATTTTGTTGACCTTTCAATGTCAATTAAGTTCACTTTCTGCTTTGCTAAGAAATGTTCCTGATCCTCCTGATGTATCAAATTTGTGTAGAAGTCAATGGGATCTATCTATGGCAAATTTTCTTTCAGTGTCAGTTTTTCCAAATTTTTGACCAATTTAAAATCGTAAATAGAATAGAAATTGGAGGACTTTATGGTCAATATATTCTGTTAGATATAAATCAGTAGTAATTAGCTATAGTAAACAAATGTGTATGGCGATGCCAAGGAGGACAGGTTTGTGTAAAACAGACTAAAGATATAGGATCCATTATCCGGAAACCCATTATCCAGAAAGATCTGAATTACAGAAAGGCCATCTTCTATAGACTCCATTTTATCAAATAATCCAAATTTTATAATCTTATTTTCTTTTTCTGTGCAATAATAAAACAGTACCTTGTACATGATCCAAACTAATGTATAATTAATCCTTATTGGAAGCAAAATCAGCCTATTGGGTTTATTAATGTTTACATGATTTTCTAGTAAACTTAAGGTATGAAGATCCATTTTATAGAAAGATCCGTTATCCAGAAAGCCAGATCCAAGCCCCATACCTTTACTAAGTGTTAGTAAGGTTAAAGGAGAACTAAAGCCTAACTCAAGAAGTAGCTAGAAATGTTATACATTATATTTTGTGCTTCTGTACCAGCCCAAGGCAACCACAGCTCTTTAGCAGTAAAGATCTGTGTCTCCAAAGATGCCCCAGTAGCTCCACATCTTCTTTTCTGCTGATTCACTGCACATGCTCTGTGCTGCTGTCACTTACTGGACTTAGGGACCCACTCACAATATACAGTACACATAGAATAGAAATGTCAGAATTATAAGGCTGATTAGTAGTTAATACAGATAATTACTACATGGCAGCACAGAAACCAGTGCAATTAGCATCAGAGTTTGATAATCAGCCCTGTAGCATCATCTAATATTACAGAGAAACTGCATTTTCTGCTGGATAATTTGGGATAACCCCTAAGTTTAGCTTCTCAACAGCTTGAGTCCTGGATCATAGCTGCTATTGAGATGGTGAAACTTTAGGCTGGTGCAATAGTTCAGTATATAAAATATGGTATTTTTAGCCATATTAATTTTTAGGGTTTAGTTCTCCTTTAAGTGATGTCTGGTTGCTATGGCACATTTTATCTTGAGAGGGGGGTGGGGGGCTGTAAGTGGAACTCTCAGGATGCTGAAGGTACTAATCAATCATTTTCTCAAGGTCACAAAGTAAATAGCCACTTCCAAAGAAATGTCATGAATGGCTTCTACATGAATTGGCCAAGTGTCACAATAATATTAATAGGGTCATTATATTAAGCAAATGATCAGGCATGGAAATGAAAGAAGGATGGTTAGAAAGTATCTAGTCCTATAGTGGTAAGAGAAAGCTGTGTCTGTACATACTTTGTAGTGAATTGCTACAACATGTCATGGAAACTTGGGGCACAACATGTCATGGAAACTTGGGGCAGGGTTGGACTGGGGGGCCCACTGGGGCTGATGTTTCAGTGGCCCCCTATCCCAATTGCAAAGACTCGTCAGGCGCCCCTCCCCAGCCGCAACCCCTTTACAGCCACAGCCCCCCGCACGTACCTTTATTTCTGCTCACGGGCACGACTAAAGGCCAGGTTAGAGGCAATAACGGGCCTGTCCCAGTTGGGCCCACAAGTGCAGGGTGCCACCAGGTTTTACCCTGTGTCCCGCCTTCCCAGTCCGACCTTGTGTTGGGGTCACTCAGTGGCGCAGTTACTACACAGCCATAGTTGGGCCAGCGCCGAACGCTGATGACTTTTCGCTAGTGACACTTCTTCAGTTTGAGCATTTCATAACGAAGATTTGCTAGCGTTCGTTTCTGCCTATTGAAAATTCGCTAGTAGTCTTGCGCTGAGGCCATTTTGAATAGGACAGGTACATTAAAGTCTTATGGACATCTTTATTAGAGATGTTTGTACAAATGCTTGAAGTGGCCACTTTTTATTACAAATGACCTTAATAAAGACAAAAGAGATCATATAATGCCCTACACATGAGCCCACCCTAAAATAATGTTCCATGGCTTTCAAATGTCTGGGGAAAAATGATAACCCAAAAAAGTTTAATAGTCAGGCAATCCTGCTTAAAAAAAGGAAAAGTCGCCAGTCTTTTTACAACTTTAATGCATTTCCTGCAGACAGGATGTGATGTGACTGACATAAGATTGAGGAAGATGTAGCTTCATTTTAGCAGTTTGCCTGGTCTGCCTTGGTGAAGTCAACTCTGGCGAAAGAGGTAACGTTCAGTCAGATTTGCACTTTATTGAATTTGCGGAGTAACGACTGTTCGCCAGAGCGAAAAGACGCCTGGCAATAGAGTGCGAATGAACGCTAGCGACGGTCTGTTTCGCTAGCGAATTGACACCTACACCTGTTAATGTTTTTGTGGATGGGATTTATGGCGAAATGTAGCTAGTGTTAGCCACTTCGCCCTTTAGTAAATCTGCCTCAAAGTCATGTCTGGCCAGTTCTACACAGAGGCTGTGTGCTAGTACCAGTTGTCATTGAGTAATTATTATTCTTAGGGTGAGCTGTAGAGCTACCTGGTCATCCATTGAGGAGTTCTTGTTGGTTGAACTCATTTGATTTGAACTATGTACTACAAATCTCTGGGGCAAATTCACTAACCGGCGAAAATTTGCCAGCGCTTGCTTTGCGCACATCACAACACTTCGTCAAGCGTAAATTCGCCTGGACAACACTAATTCACAAAGATCCGAAGTTGCCCACAGGGTACCGAATGCTGACGAATACGCTAATCAGTTTGAAGTTATGCTAGCGTTAGCTAATTTGCATATGGCGTGCAGTTAAAGTACAATGGCCATATAAGCTGCAGCAAATACATTACACAAGGCCAGGGAACCTTAATAAAATTATATAGAGTTGTTATAATGCCCTACAAATGAGCCCCTATAGTTTAGGTGCCATATGTTATCAAATGTAGGGGGGAAGGAGGATACCCCAAAAATATTTTTCGATCTTTTTCAGCCTATCACCCTGTAAAAAGGAAAAGACGCCAGCATTTTTTTTTTTCAACAGTTTTTTTGAGGAACTCCTATCTACTCTATTGCAATTTGCCTGGTCTGAGGTGGTGAAAGGCAAGTCTGGCGATAGAGGTAACATTCAGTAAAATCAAAAACGTAATGAATTTGTGTAGTTACGCTCTTTCGTTAGAGCGAAAATTCGTCTGGCGTCAGAGTGCGTTAGTAAATTGGCAAAGTGCCGAAATGACGTCAAGCTGGCAAATTTTTGCGAGCGTTAGCCACTTCGCCCTTTAGTAAATTTCCCCCTCTGTTGGAAATCGGCAAGGGAAAACTTTGAATTAATTCAAGGGGTGTTATCATCCACAAACACAATTAGTTTATGTTTCTACAAACTGTCTTTGAAAAGGGATGATTTGGGATGATGGATGTGTTGGACAGAAAGCTCTTACAGTACAATTAAGTTGGTTCCTCCCCCCCCCATTTCCCACAGTAGAAGAGCATTGTATATAGCAGCCCTCCACTGCTTCATCAGAGATCAAGGGTTTATAATTATTAATTAATTAATTAATTAATTAATATATGTGCGAATATTTTATTTATGTGTGCAGTCACATGATATATGTTCCCACCAAAAACAGAATCATGGTGCAATGGTCAGACCGGTGTAGCTTGGCTTTTTTAACTTGTGATGAGCCAACACTTCTAGAAATGGCTAGATTCTGGTCAAATCCTAAATTGTATCTGAAATTAAGTGCAGCTCAAACAACTAGGGACTATTGGGATGCTTATACTAAAGGAGGGGATGGAGAGAACAGTAGAGATAAGAATGAAAACCACATAATTCTTGGACCTGCTCAGGCAAAATCACTGGCAGCAAATAATAACTTATTATTTATTATA
Organism: Xenopus petersii; assembly: GCA_038501925.1. NCBI lineage: Eukaryota > Metazoa > Chordata > Amphibia > Anura > Pipidae > Xenopus > Xenopus petersii. The sequence goes on along the minus strand of CM076679.1, from coordinate 116,239,721 downwards.
GTAATTATTGTTAGAGAGAAAACACGGTGGGCCCTGGTCATGTTGGGTCTCACCAGCCCAGTTGTATAGGCAGATTGTTTGGTGCATGCAGTGCTAGGGGGCCTGAATGCGTCGGGCACTAATCTACTGTCTGCTGATGGTAGTGGTTATCATCAGGGGCTTGGTGGTTTGCCAGGATGGCGGGCCCTTAGCTGGAGGAAAGAGTGCAACTGGAGTGGTAAGCCCTTTGCTCAGGTTTTCTGCTGCGCCTAGGGTTGCCACCTGTCCGGTATTTTACTGGCCTGGCCGGTAAAAATGATGGCTGATCCCAATGTTATTAACAGGGATAAAAGATAAATGTATAGGAATGCCAGTATTTTTTTCCAGAAAAGGTGGCAACCCTAGGTGTGCCCCTCCTCCCCAGTCTAATGCTGACTGTGGCACCTCCTACTTTGCTACTAACTGAAAAGCATCTTACTACAGTATTTCCTTTTACTGGTGCGGCCACTTCCCAGCAAACCCCTTACGTACAATGCCTCATGAGACCAAAAGGTTCTGTGTTCCCTGTCGGCCACTACCCTTTGCTGGCAATTAATCTCCTTGTGGACCATTGCCCTAACCCCTGTTATCTTCCCACTTTCACACCTGCCGGGGGCCCTGATGACTGGAGACACATTCGCCCCCACCCCCTGGCTGTCTGCAACATCAGCTCTCCAAGAACAGTAGGTCCCATGGGCCTTCATTTAAATAATTACATCCTTCTTGTCCATAAAGGTGAACAAGTTCCCACCTCAAACCTTCTTGAGATGTTTCCTGTTTATCAGAAGAGTAACCTGTTTCTTTAGTGAATATTCCTGATGCCACCACTAAACAAACTGATCAGTAATGATTCAGCACCAGTTTATATCCTTGTTTATAACAACCAACACATCCTACTTTAGTCTGGGCACCTGGCCCCTTGGCATGGTTAGCAGAAATGTTCTGTGTATCCAGTCAATGTTCTTTTGGCTTTAGAGTAGAGAAGTTTTAATAAACTGCAGTAACACTTATGGGGCTCAGGGACGGATGAACAAAATCCACTGGAGAGCAAGTAGGTACAGCTTCTGTGTAGTTTATTTAGAAATGTATAGCACTACATGTTTGGACCTCATGGGTCCTTCCTCTAATGCACTTTAAAGAACACTGAGTGAGATCAACCTTTTAAGGCCACCTAGTCTCCCCACACCAAATTATGTGACAAAACACCAGCTCCATCTAGTGGCCAGGTGGACTTATTACATACAAAAGCCCAAATACATTACCTAAGCAAAGGTCTATCCTACAGGTTGCACCTTCATTCATCACATAGTAAATAATACATTCATTTATAAAATAACAGTATATTTCATATGGTAGTATTCAGTCCATAGGAGTAATGTCCATATACGTTCAGGGGTTTACCCAGATGGAGTAAATATGTAAAAAAAAAAAAAGTATTAGCATTAGTATATAATAAACACAAGTTTAAAATGCTTTTTGTAACTAGTAGAGGTATGGGACCTATTATTCAGAATGCATGGGACCTGGGGTTTCTGGATAATGGATCTTTCTGTAAATTGGATCTTCAAACTTTAGGTCTACAAGAAAATCATGTAAACATTAAATAACCCCAATAGGCTGGTTTTGGTTCCAGTAAGGATTAATTATATCTTAGTATTCCTCGTGAGGAAGCGCTTGTAAGGAAACCTAAAAATAAGTCCGCCTCACAAAGGATACCCTTCATTACATCCTTTGATACAAACTCTAAGAGGCTAAAAAAGACGATCTTAAAACATTGGCAAATTTTGTCCACAGACCACAAATTTGGACACTTGTTTGGGGTACCACCGTTGTTTTCCTTTAGGAGAGGACGAAATATAGGGGAACATATTAAAAACAAAAAACCCAATAAAAAAAGGGGGGTCAGTATTATCTTAGGCTCCCAGAGCAATGGCACCTACCCCTGCAGGAATTGCGTGCATTGCAACGTCATTATACAGCAAGGCACTAAACACACAATATGCCTTTTTTTATATGCGATACAAAGGATGTCATTTACAGCCTTAAATGTCCTTGTGGGTTATTATACATAGGACAAACCAGTAGGCCATGAAACTGAGGTTAAACGAACATAAGTCCATGCTTCACACTTATAGACCCCCCTTAACAACTGTTGAAACTTTGAGTACAAAGGTTGAGAACAAATCTGGAAAAAGTAAAAGTGAAACCTTGCTGGCTAAACACTTTTTCACCCAATCCCATCAACTCTCTCAATTACGCTGGCAGATACTGTTTCTCCCAAAGCAGGTATGTATAAAAAGAAATTATTACTGCAAAGAGAGTGTTATTGGATTTGGCTTTTGCAATCTCCCCACCCAAAAGGGTTTAACGAAGAATTTAACATGAGCTGCTTTTTATAACACTTTTATCTTGCATTAATCCATAACTTTTCTTCTCTTTTAGATAAGCAGTTTGCGGTCATATGCCTCAGGGAAAGATCACCTACAAAAATTCCTGAAAGGGTAAGATAGAACCCTATTTAAATAGGTAAAATATGTAAAATATGTTCAATATTGTTCAGATTTTGTTTTTCTGTGAGCATGTAGCAGATTTGAAACAAAGTATTTTAAATTTGTGACACCTTGTTAAGCATTACACTGATACATTTTGTACTAAATGGTTATCTTTACTGCACTGGACACTTTATACATGTTATTCATAATTCTTGCTGGACACAATCTTAACTTTATCATAATAACACAAGTGGTAAAAGCATGGACTTAAATACGTTTTTATTCGTTTTATTCATTTTTACACAATGGACACTGCAATTTTTTCTTCACATTTCCAATTTTTTGGACGTTTTTCAAAAGTCTTTTTTCTTAATATGGACTATTTATTTTTTCTTTAATTTTCTTTTGGCCTATATTTATGCATATGTACTTTTTACTATCAATTTAATCTTTATTCTTTGATATTGTAACACCATTTTCACTAATTAGCTTAATTGCTATGCTTTTAAATTCTATGTGCACTAATATCCGGGAATGCTTGAGAAAGGGGTCACGCCCTGAAACGTTGCATCCGCAATAAACAAGCAAGTATATACCTGCTAGCAGTACCCATGTTGTGCCGGATGTGTTCTGTTTCCACGTTACTTTTGAGGCTGCCAAGTTCTTCTATCACCGAGCGCCTGGGATTCGCGTTTGTCTGGATGGCCAGGGTGTGCGAGAGTAGCTCTTTCCTTCTTCAATTATCCAATACCTGTATAGCAATATAAAAGTTCCCAAAAATCTGTATTTAAGTTTTGTTTTCCATGGAACAGAATGCTAACAATCCTTTTATGGATGTATATCATAATTAGACAACATAAATAAAAGTAGACTTCGCATTCAGGGGCGTAACTACCGGGGGAGCAGGTGGTGCAAATAGGCCAGGGCCCGCACCCCCGCAGGGCCCCCCCGCAAGATCGTGCGCACTGCAGCCGGCTGGAGTCGGCTGCAGGCGCAGAGATACATCTCGCAGATGAGGGTGGGCGTGGGCCCGTCTGCACGGCCCGCACCAGGGCCCGCCCCCACCAAGTTACGTTACTGCTCGCATTAGTAAAGTCAGTTGACTTCAGATGGCAGCGCTCCACTAGGTACCAGTGGATTCAATCACCCCCCCGCCATCGTCCAAACTAATGGAGTATAATCTGAGCAGACCCGGGCAGAGACGTATACTTTATCTACCCTGAGAGTATCTCAGTGGTGGCTAATATTAAATATACCCTAGACAAAGCTGAGGTGGCAATAGTATACCATGAGTATTGTTTGAGATGAGGGTGTTTCTACCTCCATACATCTGTGAGGCTGGTGGTTTCCAGCCAATTGGCGATGGCTACTGAGTCATAGGCTACTGGACAGAGCCCATATTAAAATCTTCTACCCAAAGGGTTGGGAATGCACCCAAGGGTTCCCCTTTCTGTAGAATCTCATTGAGGACTTGCAAGTCAGCTGTAGGGGGGAGATAAACATTAAATATTATGTATAATGGGTTGTGTACCCTCAACTTCAGAATTAGGTATCTACCAACCCCGTCAGAGATTAGGCATTCAAGTGAACAGTATGGATCTTCTAACTAAGATTGCCACTGTATGTAGAGAATTCAGTGTGATAGACAACCAGTTCCATTAAGGCACCCACTCTCTTCCCTACTAGGTGGGTCTCTTGGAGCATAATAAGATCTGCCCCTGACTTTCTCAGTCGGCCTATCACTATGGATTTTTTGATTTTATCATTGAGACACCGGGTGTTTCAAGATAAAGTAAGTTTGTCTTGTACAATCAGCCTTAACAATAAAGTTATCAATAGTAACGAGAGAAGCTGTCTGGGGGACGTCACTCTTGTGAACAATCAGTGTCTTGTTACTTGTAATTAGTGTATGGGAAGGCGGCTTTTGGCCCCAAAAACAGCGACATCCAAACATACTTCATGAACATTGTGCAAAGTTCGGTAGTTTTTATTTACCGGTCAAATTTTTACTATGTCCAATATACTTTAGTTAAAAAATGTTTTTATAAGAACCCTGACTGTATGCAGTGAAATTCTCCCTTCATTTACTTCTGTGGATAGGAATTGTCAGACAGTCCCTAACTGCTCTTCAGGCAAACAATCATACTTATGAACAGCAGGGGGAGCCCCGTCTTACTTCCCAGCCATGCTGAACTCAAGCAGCTTTGTTTGTTTCCCTGTAGAGCAGTCGGCGACTTTGTCGAGATTTGTTTTAGATATATTATTTTTACCTTTACATCCCCTTTACTGTTTCCAACTCCAACTGCAGGGACAAAGATCATGGAGCCAGATTTAAACAGATAAACTGGGATTATGGATTATTTTGCTGCAGCCACTGGTTCTGCAGAGTTGGAGAAAGTTTGTATTAGACAATACAAAAACTATAAAATCCACATTAGATTACATGACAACACAGGACCCAGTGCAGTCTGTATAGTCTGATTATTAATCAGTCTTGCTGTATCGGCTTCTGGCAGATATTATTTGACTTGTGCTGTTTTGATAATTTATGATGATCCCTAAGCAGCCCAGACCACACTGAGCATGTGTACAGTCTTGGTCTTGCAAAGATGTATAACAAAGTTACAAGATGGTGACCCCCTGTTGCCAAGTTTGAAAGCAAAAATCATTTGTTTGATTAGGCTTGTGGTGCAGTAAGTTCATGTTTATGTTTAGTTTACAAAATACAGCATTTCTAGCCTTATTCTATCTTTCACTTTACTTCCCCTTTAATTATATTTGCAATGACCTCATGGTGTGGCTTTCATTCACCAAAAAGCCAGGATCCAGTGTCCCATCCCTTTGGGAAGGTGGAGCGTGTCTCAGCACAGGAGGAAGAAGTAAAGCAAGTAGAGATAGGAAGAAGCTAGTTAGTATTGTCAGGTTTGGATCAATCCACTTGGGTTGGTTCAGATGATATGACTTGGACAGGAATTGGTGCTCCTTGTACAGGTTCAACCTGGTGTCAGTTCCTTGGATTCACCATTCCCATTCTCCATCACTGCAAGACCTGTGTAATCCTGAGAAATAGGCAGAGCTATGATGCAATGTTTATCAGTGTGGACTTGTGGCTTAAGCTTAGTGCTAGCCAACAGAGCCAAATGTATTTCCTGGCAACCATAAACCAACTTTGTCCTTCTCACGTCATGTGACCTGGATATTGGATCTATTCTTCTTCTCATCTGCCCTTACTTGGGCCTCAGTGCACAGTGGAACCTGATGGTGCAGGTAAGTCCTCTGCTCTCCATGTTCCTCAATTCACTTCACTCCCTAGATTTTTGGAAAGTTCATGTTCTGGTGAATACAAAACGGTCATATTTTAATGACATTTATGAAAATCACCTAAAAATATTACAATTGGTTGTTTTTTTAATAACAAAAAAACAAATATTTTTGGAAAGTAGACATTCTGACGGTTTGTAGGAGATTTATGAAAATCGCCTAAAAATATTGCAATTGGTCATTTTTTCTAAAGAAAGAACAAATATTTTTGAAAGTAGACATTCTGACGAATCCAAAACTGTTATGTCTTTCTACTTTACACTACTCAACTACGCTGAAAGCATCGGTTTTTATGGCATTTTTTAAAATTGCCTAGAAATATTGCAATTGGTCGTTTTTTTCTAAAAAAAAAAAAATTAAAAATATTTTTAAAAAACAAACATTCTGACAAATACAGAATGGTTATGTCTTTCTACATCAAACTACTCAACTGCAACTCTAAGCTAAAGGCAGTTTTTTTATCGCTGGTCCCCTGTCAGTGTAAAACAATCTCATTCTCTGTCCATCCACATTCTCTGCTGCTGCTGTGTTTTCCCATGATTTTGAGCTTTCTGGATAACAGATCCCATACCTGAACTAATGAGTAAACCAAAATTTTACAGTTCATGTCTGGTCCCGTGTCTGTGTAAAACACTCTCATTCTCTCTATCCACAGTCTTTGCTGCTGCTGTGTTCCTTCCCATAATTTGGAGCTTTCTGGATAACAGATCCCATACCTGATCTAATGGGTAAACCCACATATTACAGTTCATCACTGATCCCCTGTCTGTGTAAAACACTCTCGTTCTCTCTCCATCCACATTCTCTGCTGCTGCTGCTTTGTTCCTTTCCATAATTTGGATCTTTCTGGATAACAGATAAAATACCTGTACTAATGAGTAAAACCCACATTTTACATTTATTGCTGGTCCCTGTCTGTGTAAAACACTCTCATTCTCTCACAATCCACATTCTCTGCTGCTGCTGCTGTGTTCCTTCCCATAATTTGGAGTTTTGTGGATAACAGATCCCATACCTGTACTAATGAGTAAAACCCATATTTTACATTTATTGCTGGTCCTTGTCTGTGTAAAACACTCTCATTCCTCTCCATCCACATTCTCTGCTGCTGCTGCTGTGTTCCTTACCATAATCTGGATCTTTCTGGATATCAGATCCCATTCCTGTACTAATGAGTAAAACCCACATTTTACATTTATCGCTTTTCCCCTGTCTGTGTAAAACACTCTCTCCATCCACATTCTCTGCTGCTGCTGTGTTTCTTCCCATAATTTGGATCTTTCTGGATAACAGATCCAATACCTGTACTAGTGAGTAAATTCCACATTTTACAGTTCATGTCTGGTCCCGTGTCTGTGTAAAACACTCTCATTCTCTCTCCATCCACATTCTCTGCTGCTGCTGTTTTTCTTCCCATAATTTGATGGTTTCTGGATAACAGATCCCATACCTGTACTAAAGAGTAAAGCCCACATTTTACAGTTTATTGCCGGTCCCCTGTCAGTGTAAAACAATCTCATTCTCTCTCCATTCACATTCTCTGCTGCTACTGTGTTTTCCCGTAATTTGGAGCTTACTGGATAAAAGATCTGAAACCTGAACTTATGAGTAAATCCCACATTTTACAGTTTAAAGCTGGTTCCCAGTCTGTGTAAAACACTCTCATTCTCTCTCCATCCACATTCTCTGCTGCTGCTGTGTTCCTTCCCATAATTTGGAGTTTTCTGGATAACAGATCCCATACCTGAACTAATAAGTAAACCCCATATTTTACATTTATTGCTGGTCCTTGTCTGTGTAAAACACTCTCATTCTCTCTCCATCCACATTCTCTGATGCTGCTGCTGTGTTCCTTCCCATAATTTGGAGCTTTCTGGATAACAGATCCCAAACCTGAACTTATAAGTAAATCCCACATTTTACAGTTTATAGCTGGTCCCCTGTCAGTTTAAAACAATCTCATTCCCTCTCCATCCACATTCTCTGCTGCTGCTGTGTTCCTTCCCATAATTTGGAGCTTTCTGGATAACAGATCCCAAACCTGTACTAAAGAGTAAACCCCACATTTTACAGTTTATCGCTGGTCCCCTATCTGTGTAAGACAATCTCATTCTCTCTCCATCTTCATTCTCTGCTGCTGCTGTGTTTTCCCATAATTTGGAGCTTTCTGGATAACAGATCCCATACCTGAGCTTATAAGTAAATCCCACATTTTAAAGTTTATAGCTGGTCCCCTGTCAGTGTAAAACAATCTCATTCTCTCTCCATCCACATTCTCTGCTGCTACTGTGTTCCTTCCCATAATTTGGATCTTTCTGGATAACAGATCCCATACGTGTGCTAATGAGTAAAACCCACATTTTACATTTATCGTTGGTACAAGCCAACACTGTGTTCCCTATTCTCATATACATGACATATAATAATGGGGCAGTCTGTGTATTATATTCATTGTACCATTCCTTATACAAATAATTATACATGCTGCAGGGCTCTCATTCCCTATACTGAGAATGGATACTAAATAAACACACGCTCATCATGGCAACAAAACCCACTGCATTTTACTCTACAACTTATTTGAAATTAACTGAACTCAGTAACCGTTATGTAACTTGCTGATATAACTGTCCTGCCTTCAGCTGCACGTGTGATGTCATAATGGAAAAAAACTCACTGTGAAGTCATAATGGAAAAAACCTTTACTGTGATGTCATAATGGAAAAAGTCAAGGTGTCCAGCTGCAGCCCGAGATTTCTCATTCTTGATCAGGAGACTGAGGTGAGTAGATCTCTGTATATTTGAGAGCAAATTTGATTAAAAAGAATCATTTTATACTGGTACTATGTGGGATTACAGACTGCTAACAGTATCATAAGTATGTTACAATGTCTGGACTTACAGAGAATTTTATTTTTCAACTGTGTTTGGGTAATTTGGATCTCCAGGCCTTTAATCTGCAAAAACACCATTTAAAACATTAACTAAACCCTATAGGATTGTTTTGACTCAAATAAGGATTAATTATATTTTAGTTGGGATCCAGTAAAAGGTTTTCTGCATAACAAGTTTCTGGATAACAGATCTATGTATACATGCCCACACACACACATATTGGGATTACTAAAGTGTTTCTTTTTGTCTCTACAGAGAGAATATTTTACGACCAAAGAGAACAAAACTACTAAACTACAATCAGAAAACGACTAAAAAACTACAAAAGAACAATCAGAAAACAACTAAACTACAAAAGAAAGATCAGAAAACAACAAAAGAAAGATCAGAAAACAACAAAAGAACAAAATGTTGAAATTATTGCGCAAATGCTTTTGCTTTCGCAAGGTAAGGACGTGGCTCTTTCTACTGTAACAGGACATTTCATTTAGTGAGTAACTTGATGGAGGGAGAAACTTGTCCTCCTCAGACTCTGTTACTGGATCATCTCTGAACATTTGTTCTGTTTGTGACCCACCGATAGTTGACAATTTTTTCTTATGGCGACTTTTTTGTCCTAATTCATTAAAGTCCATGGGTATTTTTTCTTATGGCGACTTTTTGTCCTAATTCATTAAAGTCAATGGCCGTTTTTTCTTATGGCAACTTTTTTGTCTTAATGCATTAAAGTCAATGGGTGTTTTTTCTTTTGGCGACTTTTTTGTCCTAATTCATTAAAGGCCATGGGTGTTTTTTCTTATGTCGGCTTTTTTGTTATAATTCATTAAAGTCAATGGGTATTTTTTTTTTGGCAACTTTTTTGTCCTAATGCATTAAAGTCAATGGGCGTTTTGCTTTTGGCGACTTTTTTGTCCTAATTCATTAAAGTCCATGGGTGTTTTTTCTTATGGCGACTTTTTTTTTTTGTCCTAATTCATTGAAGTCAATGGGCATTTTTTCTTTTGCCGACTTTTTTGTCCTAATGTATTAAAGACAATGGGCATTTTTTTGGCGACTTTTTTGTCCTAATGCATTAAAGTCCATGGGTGTTTTTTCTTATGGCGACTTTTTTGTCCTAATTCATTAAAGTCAATGGGCATTTTTTCTTATGGCGACTTTTTTGTCCTAATTCATTAAAGTCCATGGGTGTTTTTTCTTTTGGCAACTTTTTGTCCTAATTTATTAAAGTCCATGGGTGTTTTTTCTTATGGCGACTTTTTTGTCATAATCCATTAAAGTCCATGGGTGTTTTTTCTTATGGTGACTTTTTTGTCCTAATTCATTAAAGTCCATGGGTGTTTTTTCTTTTTGCAACTTTTTGTCCTAATTCATTAAAGTCCACGGGTGTTTTTTCTTATGGTGACTTTTTTGTCCTAATTCATTAAAGTCCATGGGTGTTTTTTCTTTTTGCAACTTTTTGTCCTAATTCATTAAAGTCCATGGGTGTTTTTTCTTATGGCGACTTTTTTGTCCTAATTCATTAAAGTCCATGGGTGTTTTTTCTTTTTGCAACTTTTTTGTCCTAGTTCATTAAAGTCCATGGGTGTTTTTTCTTTTTGCAATTTTTTCGTCCTAATTCATTAAAGTCCATGGGTGTTTTTTCTTATGGCGACTTTTTTTGTCCTTATGCATTAAAGTCAATGGGTGTTTTTTCTTATGATGACATTTTTGTCCTAATGCATTAAAGTCAATGGGAGCTTTTTCTTATGTCGACTTTTTTGTCCTTATGCATTTAAGTCAATGGGAGCTTTTTCTTATGCCGATTTTTTTGTCCTAGTGCATTAAAGTCAATGGGTGTTTTTTCACTGTGAATTTTCCCGTAGCAAATTTGCACATAGTGAAATTTGTAAATTCACAGCAAATACAATGCTGGCAAATTAATTTGCACATCACTAATTAAAACCAAAGCATTCCATACAGATAACCAAATATTATGATTGCTGATAAGCCCCAATGCTATTTCCTGGTTTTAAGGGGCCGATTCACTCAGCTCGAGTGAAGGGTTCGAATGAAAAATACTTCGAATTTCGAAGTATTTTTTGGGTACTTCGACCATCGAATTGGTTAAATTCGATCGAAGTCGAACGAAATCGAACGATTCGAAGTAAAAATCGTTCGACTATTCGACCATTCGATAGTCGAAGTACTTGCCCTTTAAAAAAAACTTCGACCCCCTACTTCGGCAGATAAAACCTACCGAAGTCAATGTTAGCCTATGGGGAAGGTCCCCATAGGCTTGCTAAGCTTTTTTTGATCGAAGGATTTTCCTTCGATCGTTTGATTAAAATCCTTCGAATCGTTCGATTCGAAGGATTTAATCGTTCGATCGAACGAAAAATCCTTCGATCGATCGATCGAATGTTTAGCGCTAAATCCTTCGACTTCGATATTCGAAGTCGAAGGATTTCAATTCGAGGGTCGAATTTCGAAGTATTTTTAACTTCGAAATTCGACCCTTAGTGAATCTGCCCCTTAAGTGTTTGGATTCGGCTTCACCAAATTCAAAATTTAAACTAAAAATGTTGTCTATGTGATTTTTTTAAATTATACTGCTATCTACATATTTAAGTTGTTTCTATTAACTAAGATAAGTTTGATTTATATCATTAATATAATTACAGATTTCCTATTTGCTAATTTCTTTTTTTTTTCTACATTAGAAAAAAACAAATACCATCAAAGAATCTGTAGTGGTAAGTGATGAAGAATTTGCGACATAAATATAAGTGACCCCATGTTCCTAACTATTTATGCTATCAACTCCAGTTTATTTCCTTGCCTATAGATTTATACCTTAATCAAGCTGCACCATATACATATTCAATTCATACTAAAGCAAAATAAAAACACAAGGTTCAGTGTAATTAGCCAGTTGATTCACATTTCCCCACAATTTCTCATGTAGATAATCATTTGTCCATGACTTGATAACCATGGGACCTTCCTTACTGACATCGATGAAACATTTCATAACAGAATGAACTTTATTAAAACACTTTTCCTTCTTGATGATGAAATCTCATTCTCTCCTTTGAAAGGGATAACCCCTTGGCCTTTGCAGTATTATCAAAATAAATCCTGATTCTGTCCCTGTAGTTATTTATATTATATATTTACTCATATTAGTTATATCAAATCAAAGGCATATGTTTCCAACACTAACCATACTCCTTTAGAATGAATGATTGACAGTCTCTTCTACCAATGCTCTTAACCAGGATAATCTGGTGAAGCAGAAGAAGTGGTATAAAGTGATGGGAATAACATAGACAGTTGTTTTGGCAAATTGGTTACTATTAATGGAAACATACACCTTTACCATTTAACACGATGGTTTCCAAAAGCAACTATAACCAATTAACCCAAAAACTGTAATATACCTATTTATATCCATATATGGATTTGTACATACAATAGATATATCCCCTGCCTCCCACTCACCTGTGATGTTTGACTCTGATCTATTTTCCTCTCTTAACCAGGTACAACCTGCAGAATCTGGCAATACCATCTGCCAAGTAAGTGCCAAATAATTACAAATTAAACAATCCTGAAATATTCAATATTCAATATTGAACTGTAGCACTATAAGAAGTTTAACATATCACTCATTTTATCCCTCTTAGGAGGAAAAACCAGAGCAGCAACTGGAGCTGGCCATGACCAACTGCCAGGTAAGCATAAGAGAGGGAGAGTAGGGGGAAATAAAATCACCCTATATTTTATGCAAGATTATATTTTAGCTTCTTTAAAACAGAAATAAAACATTGTTTTTCCTTTCTTTTTTTAAGGAGATTATGTCAGAAACCCCTGATGTTAAGATCAGTCAGGTAAGATAAAATAATATGGTCAAAATAATAAAATAATATTAAACCTATATTCACCTTGGGTGGCAATTAGGCACACCTCTGCTGAGCCTGTCCCATCTACTAATCCAAATTGCATGCAAATTCAGTTTGCTTATGGTCTTATGGACACAAACACAGGAGTCTGGGTGTTGCCTCAAAAACATCAATGACGTATGAGCAGAAAGGTCTTATTAAACCTTTTTATTCATTTATTAATTATATCTCCAGAAAAGCACATAAATACTTGCAGCAGACTTGTACCTAATTAATTGGGTAAACGCAATATTCTTAAACAAAGCTGGAATTGCAGTATAAAAATCCCACATTCGAAATAATAAAGATAGGGAATACATTACATACACAATGCATTGGCATAATCTCACTTCTGTACAAGGCTTGTTTCAGAATATTTTATTAAGATAAATTGATACAATGCATTTCCCCTAGCAAAGAAATGAAACCAAACATACTTTATTTTTATATATTGTGGGACAGTGCAATATATACTTTGAGCTTTACATTATTGGTTTTTAACCTTTTTTTCTGTCTTAACCAGGAGGAACAACACGAAAATCAGGAGGAGAAAGCTGATAGCAGCCCCTGCCTGGTAAGTAGGTTTCACTGTACATACTTCAATCAGAGAAAGGGGGTTTTAACAATAATGACATCTCCAAACATAACAACCATTCATCCCACTCCAAAGCTCTGCTTTCTTCCCTTACTTATGGGCACAAATATAGAAATGTAAATGTTGTAGTTCATCTTTAAAAAAAGGGTTCAGTTTATCTAAATATACATTTTCTTTGTTCTAAATAGGACATACCAGAGTTTTTAGGCTCAAACAACAGCCAGCCTGAAACTCCCAACAGCTCTGAAGAGCAAGTGGAGAAGAAGACTACAGAAACCCCTGAAGTAAACATCAGTCAGGTAAGATAAAATAATATGGTCAAAATAATAAAATAGTATTCACATTGGGTGGCAATTAGGCACACCCCTGCTGAGCCTGTCCCATCTACTATTCCAAATTGCATGCAAATTCAGTTTGCTTATGGTCTTATGGACACAAACACAGGAGTCTGGGTGTTGCCTCAAAAACATCAATGACGTATGAGCAGAAAGGTCTTATTAAACCTTTTTATTCATTTATTAATTATATCTCCAGAAAAGCACATAAATACTTGCAGCAGACTTGTACCTAATTAATTGGGTAAACGCAATATTCTTAAACAAAGCTGGAATTGCAGTATAAAAATCCCACATTCGAAATAATAAAGACAGGGAATACATTACATACACAATGCATTGACATAATCTCACTTCTGTACAAGGCTTGTTTCAGAATATTTTATTAAGCTAAATTGATACAATGCATTTCCCCTAGAAAAGAAATGAAACCAAACATACTTTATTTTTATATATTGTGGGACAGTGCAATATATACTTTGAGCTTTACGTTATTGGTTTTTTTACCATTTTTTCTGTCTTAACCAGGAGGAAGAACATGAAAATCAGGAGGAGAAAGCTGATAGCAGCCCCTGCCTGGTAAGTAGGTTTCACTGTACATACTTCAATCAGAGAAATGGGGGTTTTAACAATAATGACATCTCCAAACATAACAACCATTCATCCCACTCCAAAGCTCTGCTTTCTTCCCTTACTTATGGGCACAAATATAGAAATATAAATGTTGTAGTTCATCTTTAAAAAAAAGGGTTCAGTTTATCTAAATATACATTTTTTTTGTTCTAAATAGGAGATACCAGAGTTTTTAGCCTCAAACAACAGCCAGCCTGAAACTCCCAACAGCTCTGAAGAGCAAGTGGAGAAGAAGACTACAGAAACCCCTGAAGTAAAGATCAGTCAGGTAAGATAAAATAATATGGTCAAAATAATAAAATAGTATTCACATTGGGTGGCAATTAGGCACATCCCTGCTGAGCCTGTCCCATCTACTATTCCAAATTGCATGCAAATTCAGTTTGCTTATGGTCTTATGGGCACAAACACAGGAGTCTGGGTGTTGCCTCAAAAACATCAATGACGTATGAGCAGAAAGGTCTTATTAAACCTTTTTATTCATTTATTAATTATATCTCAAGAAAAGAACATAAATACTTGCAGCAGACTTGAACCTAATTAATCGGGTAAAAGTGATATTCTTACACAAAGCTGGAATTGCAGAATAAAAATCCCACATTTGAAATAATACACACAGGGAATACATCACATACACAATGCATTGACATAATCTCACTTCTGTACAAGGCTTGTTTCAGAATATTTTATTAGGCTAAATTGATACAATAAATGTATTTCTCCCACCAAAGAAATGAATCCAAACATACTTTATATTTATGTATTGCGGGACAGTCCAATATATACTTTGAGCTTTACATTATTGGTTTTTGACCTTTTTTCTGTCTTAATCAGGAGGAAGAACAAGAAGATCAGGAGGAGAAAGCTGATAGCAGCCCCTGCCTGGTAAGTAGGTTTCACTGTACATACTTCAATCAGAGAAAGGGGTTTTTAACAATAATGACATCTCCAAACATAACAACCATTCATCCCACTCCAAAGCTCTGCTTTCTTCCCTTACTTATGGGCACAAATATATACATTTAAATGTTGTAGTTCATCTTTAAAAAAAGGGTTTAGTTTATCTAAATATACATTTTCTTTGTTTTGAATAGGAGATACCAGAGTTTTTAGGCTCAAACAACAGCCAGCCTGAAACTCCTAACAGCTCTGAAGAGCAAGTGGAGGAGAAGACCCCAGAAACCCCTGAAGTTAAAATCAGTCAGGTAAGATAAAATAATATGGTCAAAATAATAAAATAGTATTCACATTGGGTGGCAATTAGGCACATCGCTGCTGAGCCTGTCCCATCTACTATTCCAAATTGCATGCAAATTCAGGCATATGGTCTTATGGGCACAAACACAGGAGTCTGGGAGGCCCATTTACTTAGTTCGAGTGAAGGAATAGAGGAAAAATAGTTTGAATTTCGAATGGTCGAATATGGCTACTTCGACCTCCGACTATGACCTTCGACTTCGAATCGAACGATTCAAACTAAAAATCATTCGACCATTCGATAGTTGAAGTACTGTCTCTTTAAGAATTTCTTCGACCCCCTAGTTCGCCACCTAAAACCTACCGAGGCCAATGTTAGCCTATGGGGAAGGTCCCCATAGGCTTCCTAACAATTTCCTGATCGAAAGAATATCCTTTGATCGATGGATTAAAATCCTTTGAATCATTCGATTCGAAGGATTTAATCGTTTGATCGAACGATTATTTCCTTCGATCATTCGACCGTAGGAATAGCACAAAATCCTTTGACTTCGATATTTGAAGTCAAAGGATTTTACTTCGCCGGTCGAATATCAAGGGTTAATTAACCCTTGATATTTGACCATAGGTAAATGTGCCCCTGGGTGTTGCCTTAAAAAACATCAATGACATATGAGCAGAAAGGTCTCATTAAACCTTTTTATTTATTTATTAATTGTATCTCCAGAAAAGTATATACATATATAAAGCAGACTTGAACCTAATTATTTGGGTAAAAGCAATATTCTTGCACAAAGCTGGAATTGCAGAGTAAAAATTCCACATTTGAATTAATAAAGACAGGGAATTCATTACATACACAATGCATTGACATAATCTCACTTCTGTACAAGTCTTGTTTCAGAATATTTTATTAAGCTAAATTCATACAATAAATGTATTTCCCCCACCAAAGAAATGAAACCAAACATACTTTATTTTTATGTATTGTGGGACAGTGCAATATATACTTTGAGCTTTACATTATTGGTTTTTGACCTTTTTTTCTGTCTTAACCAGGAGGAAGAACAAAAAGATCAGGAGGAGAAAGCTGATAGCAGCCCCTGCCTGGTAAGTAGGTTTCACTGTACATACTTTAATCAGAGAAATGGGGGTTTTAACAATAATGACATCTCCAAACATAACAACCATTCATCCCACTCCAAAGCTCTGCTTTCTTCCCTTACTTATGGGCACAAATATAGAAATGTAAATGTTGTAGTTCATCTTTAAAAAAAAGGTTCAGTTTATCTAAATATACATTTTCTTTGTCCTAAATAGGAAATACCAGATGAATCAGGCTCAAACACCTGCCAGCCTGGAACTCCCAACAGCTCCGAAGAGCAAGTGGAGGAGAAGACTCCAGAAACCCCTGAAGTAAAGATCAGTCAGGTAAGATAAAATAATATGGTCAACATAATAAAATAGTATTCACGTTGGGTGGCAATTAGGCACATCCCTGCTGAGCCTGTCCCATCTACTATTCCAAATTGCATGTAAATTCAGTTTGCTTATGGGCTTATGGGCACAAACACAGGAGTCTGGGTGTTGCCCCAAAAACATCAATGACGTATGAGCAGAATGGACTTCTTAAACCTTTTTATTCATTTATTAATTATATCTCCAGAAAAGCACATAAATACTTGCAGCAGACTTGAACCTAATTAATTGGGTAAAAGCGATATTCTTACACAAAGCTGGAATTGCAGAGTAAAAATTCCACATTTGAATTAATAAAGACAGGGAATATGTTACATACACAATGCATTGACATAATCTCACTTCTGTACAAGTCTTGTTTCAGAATATTTTATTAAGCTAAATTCATACAATAAATGTATTTCCCCCACAAAAGAAATGAAACCAAACATACTTTATTTTTATGTATGGTGGGACAATGCAATATATACTTTGAGCTTTACGTTATTGGTTTTTGACCTTTTTTTCTGTCTTAACCAGGAGGAAGAACAAAAAGATCAGGAGGAGAAAGCTGATAGCAGCCCCTGCCTGGTAAGCAGGTTTCACTGTACATACTTCATTCAGAGAAATGGGGGTTTTAACAATAATGACATCTCCAAACATAACAACCATTCATCCCACTCCAAAGCTCTGCTTTCTTCCCTTACTTATGGGCACAAATATATAAATTTAAATGTTGTAGTTCATCTTTAAAAAAAAGGGTTCAGTTTATCTAAATATACATTTTCTTTGTTCTAAATAGGAGATACCAGAGTTTTTAGGCTCAAACAACAGCCAGCCTGAAACTCCCAACAGCTCTGAAGAGCAAGTGGAGAAGAAGACTCCAGAAACCCCTGAAGTAAAGATCAGTCAGGTAAGATAAAATAATATGGTCAAAATAATAAAATAGTATTCACATTGGGTGGCAATTAGGCACAGCGCTGCTGAGCCTGTCCCATCTACTATTCCAAATTGCATGCAAATTCAGTTTGCTTATGGTCTTATGGGCACAAACACAGGAGTCTGGGTGTTGCCTCAAAAACATCAATGACGTATGAGCAGAAAGGTCTTCTTAAACCTGTTTATTCATTTATTAATTATATCTCCAGAAAAGCGCATAAATGCTTGCAGCAGACTTGAACCTAATTAATTGGGTAAAAGCGATATTCTTACACAAAGCTGGAATTGCAGAATAAAAATCCCACATTCTAAATAATACACACAGGGAATATGTTACATACACAATGCATTGACATAATCTCACTTCCGTACAAGGCTTGTTTTAGAATATTTTATTAGGCTAAATTGATACAATAAATGTATTTCTCCCACCAAAGAAATGAATCCAAACATACTTTATTTTTATGTATTGTGGGACAGTCCAATCTATGCTTTGAGCTTTACATTATTGGTTTTTGACCTTTTTTTCTGTCTCAATCAGGAGGAAGAACAAGAAGATCAGGAGGAGAAAGCTGATAGCAGCCCCTGCCTGGTAAGCAGGTTTCACTGTACATACTTCAATCAGAGAAATGGGGGTTTTAACAATAATGACATCTCCAAACATAACAACCATTCATCCCACTCCAAAGCTCTGCTTTCTTCACTTACTTATGGGCACAAATATATCAATTTAAATGTCGTAGTTCATCTTTAAATAAAAGGGTTCAGTTTATCTAAATATATATTTTCTTTGTTCTAAATAGGAGATACCAGAGTTTTTAGGCTCAAACAACAGCCAGCCTGAAACTCCCAACAGCTCTGAAGAGCAAGTGGAGGAGAAGACTCCAGAAACCCCTGAAGTAAAGATCAGTCAGGTAAGATAAAATAATATGGTCAAAATAATAAAATAGTATTCACATTGGGTGGCAATTAGGCACATCCCAGCTGAGGTTGTCCCATCTACTATTCCAAATTGCATGCACATTCAGTTGCATATGGTCTTATGGGCCCAAACACAGCTCCAAAGAGCATATGGAAACCCCGAAACAACAGGTAGGCCTTAAAGCCTTTAAAATTTGTTGAGCAGAATCATGTAATTATACCTTCTGTATAATGAGCTGCTCTTATCACAAAGATAATGTTGCTGTTTGTAGTTTGAATTAAGGCATGTCTATGGTTATTGTTGCTTCTTAAAAACAATAACCAATTGACTAGAAGCCCTCTGTATAAACAAACTGCTCTATCTCACAGACACCTGCACTCCAGGGTTCAGTTCATGTAACAAAAAATGTTCTCTCTTTTAACCAAGATGTACCAGTGAAAACTGGCAATCCATAATATATGTGTATATGTGAGAGCCGAGCTATGTTACCTAAAATACTAACACCCCCCAGTAAATGAACCTTTCCTTGTCTGTCAACTTTTAGCAGTTGCCCAGAATTTGTTGATCTAAAAAACATATTTTGTCTTCCCCAGGCGATTCAACATCCACTTGAAAAGAAGTACCCGGTAAGCAGCTGTAGAACTGTATTTTAGAACACTATGGAGCCCATTTATTATCAATTGAATTGCTATCTCCAAAATTTGTGGTTTTCCTATATTTCTTAAAAGCTCTAAAAAATCAGACATTTTAGATGTTTTGGCTGTTTTTACTAGGAATTGTTTGATAAACTCAAATTGGTAGTGGTTTCGAGGTATTCCTATATTTTAACTCATTATTCAGTTCTTTTTGTGTTTACTTTTTTATATTCAGATCTCTTAATAAATTCATTGTCAATTGGAGTTTTAGAGAAATTGAGTTTAGTTGCAGTTTCCAAAACCTCTAAAACCATTAAAATTCGACCTCTAATAAATAAGCCTCGATGATGCAAAAGCTCAAGTTTAATGGTTTGACTTAAATATTCCAGCCCATAGCCTTCCCCCAATACACCAGTTCCCCCACACCTCCTGTGATTCTTGCATGTTGGAAAGTTTATTCGTCCAACTGCCTTATATTAATTCAGTTTTGTATTAACACAATGTTCTTTTTTAGAAGCCCAGGACATACATTCAAGCCCTGGAGTCAATCGGCGAGGACAACTACGGTGTCATTTATAACGTAAGATATTTTAGTCAATGTCTATATGGAGTAATTTGTGTTATGGTTTTGTGTGATTCTGTTAATTCTGCTGCTTTTACCCTCTAGAGTTTTGCCCCTCCTGTGTTTTTCTTGTGCTTCTGAGCCTGCCAATAAACTTTCCTATATCCACACAGTATATGTGTTTGCTTTCCCATAATGTTCAAATACAATAATAATCATAAAGTTTCTTTTTCTACTTTTGTTACAGGGATGGCACCGTAAGCAGCAAAAAGACGTGTCCATTACCATCGTTAGGGATCCAGAGGTAACATGTCTTAATACTATTAATATAATCAGATACTAATGAGCCATGTGCTACGTCTACATTATGATTTTTAGTAGAAGGCAAACTTACTAACAAAATATTGGTCTGTTCTCACCAGTCAGTGTAATATCCTGACCTCTAATAATTATGTAACTGTAAAAATAAGTGAATGAATCTCATCTGAGAAATTTATGGGATTTAAGAAGTAAAAGAGCCGAGAGTCAATCATATTATGCAGTTTTCACATATATTAAAAAGCTGTCATTTTTCAGAACTACAAGTTAGGTTGGGGTATTTGAAATTGTCATTTTATCCATTGTATTAACTTTACTTCTTTTGTTTAAAACTAGAAGCAAAAAGAAATCCTCAAGAAAATAGACTTCATTGAGAGAACATCTGGCCACGGAAAAATCGTCGGCTTTCATGGGGCATATTATCATCCTGCCTCTAAAAAAATGCCCCATTATGAAGGATTATGGGTAAGGAGTTGTTTATTCAGGTTACACATTCATGCACCAACATGTCAATCAACAGTTCTAATACAAGCTACAATTTGGGATGCAAATATGATTCAGTTTGTTAAGAAAGAGTCCGGTGCATGTGGACCACTTTGTTCTCAGTTGCACCAGATATTGGGGCAAATTCACTAAGTTTCGTAGTTGCGCCAGTGTCCGCTTCGCCGCACTTCGCCAGGTGTATTTTTGCCAGCGCTACGCGAATTCACTAAAATCCAAAGTTGCGCTCAGGGGAAGCATAAGGTTGCAAAGTTGCACTAGCGTTAATTCGCCAAGCAAAGCGAAGTTACGCTAGCGATGCTTAATTTGCATACGGCGCCAAATTGAAGTTACAATGGAGGTATATGTAGCATCACTACACAAGCCTGGGAAACTTCAAAACACCAAAAAAAAAATTTATTTTGCCCTACACATGTGCCCACTGTATAGTTAAGGTGCCATGAGTTAGGAAATGTAGGGGGGAAGGAGGGTAGCCCCAAAAACATTTTTGATCTTTTTCAGCCTATCACCCATAAAAAAGAAAAAAACGCCAGCGTTTTTTGGGACTTAGAAACATTTTTAACTTTCTTTGAAGAAATCCCTATCTACTCTATTGCACTTCACCTGGTCTGAGGTGGCGAAGGAAGTCTGGCGTAAAAGGTAGCGTTCAGAGAAATTCGCACGTCAGTGAATTTGTGTAGTTACGTCCATTGCGCAAATTCACCAGGTGAAGTAAAACTAGCGAATTTACGCCAGCGTCAGTTAGTGAATCTAATTAACGAAAATGCGCTACGCTAGTGAATTAACGCTAGCGTTAGGCGCTTCGTCCTTTAGTGAATTTGCCCCATTGTATTTACACCCAGAATACTTGTGTTGGCCTATTTCTGACTTACAGCCTTTCCCCAGACTTCCCAATAAAATTGTAAGCCACACAAATCTATGTGTTAAATGTTCTTTCTTTGTGTTTTAGGTTTCAACTGAGCTTTACACCAGTGCTTCTCTGAATGAGCCAACTAACATCCAGAAGCAGAAATCCTTGCCAGAGAGCAGTGAAACTAACATCTGCAAGGAGGTGTTGCAGGTATGTCTCGTGTGAACCTCCTCAGTACTATTCTACATAAATCGAATTAACAGCATGAAAAATATTTACATTTTCACTTATGCTTTATTTTTTTGCAGGGCCCGAGTCACCTTGATGAAAACAAGGTCATTGATCACCACCTGAGGCCTGACAACATCATGGTGACCTCATCTAGAGCCATAAGGATCAGTGAGTGACGATTGGAATAAACAGAAATCTTTTCTGTCTTCATGGTGTTTATTGGCGGGTCCCATTTATAAATAAATATTATAATTTCTGCTTTTGTCCTATAATTTCAGGAGATTTCAGCTCTGCCGCAATGGGACTGAGGAGCAACACTACTTCTAGAGGAGCTATTCCATACAGGGCTCCAGAAGTAAAGGCCAACATTGACAATAACATCATTATAAATACCACCAAGGTACTATGATGTCTTCTAACTTTTTGTTTTATTGTTACCTTTATATATAATGCATGTAGCTTACACAAGGTGAACTGCGGTGCTTTTTCACTCACTCACTTCACATTCCCCTCTCATAACAGCGGATCTAAAGCTGTAAAGTGGTTTCTGTGTGTAAAGTGTATAAACCATGAAAACCTCTAATAGTGCTATAGAACTCAGTGGAAGCTGCACTTCTAAGATGGCTTTTAATCACTTTGTACATTTTAAAGGTTTTTGACTTTTTTCTTTTTTTGTCTCAAAAATTCAAACTTTTAGATGTTTTTGAGGTATTCGTATTTTTCAGTGCTTTTTTTCTAATTTTTTTATATTCGGATATTTTAATAAATTCAATGACAATCGTGTTTTTTTAGGAAAGTGAGTTTAGTTGCGGTTTAAAAAAACCTCTTAAATCTGACCTTTAATAAGTAAGCCTCCACTTGGTGCAAAAGCTCAACAATGATTTGACTTAAATATTCCAGCCCAATGCCTTCACCCAATACACCAATTCCCAGTTCCCCCTACACCTCCTGTACTTCTCACTGTCCTATTGCCTTACATTCATTTTTGTATTTATCATGTTTTTAACACAATTTTATTTTTTAGAAGCCGAGGACATATATAGAAGTCCGGGAGCCTATCGGAGAAGATGACTATGGTGTTATATATAACGTAAGATCAATGTCTAAATGGAGTAATTTGTATTATGTGTATTGTTCTGCACAGTAATAATCATAGAGTTTCTTTCTTTGTTGCAGGGATGGCACCATAAAGAGCAGAAAGAGGTGGCCATCACCATCATTAAGGATACGAAGGTAACATGTCTTGATATAATTACTATAGTCAGATAATAATAAGCCTTGTGTTACATCTACATTATGATTTTTTGTAGAAAGAGAACTTGCTAACAAAATATTGGCATGTTTTCATTTCTGCACCAGTCAGTGTAATATCCTGACCCCTATAAACTATGTAACTGTAAAAATAAGTGAATGAATCTCGTCTGAGAAATGTAAAAGATGAAAGAAACATAAGAGCTGAGAGCAAGTTATATTATGCAGTTCTCACATAGGGGTATTAAAAACCTGTTTTTTTTTAGAACTACAAATTAGATTGGGGTGTTTGAAAATGTCATTTTATCCATTGTATTAACTTTACTTTTTTTTGTTTGAAACTAGAAGCAAAAGGAAATCCTCAAAAAAACACGCATCTTCGAAAACATACCTGACCACAAAAACATTGTCGGCTTTTATGGGGCATACTACAATCATGCCTCTAAAAAAATGCCCCATTATGAAGGATTATGGGTAAGGAGTTGTTTATTCACGTTGCACATTCTTGTACCAACATGTCAATCAATAGCTCTAATCAGGACCGCCATCAGCGCACCCACCGCAAGCCCCACCTACAGGTTCACCCTCCCCTCCCCACAGGTCCGCCCCCACCACACAGTAAAAAAACAAAAAAATATTGGTGGCTAGGGTTCCCACATGTTAATAAAAAATAAAAACATATTGGTGGTCAGGGCCCCCCATAAAAAAACATTTGTGGCCACGGCCCCCCCATTAAAAATGTTGGTGGCTAGGACCCCACATGAGAAAAAAAAATTGGTGGCCAAAATTGGTGGCCAGGGCCCCCACCCCCACATTATAAGAAAATTAGTGGCCAGGGCCCCTTAAATGACCATACCTTCCCAAAGTCAGCAGCTTTCAGAAAGATGGGGGGTCCTGCTAATCAAGTAAGTGCGAAGTGGCAGGGCCCCCCTTACCCTCTGGAGCCCCTACAACTCTCCCCCCTGTCCCCCCCTGATGGCTGCCCTGGCTCTAATAGAAGTAAGAATTTTGGATGCAAATATGATTTAGTTTTGTAAGAAAGAGTCTGGTGCATGTGGATTACTTTGTTCTTAGTTGTACCAGATTTTGTATTTACATCCAGAATGCTTGTGTATCTCTGACTTGTATCTGACTTTTTTCCCAGACTTTCCAATTAAATTTGTAGGCCAAACAAATCTATGTGTTAAACATTCTTTGTGTTTTAGGTTTCAACTGAGCTTTACACCGGATCATCACTGAAAGAGCTCATTAATGGTCAGAAGCAGAAATCCTTGCCAGAGAACACCATAGCTTACATCTGCAAGGAGGTGTTGCAGGTATGTCTCGTGTGAATCTCCTCAGTACTATTCTAGATAAATCAAATTAATTAAATAGCATGAAAAATATTTCGATTTTCACTTTTGCTTTATTTGTTTTGCAGGGCCTGAGTCATCTACAGAAAAACAAGGTCATTCATCATGACCTGAGGCCTGGCAACATCATGGTGGCATCATCTGGAGACATAAAGATCAGTAAGTGACACAGACTAAATGGAGATTTTTTTCTATCTTCATGGTGTTTTTTGGTGGGTTCCATTTATAAATGAACATTACAATATCTGCTTTTGTCTTATAATTTCAGTTGATTTCACATCTGCCACCATGGGACTGAGGAGCCATGCTACTTCTGGAGCTATTCCATACATGGCTCCAGAAGTAATGGCCAATATTGGCAGTAACACTGTTGACTATACCACCAAGGTACTGTGATGTTTTCTCTTTTGCTTTTTATTACCTTTATATATAATGTATGTAGCTTACACAAGGTGAACTGTGATGCTTTTTCACTCACTCACTTCACATACCCCTCTCATAACAGTGAATCTAAAGCTGTAAAGGGGTTTCTGTGATATGAGAGGGGGAATCTGAAGAAAATGAGTGTGTAGAGCACAGGAATATTAGAAACTAAATTTTTGTTGGGCCTTTATGGGGTTTTCTAACTCTGTGGGACACACTCAGCCTGGGGTGTTTGGGGTCATTCTTTAGAGATGACAGTCATATCACTTAACTCCTTGAAATGTGTTAGTACAAAGTGTCAGGCTTTGTATTTTACAGTGATTTCTCAATTTTACATCATCTGATTCTGCATTTGCCCACTTTTTTGTGGTCCCAGCAATATATAATGTGTAATGAATTTTGCTGGATTTTACACATTTTCTTCTGGTCCCTATAACACATAAAATGAGGTTTCTACTATATTTTCTTGCTGTGTAAATGAGATAACTTAATTATAAGAATGATCTATAACTGGATTTCTCCATGTGTTTTTTGTATATTCTTTTCTAATAGTTGCTTTTCCCCCATATTTTTATGTGTAGGCTGATGTATGGTCACTGGGGATATCAGCGCTGGAAATGGCGGAAGGATATTATCGTAAGTAAACTCATTGTGTATGTACTATAGTGTTTGTAGAAAGGTTAGAGTATTTATGTGTCATGCTGTAACACAGAATATTATTAAATATTAAAAGCTATGGGGCTGGTTTTTTGAAAATTTTAATTTACCAGTTTCCAATCCTGGTATTTTGTCAGTGTATCGGCAATCGTGAAGCAAAAATTAAATTTAGTACATTTGAGTTTTTTCAATATTTGTTGTTTTTCAAGAGTCATTATTTTTTCATCTTGTATTTTCTTACATCCTAGCATTCAGCAGATTTCCTGAGAATAAATTAATGAAGAGGATAATGCACGGTCCTGCACCAACATTACTGTGGGACACATGGTGAGTCATTTCCACTTAAAACAGAAAAAGAGTGAGATGGAGAGAGTGGGTAAATAAATAGGAAATGAGGGGAGAGAGTAGGGAAATGAAAAGGAAATGAGGGGAGAGGGTGGGGAAATGATGGAACAGGGTGTGGAAATTAGAAGGAAATGAGGGGAGAGGTTGGGGGATATGAAAAAGAAATTAGAGAGAGGTGGGGATTGACAGTGGGTAAAGGTATATGTAAATGGAAAAAAGAGTCAAGAAAACTTGAGAATTGGGGTGAAGTAAGGATGGGGAATGGATAAATGGGGAAGAAGTGATGGTATCAGTGAAGTATGCTATGTGTAGCTCTTAAATGCTCAGATGCAGAATCTCATGCTTAGCTTGAGATCTTGGGGTTATTATCTGGCAGCCAATACAAGCCAGTCCAAGACATTGGCAAAGTATTCTGGGCAAAGGTAAATGTACTTTAATATTTTGGGGGTAGTAAGTAAGCACAATAGACCTCCATTTCTAAGGTAGATCAGTTGAAGCATTATAAGGAATGGGGCTCATCCTCTATTGACTTCATGAATAGCTTCTGTCTGCCTGTGTTGTGATTGGGTGCAGAGTGACATCATCACAATGTTTAACAACAGCTGTCAGTAAAATAAAGGCTTATGGGGGATACAGGGCACATGGCTGTTCTGGTTCTCTTTACACGTGTGAGCTCTGCAAATTTAGTTATTATATAACATGATCAATTATCATTTTAATATGTTTCTTCTTTTTTTCCAGGAGTGATGTTTTCCATTTCTTCATTTCTGAATGCCTCCAGAAAAACCCAGCACGGAGGCCCTCTGCTGAACAACTACTATCACACCCCTTTATTATCAACATCTCGAATGAAAGGGGTGTGAAAAAGTTAATCAAAAGGCACCTGCAGAAATGTAAGGGAACTGCTCATTCTCATTATAATTCACTCAACTAACGCTGCCCATAATAAAGGCCGAGATTGTATAAGGGCAGAGGTCACTGATCTAGGCCAAATCTATAAGAGAGACAAACATGATGAGATGGGAGAAAAAGTTATTATTAAATAGTTGTAATTGACATTTAAATTAGTAGCAAAGGGAATGGGATATAAAACATGCAGCAAATATTATAAAAAGAACAAATTAAAGTATGGTACAAATAGCTTCTCCATGATTAACACTGATCAATCTCTCCTTAGGAATGAAGAACTGAAGAAATAGCAGCCATCGGGGGAGGGACGGGGGCACAACTGCAGGGCCCTAATATCATCTTTGGGCCCTACAGAAAAATTTGGTCCCGATGGCAGCTTTAGAAGATTGACAACATCAGATTTAGAAGATTAACATCAATTTGATATTTTAAACTATACAATAAACATTTTAAAATAACATTAACCTCTAATGTATTTTTTTTAATTGGGAGACATCCCTAATAACCTCCAAGCCCACTGTTGACTCAAATTCATATTCCTTTTAATATTAGTTCTAATGACCTGGACACAATCCTGTAAACAGTCATACTATGTTGGTTTTATCCATCCTGGTCCTGTTGGTAATGCTCGGGTTCTCTTAATGCCATTAGACCATTTCCTGCCTCACTGTTACAAAGAGCTTTGCAAGGGGTGCTCCATCCTCTTTGGTCTGCAGCAGTTGATCTGGGTGGATGTTCCTTTAAGCCTGGAGTTAACATGGCCCCAGAAGTATTAATCCCTAAAGGGACAACTCCTTTAGATAAGTCTTGGTACAGGGAATGTGCTTGAACCCTAAAGCCCTGTTTTAAATACTGCATCATGGCTGAATAAAGGTGGCCATACAATGTATGCACAGACTTGTACAGTGATTGTGTGTGTGTGTGGTGGCCAATCTTGACCTATGTTGACTATGGATGTACTATGACTATACTATGGATATTGGATGTTTTTGGGATCAGGTAGGTTTGAGAATTTCTTCTGCTAGTAGATGAGAACATGGTCATCTTTGCTGGATGTGTGTGAGCTTTGCATGAATGATTGAAACAATATAAAGATGGCCATACACTGTGTACCACCCCTTGTACATAGTTTGGCCACCTTTGCAGATGCCAGAACCTTGGCAAAGGGGACAGACCAATGACATGGGAGGGGAAACATATTGATATACTGAATGAATCCATAACATTGGAGGCAAGGCTTTCCCCATGGGTCCAATAGGCCAGAGAGTGTACCAGGTCATGTATGGCCTCCTTTACACAAAATAAAGGCAGAAAGACTGACCTGGTTTGTATACAGGATCAAAAGAAACCTTTTAGGTATCAGCAGCACGTGCCTGCGATAAGCATGGGAAAGTAAATCAACAATCCTGTATCGTGTCTTGATGTGGCAGAAAGAGTATTTCATTGCAGGTCTAAGGGGGTCTGTACCTCTGTGCAACATGCACTTTTGTAGCCATAAGAATTAAAGGAGTTGTACACTTTATACAACAGGCACTGCAAGCCTATATAACAGGCACTGCAAGCCTATTTTAAGTTCTAACACCTCTCCATGCACTGCCTCACTCTATTGCGCCAAAAAGCAAGGTATGAGGAGCAATAGGCCATTTTCTGGATTAACTTTGTACTAAGATCTTTAACCCTGTATTTTCTGTATAACCTCACCCTCAGAACTCATAACTGGATGGAACAGTAGAAATTCCATGCATAAATACCCCTAGAACTCATAGCATAATGGCAACTTAATTTATAAATCCCCTTTAATTCATAGCAGAATGATACAGAGGCATTTCCATGTATAAATACCCCCAGAACGCATAGTCATTCATAGTTAAGTCATTGATAAATTCCCCTAAACACTGTAACTGGCAGGCAGTACAAGTAATAAAAGCTGCTTACCACTACTAGTCTTGATGCTTTCATAGTTGGAGGTTGGAGGGGGGACAAGGGGAATCTGCAAAGTAGCTATGCCTGCCAGACACCAACTTTTCAACATGATGAAGAAAATAATTTCTCTCCTATGAGTCTACAACACTTCAAACCAATGCAACCAGTCACCAATAATACGGATGGGTGAATTTTTTTGCTTTTTTCGCCAAAGACTGTATACGGACTGATGACGTCATATGGATGCCAAGATCCACAAATGGGGGTGGGTATTTAAACTAATACACAGTATGGGCATATCATCCTTGAGAAAGGTCCCCAGGAGGGATCAAACGTCGGATGTAATGTTGTGTTACGAATAAATATACTTTATTCACAAGAAATTAAGAGTGTGCTGATCCTTCATTGTTTTGTATATAATGCATTGATCTTGCACCTCTGCCTCAGACATAAATAAAGTGTGGACACCAACAGCATACATACATTGAAATTGTGTCCAGCACCCCAGCATCGGATATTCGTAAAGGAATACATCTACTCTCTGTTTTTGGATATGGATAGTGGCAGTCAAGCCCCTGTATGTACTGACAGAAAAGAGAACTTCACACTGAAGGAGATAAAGAGTATTCTATTCAAAGAAACCTTTGCTGAAACCTTTGGCAGCCTTGGAGCCAAGGAAGCCTGTTATGAACTCTTGAGATTAAAGAAAAAAAGAAGTGGAGTTGCACTTACATGGAATTTCGTTATCAGAGGTTTCAAGAGGTTTCAGGATCACTAATACGCCTACCATCGGCAGAACGAATCCTGAGTTCTGCAAACACTGGTGTCAGATACTAGACCTCTGTTCCCTGGACCTAATCCTACTAGTGATGGAGGAAGTCGATCGCGAACTGAAGTTATTTAGAAGTGACCTGGAGATCTTTGAAGCCACACACACTCCGGCGATACTCGCTGACAAAGACATGACATGGACTGGGTTAAGCAGGATGCAGGATCAAGTATCAAATACAAGCCTTTAAAAATTCTAAACATTTGAGGGTGATCCAGGGCAACAAAGAAAACAGAGTCTATCGCTGGCTTTAAGGTTTTGCCCCGCAGAAACCCATGGGATTCCTCTATAGCAGTGAGGCATCGGACAGCGAACGCGAGCCTAACACGCAGAGGGAGACAAGCGCATCTGGCACAGCACCTACAACATCGGCACCTTTTTTAGACGTGGCCACCACTACCACTAGGTGTCCGGGAAAGCCAACCGCAGGGGAGGTAAAAAGCACCGCAACGCAAACCCGGTCACAGGAGGGCAAGCGGATACACAAGAGGATATGATTTTCAATCTCTCGGCATATCAACTCGGCCCATCAGAGAAGTCCCTGCTACAGAAGGGGCTAAGCTTCATCCCCATGGTGATTAATCACCCATTCGAGCATGTTGTTGATAATTATAAGTTTACCAGACTACTTAAATTGAGAGACAGATGCAACAAGGAGGGAGAGGGGAGGGTTGAGATGCTGAATGGGACTGTCAGAATTAAGGGCCTCCCTTACAAGTAAAAAAAATTGGGGCCACAAAATAAAAATTTTAAAATATTTTTTTTAAAAAAAATTGGCCCCAGGGCCCCCCTTACAAGTTATAAACAATTGGGGCCCCAAAAAAATATTTTTTAAAAAACATTGGCGCCAGGATCCCCCTAACAAGTCAAAAAAATAGGGGCCCCAAAAAAATATTTTTTAAAAAACATTGGCGCCAGGATCCCCCTAACAAGTCAAAAAAATATTTTTAAAACAACATTGGTGGCAGGAGCCTATAGAATATTAAAATAATACATTGGTGGCCAGGGGATTAAAAAGAAAAAAAAAAAAACATAAATTGGTGTTCAGTAGAATTGAACTTGTGGCTTCAGGACTTCCGGCGCTTCGGGACTTCGGCTTCAGCTATTTTCGTGACTTCGGGTCTTTTTGTCACTTCGGGACTTTGGCTGTTCAGCTTTTTGCCACTTCTGCATTTTCAGCTTTTCAGGCTGGCCGCAGATCTTCAGCGCTCACAAGGGGGGCCCGGCTCTTTCAAAACTGCAGCCCGGCCCCCCATGATGCCTGGGATAATTGTCCCCCCTGTCCCCCCCTTGATGGTGGCCCTGGTGTAATGAACTCCCAAGGTCCCATTTTTTGGTTTGGTCTGAAATCTAGCTTTCTTATTGTTAGATCTGTTTAGTTCTGCCCTTGGCAATATTCCTGCCTCTTTCATACGGAAATAAGGCGCTCTCTTCAAAGAGTTTTCCAAACATAAAATCATGACCTAGTAGGGACCAGCATTTTTTTATGATTTGCTCAATTTGTATATTTGGAGGGCTGTATTCCATTACAAATGGGATTTTCTCACTCAATTTTCCCATCCCTGTTTCATTTAATATGATCGCTCATGGTTTCTGCAAAACCTCACCCCTACTTTGTGTTCTCTTTAATCTCTGATGGAATTAATCATTGTGTTCCCCAAATGTGATGGATTTTGCTACATATATGGATATGATTGTTGGATGTTTGTATTAATATTCTTCAGTTCCACATTTTACTGATGCCTTCAATAGTGCGAGAAATGTTAATGTTCTACTATATATATATATATAATGTACATATGAAGAATGCTGAAGGATTCTTCGCTCCTAAGGGCTGAAGAACTTTAACAATATGTCTCTTTGTCTGTACTAAATACATTGACTGGAAGCACATGTAAATCAAACCCCCTATAGTTGGGAGTGATCCGACAGGACTGTTGGATGCAGACACAACGTGCAGCGTCTGCATCAGTCAGTCACGTCGCGTCGCATCAACGCTGCGACACGATCCGACAATAGAATTACTTGCCTTATTTCCATCGCATCCGAAACCTGCGTTTTTTGCGCAGCGTGTCGGATCACGCCGGAATCGCCCGTGGAGTCTACCTACTACAGATTTATTAAAGCTAATTGCTGATTGGCTGCTGTGGGTTATTGCACAAGGGCTATTTTACCCATTGCTGCTAAGTAACCCCCCTAAATAGATCCCTTTAAATGCACGTGGCCCATTGATTTGCTCAGAAACCCCTTCACTTTACTCTGTTCCTTGCACCCAAGAAAGCTGAGTGTAGAGGCTGGTTTTGATCAGATGCAATCTTTATTGTATCATACCCAGGCAATGAAAGGTTCATGCTTCTTCATACATATATATATATATACATTCTTTCAGTATCCATATTAAAATAGCTATGTACAGAATAAACATGTATTTACCTACACTGCACAAAAGATTGTTGTCTATAAAAATATTATTTTCCCTTTCCTTTAAATCTTTTTATACTCAGAAGAAGAAGGTTGAATATATCTTACTTTATTTGTATTTCTTTATACATTTAAAAACAAAATATTCAAAGGAATGACAGTAATAGCTGGAGTAGGTGAATAGCAGGAGGTGTTGAGGAAGAAGCTAGAGATGAAGATGTAAGGAATGACAACTCTTAGCACGCTGGGGCTTCTGGGAGTTTTAGTCAGACAGCATCTGGAAAGATAATGGCTTTTTGATGCCTGCTTCCTAAATCAGACCAGACATCAAAACACAAGCTTGGAAAACATCTCAAAGCTCTGTGCTGCCTTTTGAAGCAAAGCCGTGTCCAACCTTCTTAGTCTGTGTCCCTCCAGCCATGCATGTGGAGTAGCAGTTAAACAAAAGATACAGACCTGCAGATTAGACATGCCTTGTATAAAGCTTCTGCTGTCGCTGAACTACAACTCTCACCTATGAAACTAAATATGTTGCTTAGCCTTCTAACTCAATAACCATAGTCATTAAACCAGGGTGACTGGGGGTCTATATCACTCTCCCCAAATTTGTATCCCCCCCATTCCAAACCTTCAATGCTGAAGAACGGGTACCAATTTACCCCACATGCCCTGGCCATTTTCTCCTGAAAATGTCTTTTACTCTTGAATTTTTAGAACCTTTAATAAGGGAAGAATGCTTAAAATATATCTAATTGTATCATAATCATTAACAAGTGCAACATACCATTATATGTAATGCCAACGTGTAAGGTCTAGCAGCCAACCATCAGAATATTAGACCCTCTGGTCTGAGGGCAGATTAGAAATAAAAGACGGTTAATAGCATTAATGGAGAAGGAAAGGTTTTAATATGTGATTCCCCATGGATAGACCACTCTCTCCTCCCTCCAAAACGGCACCATTGCAGCTTCTAATATTTCCTCCTTTGCTTAACCTGTTCAAAAAAAGCAGAGTAATGCAATGGGGTTGGCAGGTAGAAGGCTTGAAGTTCCTGTCTCATGCCAGGATCATGTGAAGCTAAAGCTGATCTGGACCTGGCTTCAACTGTACATGATCCTGGTTGGCAATTGCCAACATCATGCAGCATTAGATTATGCCCACAAACCCTGTGGTGCAACTCTGCTTTTTTTGCACAGGTACAGCAAAGTTAGCGGTATTGGGGGCTACAGTGGAGCAGTTAATGATGGGGATATTCTCTCTATATAAATGCCCTTCATTCTCCTTTAACTTCAGGAATCCTGAGACTTAGGGGCACATTTGCTTAGCTCGAGTGAAGGATTAGAATAAAAAATACTTTGAATTTCGAAGTATTTTTTTGGCTACTTCAACCATCGAATTGGCTACTTTGACCTTCGACTACGACTTTGAATCGAACAATTCGAACTAAAAATGGTTCGACTATTCGACCATTTGATAGTCGAAGTACTGTCTCTTTAAAAAAAACTTCGACCACCTACTTCGCCACCTAAAACCTACCGGTCCCCATAGGCTTTCCTAGCAATTTCTGATCGAAGGAAAATCTTTCGATCGATGGATTAAAATCCTTCGAATCGTTCGATTCGAAGGATTTAATCGTTCGATCGAACGATTTTTATTCATAGAGTACCCCCTGCTCTACCGATTTACTAAACTTATTTTGCCACAAACTTCTTGTTTAACCTGCAGTCGCATATGGTTACATTTTAAAAGATTGCTCTGAAGTGAACGCCATGTATTTTTCATGATGTTATTAAGATGGCTGGCGTTTACCCACTGCTCATGCGCAGAATTTTCTCCTTGTGTTTTATCAGTTCTCAGGGTCAGTATTTGCCGGAGCTTCAGTTCGCATTGATAATTCCTTGCTCCTGAATGCAGCTACTGTTCATGTTCCCCTTTCTTGTAGGAAAAACTGAGCATACTCATGGTTATGGCCTTGGTGTGGGAGAGGTGCACTATAGGGATTTTTATATTTTTTTCCTGAACTAAGGGGTTTCAACAGCTAAACGGTTACACAGGATGGAGTTTGCACAGCGCTGCAGAGCACACTCTAGGTATGCCTGTCTTATAACTTAACAGACCTTAGGCTGGCCATTGACGCAAAGATCTGATCTTACGAATTGAAGATTCATACAATTTTAGGTCCGTTTATGGAGAGTCCCATCATTTTTTGTCCGGCGGAGATCAGTCTTTTGGTCGATCGGACAGGTTAAAAGATTTCTGTCGGCTGCCGATAATATCTTTGCATGTATTGCCGATCGTACAATTTTCAGAGGGAGACTGTCACTAGCTGTGGTCGGACATAACTTCCGTACGATTGCTGTCAGGGGCAGAACATCAGCTCATCTGTTTTTTTGTACTTTATTTGATCGGAATGGTTAGTGGCAAGTCGGGAGATGGGAAAGTCCGATCGTATGATGATTCGTACGGTCGGATCTTTGAGTATATGGCCAGCTTTAGAAATCTCTCCAGATATTTATCTCCAGTGTTAGTAAACATACCCCTTGTCCTTTAAAATGTAATAAAAAATTTAAAGGGGCAGATGACACCTAAGTAAAGTCATGGCCCCAACCTTGTTTTATCCATGAGCCTTGGTGTTTTTGTTTGTATGTGATCCCTACTGACCCTGTGATATACATAATGTAGGTCCACCCACAATTTAAAATTCAACATATCACTTTTCTGATCAAAATGTTGTTCACCACAGTTCATCAGAGTGGACCTCCAGAGTTCTCTGATCACTCAAACAGTGGATTTGATCTAGCCCTAGGCGTTAGCTGGTCTCAGGACACTACAAAGTATCTTAGCTTTCCATGCTGACATTGGGATACAGGTGATATATTATGTTAACATTGTCTAGAATTTGAATGGTGGAAAATTGTTATGAGTAGGTGATGAATAATTCACCAAAATACATCTATGGGGCAGCGCACTACAAACTACTATAGTAAAGTGCTAAAATTGTATCAAAAAAATATTTTACCCAACAGTCCTTATTGATTTTCATAGAATTTGCCAAAGTGAGTTTTTGTATACTATACAATGTTATCCTTAATTTATGAATTAAATTTTACCCAAAAGTCCTTATTGATTTCCATAGAAAGTGTTTGATTGATTGATTGATTGATTTCCAAAGTGAGTTTTTGTATACTATATTATCCTTAATTTATGAATTTAAAGGTCACTACACTATAATCTGTGGTGTCCTTCCTTATAGATATATTTTGGCGACTCATGGTGAATTTGAGAGGGGAGCTGCAGTCTTCTATCAAGATTCACATGTATGTAATTGCCTTGATCACATCAGGTGTGGGATGGAGTATACTGGAGTGAAGTAATTCATGTTTTTTGTCATTTCAGTAGACTCATTTAATAAATGACATTATTACTTGAGAAACAAGTGGCCCTCAACACCTATTGCTTGCAAAGAAACCTTACAGTTGAAAGGACACAAATATTACTGTGGGTTCTATTTTTAATGAAGATGCCTCATCAAGATCTGTACCATTGAAATGTTACAGGCAACAGTCTACTTACGTACCGGCCACTGTCCAAGATCTACTAGTGCATCATGAAATAAATTGTAGGCACCAAACTAAATGCAATAAGCATTCCCCATCAAACCATGGAAGCTACTATTAAACTATGTGAGCCAGTGGCCAAATATTAATAACCTTCTCCAGATCTTCAAATCTTCAAAAATTAAAACTAATGAATGTGCAAATTATTATATTTTTGGTGTTATTTGAAAAATGTTTAAAAAAAAAGTCCACATACACATTCCTGGCCATCTTATATTTATTATCTGATCTCACATCCAAGCAAGGGAAAGGAATACTCAGCCAATACTGTTGAATCCCTCCCTGTGGTGGACAATGTACTTTCTGAAGCCTAATACTCTGATGACCCCCGCTTCATTGTAAAGCTAAGAAGTGTTATGAGAGCTGCTTGCTTTCCAGAAAGAGATTTTGGCTAGTGAAATGATCTTACCCTTGTCATTTATGGTAGATAATACTATGTTATTAACAATTATAGAAAGTTGTCTTTATTGGTAATCACATTGAGCCAAAATGCAACTGCTAAAAATGGGCCTGGCAGCATTGAGTTTTAAGCTGCCCAACCTTCTTCTACAGAATCCAGCTGTAAGTTTCCTGAGTTACAGTTGTAGGCATTAGGGCCTTCACAAGGGTCATATCTCTTTCCTGGATGCTGGCGTTTCCCCACTTCCTTTGAGTTTTCAAATTCAGTGTCATCCTCCTCTTCTATCCCTCTCTTACCTGGGTGTTGCCGTTTTATAAAGAGTGGGTCTGGAACTCTTTTGCCAGGGTGCTGTCTCTTGGAAACATCAGAAAAAAGGTCCAAATAACCTGAGTCATCTGTAAGATACCCCCTACTCCAGTCTCCCTCTTCTCTCTTTCCTGGATGTTGCCTCTTCTCTATATCCTCCAGATATCTTCTTCCTGGGTGTTGCCTTTTGGAAAGCTGTAGATCTTCCAGGTCCCTCTTTCCAGGGTGCTGTCTCTTTTCTATCTCCTCCTGGAATCGTTTACCTGGGTGCTGGCGCTTATATATCATTTCCATTGCATCTGGCAGATCTAAAGAGAAAAATGGAAGATAACCATATAACAACAGTATTCTCTTCATGTAGCTTCTATCAAGTTCTATCTTAGTTTGTAGACCTCCAGTTGTGTGAAAGCCCTCTTACATAAAACCAGACAATAACCTTATCCAGGCATAGCTGCAGCAGAAAGGACCTCTAAGATTGTAAATGGAGAAAGATACTACTATTCAGCTGTAATATTTTATTGTACAGTGGCCCAATGAAGGGAAGAGACTAGAGGAAGGGGTATAAAGCTAGTGAGTCCAACATGATAATGCTCTTTGGATAATTCAAGAGTGAAATTCTCTTTCTGGCCAGACCCCTTTTACTTGTTTAGATTCTGGCAGATGGGGAGGTGAATATCAAGTGATGACATTATTGTTCTTCATGGGCTCCAATAATATCTGCTAAAGTCTGAATGGATGGAATGCAGTTTTGATTCAGTGCCCCATAAAGGACATTTTCTTTTATTAATCCCTAAAGTAACCCAGGCAATACCTATATACATGGCTGCCCTAACTATGAACTTTTTGCTTCATACCTCTATTGATTTGTTGCCCTTCTTGAAATCCCTCCAGGATACTGCGGATCAGGATACCTTTGGCTTTCTCAAGAACATCCAGATTATCTGCTGGTGCTGTGTCCTCCTCCAGTAAAGGCTGCTCTTGTGTGTGCACCATGTGAGATATGGTTGTACCAAGAAGCAACAACCACCAGAGAAACATCATCTCTCCTGCAATTGAATATAAAGAAGATTAAATAGCACCAACTGTTGATTCTTAAAGAGGTGGTTCACCTTTAAGTTACCATTTCGTATGTTATAGGATTGCCTATTCTAAGCAATTTTTCAATTGGTCTTCATTATTTATTTTCTATAGTTTGTAATTACGGACTTTCTTCTTCTGACTCTTTCCAGCATACAAATGGGGGTCACTGACCCTATCTAAAAAATAAATGCTCTGTAAAGCTACACGTGTATTTTTATTGCTACTTTTATTGCTGGTCTTTCTATTCAGGCCTCTCCTATTCATATTCCAGTCTCTTATTCAAATCAATGCATGGCTGCTGGGGTAACTTGGACTCTAGCAAACAGACTGCTGAAATTTGATACTGGAGAGCTGCTGAATAAAAATCTAAATAATTCAAAAACCACAAATAATAAAAAAAGAAAACCAAATTGCAAGTTGTCTCAGAATATCACTCTCTACACGAAAGTTATATAGAAGTCAATAGCAGATGTCCCATTTTTTTTACAAAAAAGAGAGTTATATAGAAGTCAATAGCAGATGTCCCATTTTTTTTTGTAAATTTATTAATACATGCAGTAAAAATTTGCGCAGGAGTGCTTTTAAGAAAATAGTGAAACATTTTCTGATTTTATTAAAAAACCCTGATAATCTATAAACTTTTGCCATTAAATCACCCACCCAAGACCGTGACAGTAATATAGACCAATCAGAATTATGGGTGCTTTTCAATAACTTGATCTTAAGAAGTAAACAGAGCAAATACTGTACTGGGTGCAAATAAGATAAAATATGTTTTATGTCTGAAAATATTGGGTAAAGTGGTGTCAATTTTGAAATAATAGTTTAAAGTGCCTTTTGTTATGATCCCATCTAGTAGTGAATTACTGCATTGCTATACTTAACGTGGTGGTCGCCTAAAGGTGGCCATACACGTGCAGATTTAAGATGCTGATTCGGGTTCTTTAGACTGATTCAGCATCTTATCTGCTCATATATGGGGCCTTCTGACAGGCATCCCCGACTATTATGTGGCCAAAATTTTGCCTGATATCGACTGGGCACGTTTGATTGTCCCTGCAATCGAGGACCATATTGGCACCCATTTGCATCATTATTATTTAGTCATGCGGCCCTAGGGCCAAATGATCAGATTAGTCTGATATTGCCCTGCCTTTGGTTGGCATATTGGGAGAAAGATTTGCTCGTTTGTTGACCTCATCACCTTCTGATCCAACTTGGAACTCAATGTATGCCACTGCATTATTTTGATTCATGATTTTAACAAGGCAAAGAAACAAATTCAACTGCAGTTTTAAAATACGTCATTTTCTAAAACCCACATATATTAAATAGCAGAAAAGTGAAGATGGCACTTAGATCACTAAGAAACACAGTTCAAATGAAGTTTGCAGAATATTTTGACAGTGTAGGAGGGCAGGGAATTATTTAGTCTATCTCTTCCAGTTACTGCTCTATGTAGAATAAACCCCTCTTTGTTTATTTGTTTTAGGTAAACATGAAGTTTAGGAGATAAATCATTATACAGTTTATTATTGCCACAGGGCAAGGGAGGATTTGCTTATTTATTCCTTGTTCATCCTTCCATCTGAAAGATTCAATGGGTACTTTATTAAGAGACTGACAAGTGCATAGCTGGGCACAATTGCTACCCATTATCCCACATTCTAGAGTTACTAAACATGCAGGTTACATGTGACAGTGACATAGACCGGCCATGGGCAAGATTGGTTAGGGACTGCCTATACACCATGCCTTCAGCATTATGGATACTGTACAAAGTGTGCAGTGTTCTCCTTGTAGTAGAGATAGATGGTGCCTATAGTTGAAGTGGAATAATAGTCTCTGGGAAGGGAGTGTGACTGTGGGATAGCAGGTATAGTAGGGAGATATGGGCGCAAATTCACTAAGCGCCGAACGCTAGCGTTAATTCGCTAGCGTTTGGCATTTTTCGCTCGTGCGCAAATTCACTAACGAACGCTGGCGTAATTTCGCTAGTGTTACTTCGCACCCTTACGCCAGGCGGATTTTCGCTAGCGACGTAACTACGCAAATTCACTAACTTGCGCAGTGTACTGAACACTACCTTTTACACTAGACTTCATTCGCCACCTCAGACCTGGCGAAGCGCAATAGAGTAGATAGGGATTGTTTCAAAAAAAGTCAAAAATTTTTCGAAGTCCCAATAAACGCTTGCGTGTTTTCTACATGATGGGTGATAGGCTGAAAGAGATCAAAAATATTTTTGGGGCTCCCCTCCTTCCCCCCTACATTTCCTGACTCATGGCAACTTACCTAGACAGTGGGCACATGTGTAGGGCAAAATAAAAATGTTATTTGCTGATTTGAAGGTTTTCTAGGCATTTGAAGTGGTGATACGTGTTCCTCCATTGAAATTTGAATTTTGCGCCGTATGTAAATGAACCATCGCTAGCGAAACTTCGCTTCACTTGGCGAATTAACGCTAGCGCAACTTCGAAAACTTACGCTACCCCTGTGCGCAACTTCAGATTTTAGTGAATTTGCGGAGCGCTGGCGAAAATACGCCTGGCGAAGTTTGGTGAAGTGTGGCAAAGTGCGGCAAAGTTGCGCCTGGCGCAACTTCACATCTTAGTGAATTTGCCCCATGGTGTCTATAGTAACAGTGGGATAATAGTCTCTGGGAAGGGAGTGTGACTGTGGGATAGCAGGTATAGTAGGGAGAGATGGTGCCTATAGTAGCAGTGGGATAATAGTCTCTGGGAAGGGAGTGTGACTGTGGGATAGCAGGTATAGTAGGGAGAGATGGTGTCTATAGTAACAGTGGGATAATTGTCCCTGGGAAGAGACTGTTACTGTGAATAATATTTTTATATTATTCATCAACATATCACCAGTTCTTTACTGTTTAATAATCATAATTCTGTTTCAGTCTATATTTGCATGAATTGTCTCTGTTCCCTTTTTGTACTGCACAATACTGCTCCATAGTGGAGCTTTACAAATATTTGTCAGTAATAATAATTACAATAATAAAAGTGGGTTTATCTTTGTGTTACTCCTACAGACACTCTCATAATGAGACTAAATGAAGGCCCAGGTATGACTGTCACAGCAGAAAACAAACATTCAGTAACAGGGCTGATAAAAGTAAAAATCTCTGTCTGACTGCCGGAAGGGATATGGATTTGTTTGTTTTGCTGCCTTTTCGGGTCGATTTAGTCTATATATTATGTTATTTAGTATTATCTCTTTCCAGTTGAACGAACACATGTTGGAAAGTGCAATTTCAGGTTTCATTGAAGTGTATTTTTCCATAATAAAAGAAAAATCCCCTGTTAATATTCTTTTAAATTCAACCCATAATATAGAGTGCATTATTTGAAGAGTGCACTAAACTTCCTCACTCAACAAAGACAAGGAGCATCTTCTATGGGGAGAGAATAAGGCACTCTAGTCATTAAAGCCCCACACATTTCTCTCTGTGCTGGGTGGTTTTCTCTTGCCTGGCAATTGACAACCTCTGTGCCATATTCTGCCAGGGTGGCATTCAGTACCATGTTTTGCATTAGGGATGAGGTGCAAGGGCAAGGCCGCATAGGGGGTCAGAATTAGCATTCTTTTGCTTGTATGAATTATTAGCCTTCCCAAAAGGTAAATTAAACTAGCATTATGTTCCTATTGATGCTAACTCTTCCAACAGGGAATGAAATTGTGCAGCTAGTTTTCTTCCTATGTTTAAACAGATACCTGTGTGTTAGGGTCAGTGACTATAAAACAGAATATGACTCAGTTCAAACACGGGACGCTAATTAAAATCAATCACTAGCTTAGGTAAAACTCTGGGCTCAGTGCTTATAGCAATAGCCTCTTTTGTAATTTAAACTGCTCATCCTATGGATTTTCTGATCTGGGTGTATAAAACCCCAGGTCCCTAACTCAACAATGTATAAAACATTAGAAGGAAGCGCACTGACTCACCAAAAA
Organism: Xenopus petersii; assembly: GCA_038501925.1. NCBI lineage: Eukaryota > Metazoa > Chordata > Amphibia > Anura > Pipidae > Xenopus > Xenopus petersii. Next base: position 116,198,420 of record CM076679.1, on the reverse strand, counting down.
GTGAGTGGCCCAGGGGCATCGCTGCGAACCCGTAGTTGGAGGTGAAGTTTAGTGAAGAAGAATTGGCAAGCCACCCATTGAGACAAAAAAAAAAAGACTTTGTTTCATCAGTTAAAAAACAAACGATTTTATTTAATCAGTTTAAAAACATCCACATGTGGATGTTTTAAAACTGATGAAATAATGTTGTTTTTTATCTCAAGGGGTGGCTAAAGGAGTGCCTGCCAATTATATTTCAGTGACTCAAGCACCCCAAATCTAAACTAGAAAAGAGCAAAAATGTTAGATCATAAAACCAACATTCTTACTGCCCCAGACACAAACCACATGCCCATAACCCTTGCACAAGGCGCTAAGCACAGCACTGACAGATGAATAGGAGCCCTGTACTTAAAGGGATTCTGTCAAAATTTGTATGATGTAGTTTACACTGCAAATAATTCACTCTACGATATAAAATTTAATTCCTAAACCAGCAAGTGTATTTTTTTTTAGCTGTAATATTGGGGTGTGCGTGCATCTCAGGTCATTTTGCCTGGTCATGTGATTTCAGAAAGAGCCAGCACTTTAGGATGGAACTGCTTTCTGGCAGGCTGTTGTTTCTCCTACTCAATGTAACTGAATGTGTCTCAGTGGGACCTGGATTTTACAATTGAGTGCTGTTCTTATATCTACCTGGCAGTTGTTAACTGTTAAGGTGGCCATAGACGTAGGCATCACCAAACGAGTGGATCTCTGCCCGATATGGCCACATTGAAGTGGGCGACATCGGACTGATCCTATCATAATAGATCCAATACGGGTGGTCAGATCGCGGGACCACATACACGCATAGATGCAATGGTGATCCGACTCGATTTTTTAACCTGCCCGATTGAGATCTGCCCGACTTTCGCCACATATCAATTGGGGAAGCCCATCAGATGGCCTCACACATGGGCCAATAAGCTGCCAACTCTGTCTGGGGGCCTTAAGGGAGCTGCTATCTGGTTACCTTCCCATTGTTCTGTTGTTAGGCTGCTGGGGGGAGGGGGTTATATCACTCCAACTTGCAGTACAGCAGTAAAGAGTGAAGTGAAGTTTATCAGAACACAAGTTACATGTCTGGGGCAGCTGGGAAACTGACAATATGCCTAGCCCCATGTCAGATTTCAAAATTAAATATATAAAAAAATCAGTTTGCTCTTCTGAGAAATGGATTTCAGTGCAGAATTCTGCTGGAGCAGCACTATTAACTGATGCATTTGGAGAAAAAGAAAATTTCCCATGACAGTATCCCTTTAACACCCACCATAAGAGGACAGAAACAATAGGCTCCCGAATGCCTTGTGTCCCCTGACAATCCCGACAGACAGATTCTGAATATTCAACAAGCTAAGGACATTTTCTCAAGAACAGCTTTCTTGTGCATAAAATAGATATAGGCCATTGCAATTCAATGTTTTTGTGGGGATAACTATGCCAATGGTTATTGGTTGTGCCTATGGGCATGGAAAGAAAATTCATGGTGCAATGTGCAAAATGCATCAGTTTGTAATTAAGGTATTAATATATTTTGTAGTCTCAGCCTTTGCATGAGGCTCTATTTCTGTTGCTACCCAAAGACTGCATCATATATATTTAGATATAAATCTACCACTGATATACTCACCAAACAGCCTGCAACCAATCTTTATCAGTCTTTCCCTGAACCTTCTAAAACAAGGAAACAACTACACAAATACAGGACCTGTTATCCAGGATGCTTCCGAACTGGGGTTTTCCCAATAACGGATAACGAATAACTGTGAGGTGTAATTCAGGGGATATTTGGGGATGTTGGGTGCTTCGCATAAATAAAGAAGGGATTTAGCTTTTCCCTGGCAGCTGGTGTGCTTCTTTGCAGCCGTCTCATGGTTAATCAGCAGCAGGCAGCTGATATTAGACGAGAAAAATAGAATCTGACATGTCTCTGGAAAGCCGAATTCTGTTTAATCAGAAAACGGGGGTCACTTACGTTTCACCATAATGCTCATTGTTCTGTGCACCGACTTGTAATGTGGAGTCAATACTGGTGCTTTGAGGCCGTTGCTCTCATACTCTGGGTGACATAGGGGTAAATTTACTAAGCGGCGAAAAGTCACCAGCGATGGCTTTGCAGCCATCGCAGCACTTCGCCAGCCGAAAATTCGATCAGACAATGCTAGTTTACTATAATGCAAAGTTGAGTCCAGGGCGCTGAACGCTGTAGAATTTTCGCTAGTGTTATATCGGCAATCAAAGCGAAGATGCACTGGCGTTCAATTCTACCTAGCGCAACTTCGTTAGAGGTCTTCACTCAGGCTAATTTGCATACGGCAGGAAATTATAAAGTTGAATGGATGTATTTGTTGCAGCAAATACATATTACATTACACAAGTCCAGGGAACATTAATAAAGACAAAAGAGTTGTTATATTGCCCTACACATGAGCCCACTGTATAGTTTATGTTCCATATATTAGAAAATGTATGGGGGAACCCGGTTATCCAAAAATAAATGTAAGGACTTTTTCACGCTATCACTCTGAAAAAAGGAAAATAGGCCAGCGTTTTTTGAAACTTTTTCCACTAAAAAATATGATGTAAGTAACAGAAGAATGAGGAAGTCCTATACACTCCAGTGCACTTCGTCTGGTCTGAGCTGCTGAAGGCAAGTCTGGCGAAAGAGGTAACGTCCAGTAAAATCTTAGTGAATTTGTGGAGTAACGTCTATTCGCCAGAGCGAAAATTCGGCAGGTGATAGAGTGTGAATGACAGCTAGCGTCTGTCTCTTTCGCTAGGGAAGTTATGCCTGTTCCTGTTAGTAAATCGGCAAAGTGCCTGAGAGCGGTAACACTGGCGAATTGTCACCAGCATTAGTCACTTTGCCCTTTAGTAATTCTGTCCCATAGTGTTACTGAGGAAGCTAAAAAGTCCAAAAAACCTCCAAGCTAAAAATATATCTGAATTATAAGAAGTGATAGTGGCTACCAGCTGACCCACCATTCCATTCCACTCTATTACTGCTTGTAATGAATCAAGAAGCATACCACCTGTAACTGTTTAGAAGTATCTTTCATTGTTTGCTATGGGACTTGTAGGCTACTTTGCTCCCTAAGAAAACAATAGAATCGTTTACTAGTTGGCTAAATCTCCCCGTGTGACATTAGCCAATGAACGATTCTTGATGTGATATAAATAGAAGATAATAATTACAATAATGTTAATGATGGGGCTTAGGAGCGGGTGCCACTCTGGGAGCAGCTCACAGGAACCAAGAGCAGTAGGGAGACAAGGCTTTACACTACATTTCATGGTGCTAGCTGGAATACATTATAATAACAGGAAAGTATTTGGTTATCTTATGGTATAAGTGCAAAGGGAATATTAGTGATTGGTTCATGTTGTGATAATTGGGATAGGGATGTTTTTTTATGGAGGAAGAATATCTCAGCAATGCATGTGTATGCAATGGGTATGCACATTGCCCTGTGCAAATAAATCTCAGCATCAGCCCCAAAACCTAGTGATGCCCCAATTTCTGGATTCGGAATCCAATCTTTTTTTTTTTAGCTCAATTTGGCTAAAGTGTCTGGCCATACTGAACCCAAACCCTTAAAACCATGTGACTTTGGATCACGTTATGAAAATAATTTTACGTTTTTGCGTGTGCTTCATGCATGCATTTTTTTATCCCTAAGTTAGACTCATTTGCAAATTAGGATTTGGTTCTTTCATGGAAGATTAATTTTCAGCCAAAGGCAGAGAAAATATGGATTCAGTATACCGTTTGAAGTCATTTTAGTTTGTCTGCATATATCTTTAGCAAATAAATGTGTTTGGATAGATATAAACAGATAGATTTAAAATAGATTTACATGGATCTCAATAGAATGCCCTTAATACCTACCCAGTAAAATTGAGATGTGGGAAGAATAGTTAGTTGCTCACCCAGCTACACTTTAGTATCCCAGCCTGAGGGTGAAATGAAATCTGCAATGCTCATTTATTTGCTACGCTAGATATTCTTGCAACTTAATTGCTGATAAAACAATGTTTTAAAATACAGGTATGGGATCCGTTATCCAGAAAGTTCAGAATTACGGAAAGGCCGTCACCCATAAACTCCATTATAAACAGATAATCTAAATCTTTAAAAACGATTTCCTTTTTTTCTGTTGTAATAAAACAGTACATTGTATTTGATCCCAACTAAGATATAATTAATCTTTTTTGGAAGAAAAACCAGCCTATTGGGTTAATTTAATGATTAGGTGATTTTCTAGTAGACTTATGGTATGAAGATCCAAATTACAAAAATGTCCATTATCCAGAATACCCCAAGTCCCGAGCCTTCTGGATAATAGGTCCCATACCTGTATTTATAACCTTGTTATGAACCTTGAAGGTTTTCCTGTAATGTTTGTAGCATATAGGGATGTAGTGGCTTGCACTGTAAGTAGGTATATAGAGATGCACAGTACTTTAAAGAATCTCAGTAAGCAGGAGTGTACAGTATACACAGATGTAACACAAGAGATTAGCAGATACACAGTTAGTAATGCCGGGCAGTAAGAAGCACAGTAAGGGCAGGGGCACACGGGCAAATTTGGGGAGATTAAGTCACCTGGCGACTAATCGCCTCTTCTTCGGGGTGACAATCTCCCCGAACTGCCTTCCCCCTTTCTTCCGCCTGCTACATTGAAAAATCACCTGCAGCGATGCACTTGTGGCCCTTCGTTTTCCAAAGTCGCCCGAAGTTTCCTTGGAAATCGAAGTTCCACGAGTGCCACTGAGCTGGCGTTTTCATATTGTAGCAAGTGGAAAGCAGGGGGAAGGCAGTTCGGGGAGTTTGTCGCCCCAGAGTAGAGGCGATTAGTCGCCAGGCGACTAAATCTCCCCGAATCTGCCCGTGTGCCCCTGTCCTAAGTAGAAATGTGCAGTAAATGAATATGCACACTAAATAGAGAGTCACGGTAAGTACAGATTAAGAAAGAGCATCAAGGAATGCAAACATGTAACGAGTATGTGTCAGGATGAACAGTGAGTATTGATGGGGAGTAAGTGGAGATACAGAGCAAGCACAGATGCACAGATAAGAAAGATGCATAGGAAGCAGTAAGCAGAGTGAAAAGATATACAGAGTAATTGAGAATGGCTACTAAGGGGCCCATTTACTTAGCTCAAATGAAGGAATATAATAAAAAATACTTTGAATTTCGAATGTTTTTCTTGGCTACTCCGACCATCGAATGGGCTACTTCGACCTTCGACTACGACTTCGAATCGAACGATACGAACTAAAAATCATTCGACTATTTGATAGTCGAAGTACTGTCTCTTTAAAAAAAAACTTTGACCCCCTAGTTCGCCACCTAAAACGTACCAAAGCCAATGTTAGCCCATGGGGAAGGTCCCCATAGGCTTTCTAAGCTTTTTTGGGTCGAAGAAAAATCGTTCGATCGATGGATTAAAATCGTTCCAATCGAACGATTGAAAGGATTTAATCATTCGATCAAACGATTTTTCCTTCGATCGCTCGATCGAACGAATTGCGGTAAATCCTTCGACTTCGATATTCGAAGTCGAAGGATTTCAATTCGGCAGTCGAATATCGAGGGTTAATTAACCCTCGATATTCGACCATAAGTAAATTTGCCCCTAAGTGCAAAAGCAGATGTACACTCATAAGTGATAGTGCACAGCTAGGATGCACAGTGATTCACATGAACAGTAAGTGGAGATTTACAGTTAAAGGTGTGGTTCATCTTCAAATTAACTTTTAGTATGTTATAGAATGGCCAGTTCTAAGCAACATTTCAATTGGTCTTCATTATTTATTTTTTTATAGTTTTAGAATGATGTGCCTTTTTCTTCTGACTCTTTCCAGATTTCAAATGGGGGTCACTGACCCCATCTAAAAAACAAATGCTTCTTAAGGCTACAAATGTATTGTTATTGTTACTTTTTTTTCCTGTCATTTTTCTATTCAGGCCCTCTCCTATTCATATCCCAGTCTTTTATTTAAATCAGTGTATGGTTGCTAGGGGCATTTGAACCCTAGCAACCAGATTGCCCAAATTGCAAAAGCGGCTGAATAAAAAGCTAAATAATACTGAAAGTTACTTTAAAGGTGAACAACCCCTTAAAACAGACTCATACAATATCCAGACATGAGCTATAGGGATGAACCTCAGATTTTGCTACCAAATTCACATCCTAATGGGGGTTGCTAGATAATTGTAATTAATTGTAATTTTATTTTTGCCCTGAAAAAGGACTCAGTTTAAACCTCTACTACCTAACCCTGATCATCTCACACCTGTCTGTCCCTACTGATCATCCTACTGTAAGCTCACTTAGAACGTACTCCTGAATGTAAATATTTCTATTTATTTCTATTCTGTAATTGATTGGACCCCTGTTTGTTTTATTTTATTGTTTTAATGTAATGCACTGCTCATATATCTGCATCTATATTATAATACAGCTGGTTTTCCAGACCACTAATTCCCATTACTGGCACCCTACAAATACCGAATTTATAGTACATGTATGGGATCCCTTATCTGGAAACCCATTATCCAGAAAGCTCAGAGATACGGGAAGGCCACCTCCCATAGACAACATTTTCATCAAATAATTCAAAGACAATTTCCTTTTTTTCTGAAATACAAAAAACTGGGGCTCATTTATCAACACTGGGCAAATTTGCCCATGGGCAGTTACCCATAGCAACCAATCAGTGATTAGTTGTTTAAAGCCAGCTGCAAGTTGAACAATGAATGTAACAATCTGGTTGCCATGGGTTATTGCCCATGGGCAAATTTGCCCAATGTTGGTAAAACCCCCAGTATCTTGTACTTGATCCCAACTAAGATATAAATAATCCTTATTGGAGAAAAACAATCCTATATGTTTACATTGTATTTTCTACAGTGGCATTCCACTAGTGTACAGCTCCACTAATTATGTCTGCTTTGTACCCCTATCTACACTGGGAATCTGCTGGATTCTGTAAAAGACTACTAATCCCCTCATCCTGATAAAGATGGCTCATCTGTAATTTCATGCACCAAATATGCCAAATGCTGGGAAAATTGCTGATGTGGTTTATCCCTCATACTGGGGCAATATATCCCTTACAGCAAGTAAGCATCCTTCCCTAAACTATTAAGAATACAATATTATATATATATATATATATATATATATATATATATATATATATATACACATATATATTAGGGATGCACCGAATCCAGGATTCGGTTCGGGATTCGGCCAGGATTCGGCCTTTTCAGCAGGATTCGGATACGGCCGAATCCTTCTGCCCGGCTGAACCGAACCTATGCAAATTAGGGGCTGGGAGGGAAAATGCGTGACTTTTTGTCAGAAAACAAGGAAGTAAAAAATGTTTTCCCCTTCCCACCCCTAATTAACATATGCAAATTAGGGTTCGGATTCGGTTCAGTATTCGGCCGAATCTTTCACGGAGGATTCAGGTTGTTCGGCCGAATTCAAAATAGTGGATTCGATGCATCCCTAATATATATATATATATATATATATATATATATATATATATATATAGATAGATAGATACAGGTATGGTAATTATTATCCAGAATGCTCGGGACCTGGGGCTTTCCGGATAATGGATCTTTACGTAATTTGGATCTTCATACCTTAATACTACTAGAAAATCATGTAAACATTGAATAAACCCAATAGGCTGGTTTTGCTTCCAACAAGGATTAATTATATCTTAGTTTGGATCCAGTACAAGGTACTGTTTTATTATTAAAGAGAAAAGGGAAATCATTATTTTAAAAATTTGGATTATTTGATTATAATGGAGTCTATGGGAGACAAACTTTCCGGGTTTCCAGATAACGGACCCCATACCTATATATATATATATATATATATATATATATTAGTTTTCTCCAAATGATCCAGGATAACTCTGTAATTTGGGACTCGTGCAATGACTGTACTATTTTTAAATCCAATATAATATATAAATATTCCATGCAATTTCATAAGCTCTGCACACCACATAAACAGGAATCTAATTTTCATGTATTTATTTTGTATTACTGTATTGCCCTCTGTCCTGTTAATGCATTTCTTTAAATGCACAATGCCACATATAAATTAATTTTAATAAATTAAAATATACATGCATGATGCTGTACATGAAATAAATCCATGATACAGTTCCCTGCTATGTCAGATCTGATGTACTCCTGTATATGAAAAGTAATTGCCTTTTCTCATCAATTGGTCATAATGCATCCATGCTGAAATTCTCAGTCCTTGAACCTTATCAGTCATTTGACTGCCCTATAACTTCTATAACTAGAGTCTGAATTTCCTGCTCATGGGCAAAGACCCGTTATATCTAGGGATCATGCAGCAGCATAAAAGCATCATTAAAATATCCTAAATACATGCTGTAGGGCTGTACGTGTGGGGCAAGGGAATGTGAGAGAAAATCCTAAACAGTATACTCCCATACATGAAAACCCACAGCAAATCCCAATTTTCTCCTATACAAATGATTAAAAGAATCCCCAGTTGCCCCTACCCTGTCTCAACTGCATGGCAAACAAACATGCTACATTATCCCATCTCTGTGGGTTGTGGGAGTTGTAGTTCACCATGCTGGAGGGATGTAATATTGTTATTTCTATATTCAAAATGACAAAACAGGAACCTTTCTAGGGAGATAAGTGTACTAGCTTTGCATATATATTAATTGAGAATGAACACGCTGCACCCCACATCTACACCAAGTTTGTATTTATATAACAGCCCCTTGGTCCCTCTGCTGTTGTGCATAGTGGGAATTGTGCAGGTGTTGCCATACTGATTCTTGCTGGGATGCTTCTATTTGCAGAGAGTATAGAGGGGAAGGCTCAGTTACCTGTTGTCAGAGGTCTGGCAGTTGCTTTGTCTCAGCCTGACTGGCTGTCACCTCCTTGTCCAGGCAGCACAATATTCAGAGTGTGTCCCTGTGCTGCTCTGTGCTGCTTTATGCTGCTGCCTCCCCTATTTATACCTCCCCTGGTCCAATTATAGAGATGCCTGTGATGCAGTTAGGGATATGTCTTCGCTTTTTTAAACACCTCTTTGATGTCAGAAATGCAGCATTTCAGGGGGACTCTTAACCCCCTCAGCCCAACTGACGTAAGATTTGCGCTCTGAGATCAAAATAGATAGGGGTGTTATTTTAAAGCTTTCGCTTTCTACTGTGCGAGTAATAAGGGAATATGTATTTATTTATTTTGCATTTGCTTCACCTCTGAGGAGCATCAAGTACTGAAAACATATCAAATTCACTAGCCATGTGCAGTGTCATGTCTGGATAGGGTTAGTATGCTATGATGGAAGTTGTTTAAACTTTAATAATCCATGGGAGTGTTGCATACTTGCACTTTTGCATCCTGCCTGGCATTAGGGGCAGATTTACTCGAGGGAGAAGTGGCTAACGCTAGCGTCAATTCGCTAGCATTAGCGCCTGCAGGGACAAAGCCAATTTACTAACGAATGCAGACGTCACTTCGCTAGTGAAAGAGATAGGCGCTAGCGGTCATTTGCATTCCATCGTCAGACGACAATTCGCTCCTGCAAATGGACATTACTCTGCAAATTCAATGAAATGTGGATTTTACTGAACGTTACCTTTTTCGCCAGACTTGCCTTCGCCAGCTGAGACCACTGGAGTGCATAGATCTTCCTCATTCTTCTGTTACTTACATCATATTTTTTAGTGGGAAAAGCTTTTAAGTCCAAAAAACGTTGGCGTCTTTTCCTTTTTTCAAAGTGATAGCCTGCAAAAGTCCTTAAATTGTTTTCTGGGTAACCGGGTTCCCCCATACATTTTGTAACATATGGAACATAAACTATACAGTGGGCTCATATGTAGGGCAATATAACAACTCTATTTTCTTTATTAAGGTTCCCTGGACTTGTGTAATGTAATGTATTTGCTGCAACATATACGTCCATTCAACTTTAAATTTCCCGTCGTATGCAAATTAACCTGAGCGCAAGACTCTAGCACATTGGCGCTAGGCACAATTTAACGCTAGCACATCTTCGCTTTCAATTGCTGAAGTAGCGAAACGTCGCCAAGTGTGTGGCACCCACGACGAAACTCTGCATTCCAGTGAATTAGCGTTGTCTGAGCTAATTTTCGCCTGGCGAAGTGTAGGGATGTTTGCAAATCGGTCGCTGGTGAGTTTACGCCCTTCAGTAAATCTGCCCATTAGTGAATGCAGTGCAAAGACTGAGGGGTATATTTATCAAAAAGTGAAGTTAGAAATTCCGCCACTCTCCATTCATTTCTATGGGATTTTCAAAAGAGTATTTATCAATGGGTGAAAGCGAAAGCTCATAAGCCTTTCAAAAACCCATAGAAATGAATGAAGAGTGGCGGAATTTTACGCTTGAGGACAGTGTCGGACTGGGACATCAGGGGCCCACCCAAAAACCTTTGACTAGGGGCCCACCAATTAATTTTAGACAAGGGGCCCACTGTTAGTAGTATTACTCTTCCTGTCCTGACTCAACATCTATTCTCCTAATCTCTTTTCTTTACATACTATAATCTATTATTCCATCTATTTAGCCTTTTTGTTCTCATAGAAATAGGGAATGACCATGAAATAGGCCAAATTTTTAGCAGCATGAGGGGCCACTGACACCTGGGCCCACCGGGAGTTTTCCTGGTATCCCTGTGTGCTGGTCTGGACTGGGAGTCAAAATAGGCTCTGGCATTCCAAGTACAAAGAGGCCCAAACAGGTCCCAGCAGCCCACTAAATAGTGAATTTCTATGGCACCTTATAGCAGCCCCTCTGGCATTTGCCAGAACCCACAGATTGCCAGTCCGGGCCTGCCTGTGGGCCAGTCCGACACTGCTTGAGGACTGTGGCAATCTCTAACTTCACTCTTTGATAAATATACCCCAATGGCTTCTTCTGTGAATATAGTATTACCTGCCTGCCTACAGCAGCATTATATTAATGAGGGGTGGCATTGTGCTCTCTAAACTAATGATGCGGTCCCCTCCCAAACCCCGCAGGGAAAGATACGTACTTGGGGGAGGGGCATCCGTTGCATTTGTGGGCATCACTTGCTATGGGTGGGAGCTGGTCAGACTAATCAGACCAACTGATCTCAGCATCACGTTAGACCAGAAATCTCAGAGGTTCATGAGCCCTAAAACCAGTTTGATCGATAGTTTGTTCGATTTTTATGGATTGTTCACATTTAAAATTATTGAAAAAGGGAAATCAATGTTTTGACCTTTGTCTCAAGTCCCTTGATAACATTGGTTAATTGGTACTGCTCTATCTCCAGCCCTGGGTTTGTAGAAAGGCCACAAAGACATGCGTCAAGGCACTGTGGGCCACTTGCATACTGGGAGAAATCCCAGAGGGCCCCTGCTGTTATGAGTGACAGGTGTAATCAGATTTAGTGTGCCACCATCTGCCACCCAAAAATCCCCAGACACTGTACCTCTCCTGCCATCCTGTCCCCCAATCCCCAGCAAAAGTTTATTTGCCTATATTTTTTGATGGGATTGGGCCAGTACTTAGTGTGGGCCAGTAGGTGATGATGTCTCTTTGCCTGTTTAGGTGCATAGTGCATTCGCAAAAAATTTAACTTGATGGATGATTTTGTAACCCTTATCTACACTAACCAGTAACGTTACTACAGTAGATCAGACCCTGCGGCCTTGGGCAGGGGGAGCCTGGACCACAGGGTCTGCTCTACTGTAGTCTCCCTCACCGATGCAATACAATTTTACGCCCCATAATAATCTTAGTTGGGGTGAGGAGAACCTACAATCCAAAACATGTATCCCAATACCAATTCTGAGATTCAAAATTGATAGATTTTTATCTGCTTGATCCTTTATATCACAGCAGTTAAGAATCCTCTCACCGTTGGTAATGATTGGCCCGGGTGCACCTGCCCCGAGCCCTGCGTTTATTGCACAGTCCTTCCCACGTTCTTTCCAACAGTTGTTTGTATTCACGAATAAATATATAAAAGGATCAGCTTACCCTCTCCACGGGGTGACCCGGGTGCAGCCGCCCCGAGTCTGTCGCTAAGGGAGACGTTTCCAACTATTCACATCCAAGTCGGTACAGCGCACTCCAAGGTCAAAAGGATCGCTCAAATAGGTTGTTGATTAAAAATTCATCCTTTATTGGTTACATCAGTTTAAAAGAAGAAATGCTAACACATGGTCTGACGCGTTTCGTAACTATGTACTTCATCAGAGCATGCTCACTTCCATACTACTATTTATACCCACATGGGGACCTCCCCTTTTCACCAGGTGAGCTAATTAAAACTATGCATTGGTTAACCCCACATTGCAACAATCCAAAAAAGGATTTTTTTAGGAAAAAAGAAAAAAGATATAAGAAAAAAGCTTCTAAAACAATTTGTTTAACATTTCTACTTCTACAAACAGATTTCAATCGCGTTAATACATTGTTGCGTACATTTATTCATTTTTCTCTATGTTGCCACAGTTTCAATTTAAATCTTGTTAATATGTTTCAGTTTTTAAATACCACTTTCAGTTACATGTGGATATAAAATTTCAATATGGTCATTTACTGTTTTCTATTTCTTTAAGAGGATGACTCTTCTATGTTTTATTGTTTTCTGTTTAATTAAAAATAGATTTTTGCGATCCCTATTTCATTTCTCAGAGCTCATTCTATAAAGCAACTGACATCAAAAATGGAGTTCAGCCCCTGCGGCTGCCTAGTATGTAATCTGTGAATCCATTTCACTTCCGTTCGCAATAGTTTTGCCTGCAGGTTGCCACCCCTTTGTCCCATAGTTACATGTTCTATCCCTTGTGCTTTAAGTTTCCTTATGTTGCTATTATTGCACTCCTTAAAATGTCTTGCCACCACTGTAGTTTCACCTCCTGATCTTATGGAATTTATATGCTCCCTCAATCTCTCTTTTAATGGCCTAATTGAGCAACCCACATACTGCTTTGAACAGGTATCACATGTTAGTAGATACACTACAGATTTAGTATTACAATTCACAAATTCTTTAATTCTATATTTCTCTTGTGTGATACTTGATTCAAAGCTGTCTGTAACTTGCACAACGGAACAAGTTATACACCTTTTTGCTCCACATTTGAACATTCCCTTACTTTGCAGCCATGTGCCTGGTTGTGGGCTTCTAGTATAGAGACTTGGTGCAAGGATGGACCCCAACGTGGGGGCCTTCCTTGCCACTATCCTATGGCCTGTCTGGAGTATGTCCTTAAAGTCTCTATCTGCATGTAATATCGGCATATACTTGTTTATTATGCCCCTGACCTGGCCAAACTGCCGGCTAAACTTCAAACTCAAAGTAACTGGTTGCGCAGATTGATGCCCAATATTCCATCTCTTATTGCTTTTATTCTCAATCAATTTCTTTCTATCTGCACATAAGGCGGACCCAAAGGCGTCCTGTAGCACAGCCAGAGTGTAACCCTTCTCCAAAAATCTATTCCTTAACTTACAAGCCTCCTCAACAAAATTCTCCTCAGTGCTACAGTTCCTGCGCAACCGCAAAAATTGGCCCTTAGGTATTCCCTTATTGAGGTGCCAAGGGTGGCAGGAATCTGCCCTCAATAGGGAATTCCCTGAGCAAGGTTTTGTGTGGACTGTGGTAGCTATTCCCCCATCTTTAACAAGTATCTCTAAGTCCAAATATACAATGCTGTTAGTACTGAAGGTGCTAGTAAATTTCAAATTGAGTTCTACATTTTCTAAATCCCTCACAAATTCTCCAAAAGCTTCTCCAGTCCCTTTCCATACAAACAGCAGATCGTCAATAAAACGGCGGTACAAGACAATATGGTCCAAGTTGGGGGCATCCCCACCCAACACATGGACCTCCTCCCACCAGCCTAGATATAAGTTGGCATATGTGGGCGAAGCGAGCCCCCATTGCTGTCCCACGTGTTTGGAGGTAAAACATACCATTAAATGAGAAATAGTTATGGGTTAGTAAGTACCAGATCGCTTCCAATACAAAATCCTTAACCCCTTCAGAAAAATCACTATACTTATCCAAGTGATATTTAACAGCTATCATGCCCTTATTATGAGGTATACTTGAGTATAGTGATACAACATCTGCAGTACCCCAACCATAACTCTGATTCCATTCAAGTTGTTCCAATAGTTTTAATACTTCTTGCGTGTCCTTCAAATATGAACCTAACCGCTTCACCAATGGCTGTAAGATCGTATCCACCAACTTAGACAACCCCTCATTTAGGGAGCCTATCCCAGATATAATAGGCCTACCTTTAGGGGGCCTCTCCCCCTTATGTATCTTAGGCAGGTGGTAAAATATTGGAAGGAGAACCTACAATAAAAGGTTTATGAAGGCCATTGAAACCAATGGAGCAGCTGGGCATACTGCTGGATGTAAGAAACTTTTCTGAGAGCATTGCATCCAATAATTAAATATTTTCTTATAGCTCATGTAATATATGCACTTTAAGGGTTATGGCACAGGAGACTGGAAGATTGCTGCTGCTCCATTGAAGCTAGAGGCTTAAGCTGGGCAATAGTGCTCCCTACACTAGCTATCCAGCCCCCCTCAACCTGTACCTTGAAGGTAAACACAGTAGGTGAGGGGGGCAGCAAATGGCAAAGGGTATAGAAATGCCCCTGAAACCTCTAAACAGTAACTTCCTTCAAACAAATGCAATGAATGCATTGAATCACAATATCGTTCAGAAGGGTCAATTTATTTAGGAAGCTCTCAGGTGTGGAAATAAAAAAAGGGGTGGAAGAAGGCATACAGGCAGAGAGAGGGAAGAAAGGAACTGGAGGTGGACAGGTGTGTGTATAGGTATATATTACTGCTATCCTTTATATAGCGCTACTAATGTTCACTGTTACAGTATACTGAGCCCTCGTTAGTAATTGTAATAATTTTTTTTCTCTCGTCTCTCTTTTTCATATATACATGGCTTCTGTCAGAAATCACGGGGCCCCGTACAAGTAATTTGCCTGGGTCCCACCCCATGAACAAAAATGTGTTGTAGCAAAATGTTTGGCCATGCCCCTTGTATATGCTGCACAAATGTCAACTAGCAGGGTTTTTTCAACATAAGCTACTGTAATAGCAATCATTTTACATATAATCATGAATGTCACTAAAGGGAAAACAGACCCTGCAAATGCAGGGCACCCAGGAACTATAAGGGGGCCAGTGGAACTGGTACTGATAAGCAGCTGCAATATATGTTCATGGAAAATGTCTTGTTTCCTGAGTTTAGGGGCCCATTGATCTTGTTGTGGGGCCCAATATAACTAATCATTCCCCTGATGAAAAGTTAATGTTGGAGATTCTCAAATACTGTAAATCAGCAAGTGAACCCCAATATAAGCAGTTGCTGTTACTCTATAATAAGTAGTCATATACAATAAATACTTCAGTTAAGTAATGTGCTAAGAAGTCAGTAAGTTCATTGAGGGTCATGGTGATTTACCTTAAGTTAATAAATTTAATGGTGTTTTCCTGTGTTACATTTGTAAGTTCTGTGAGTTACATGTACTTTTATGTAAGTTTGTATCTCTACGTAATCTATGCAAGTAACTAAGTTTTCACTACCCACCCACCATACCTAGTCCCCCTTGTACCCCGCTGAGGGCAGCCCTGTATATAAATATCATTTTTGGATTTTGTCATGCACATAAAGACATAAGCATCAATTCATTTTTTGGGTTTAGAACCTCTTTACACCAGTCGTGCACAAGAAAAAACAGTCAATTCAGATGGGTTCAAGGCTACATGCAAATTTATGCTGTACGTTTGCATCCAAACAAACTCCTTAAACTTCTACATTGTTGCACTGAGCATAAGTTCATTCATTATGAAAATTGTGTGTAAACTGCAACAAATTGAAGTGAAGGAACTCTGGTGCCACCACCACCCTGACCTTGGCAATAATACCCACAGTGAGCTCCGTCAATAGGCCCAATAGACTCACACCCAAAGAATTGCAACCTCATGCTATTTTAACACCAGGACTCACTCTTTCCCCAACTACAGTATATGCCCTCAATTCATAGGACGCAGTTGCAGTGGATTCAACACAGCGACAGTGGAATTGTGGGTAAAAACATGGTGGTTTGCATATGAAAATGTACTTTGCAAACCTCACTTCGGTAGTTGACCCTTTTTTACTATATTATAGAATGGCTAATTCTAAGCAACTTGTTTTTTTATATATTTTCAATCATTTGCAATCTTTCTTTTCAGCTTTTAAATGGGGGTCACTGACCCCATCTAAAAACAGATGCTCTGTAAGGTTATAAATGTATAGTTATTGTTTTTTCTTTTTTATTCAGGGCTCTCCTATTCATATTTTAGTCTCTTATTCAAATTAATGAACAACCCCTTTAAGGCTTGGAGGGCAGCTGTCCCTGGTGCTGAAATCAGTTATTGCATAAAGGGTGTGATATGTGTAAGGGAGTGAGTATCCAAATGCAGTCTCATAGAACACGTGCTTTTGTTTAATTTATTTATAGTCCTGTTATTCTGTGTGTATCTATGGGATGTATAGTTTACCTACAATAGGTTGAAATGTTCATATTCTTTTTAGAAATGAGAGGGAGTTAAAAAGAACCAAACTGGCAAGTTAATTAGCCTGTTCCCGTAATAGATATGACTAACACTGCCAACAGATAATCCCAGTTATGATCAGCCTACACACGTATTGGACTAATCAGAACATTTTATAGATCCGGTGATTTGGCAGACAGGCTAAATGACCAATGAACTGTAGTGCCTAACATCCCAGCTGAAGGCAGCCATATCTGAAGTCCAATAAACTGCAGCATACTCGATTCTTGATTCAAATCTGTGTCATTGTGTTTTTATTTGGCTCACCAAAGTAGATCAGTGAAGCAAAGTTTCGGGCCAAGCAGGGCCCTTTTATGAAGCCATATCTGACATATAAATTACATCTTATGTATTGACAATACAGATTACATACAAAAAAACTAATCAAAATGAGATCTTATTTTTGGGAAACTTTCAGTGAGAAGGAGGAGAGCACTCAAATGCAGATTAACTGCTTGTGGTTTATATTTATTTAAACTGCTGTACACGACATGTTTCGGTCTGTAAATGCCCTTTCTCAAGAGTAACAAACACAGATACACAGTGAACACTGTGTATCTGTGTTTGTTAGAGCTGAATTGTCAGATATACAGATAGAAACAATAGAATTCTACCTGTATCTGACGATTCAGCACTAACAGTGGCTGATGTTCGGGTGCCTTCAATGACGCCAATCAAAATCGACGAACCAACCAATGTCCAAGTATTCTGCCGATATTGCACACACCAAATATCGTTGGAAATGTACAATATTATTTGTGTGTCTATGACCACCACATATGCTGGCTGATCCACTAATCTCTTCAGATAAGAAAAATTATTTACTAACTACCCAATGCCCAAACTCAAATCCATACTACCATATAATTTGGGGATATGGGTGTTCATGGATTTTTTATGCTTAAGACCAAGTGTCTTGCAAACATCTTCCCTTACTGTAAGTGCAAATCACACAAAAAAATAACAAACAAGGCAAATTTTTATTTCCTCAAATGCCCAATGGCAAGAATCATATGAAAAGCTCTTGTACAGTGTTTTTATGCCATTACAATTTATATCAAGACAATTTGTGGCATTTGAGTAGAGAAAAAGCACTGGAGCAGTATCACATAAACTGTCATTAAGCTAGGACAATATAGCAGCAGTGCCATAACTATTTTCCATCAGACACTGACCATGACTTAAACATGTATATATATACATATATGTATAGTGCTAAACTCTGCTAGGTTGTGGACTGAGCACAGTCAATTATTAATATTAAGCTAAGGCATGGTCGGACTGGGGGGCCTTGGCCCACTGGGGCTGCTACATCCCCTCCAAGGGCCCCCTCCCTTCCAAGGGTCACCTTCTCCAGCAGCAAATTCCCCTCTGCCCTCTACCACATCAGTTCTTTATGCGGCTGGAGGGTGAGGTGTATGGAGCAGGTCTGGACCAGCCAGGCCCATGAGAGTTAGGGCCTGCCAGGTTTTTTCCAGGTGTCCCATTGGCCCAATTGGATGCTGAGCTAAGGCTGTACTTCCTGTGCACCCTCTACCCTGACGTGCCAAGCAGTAGATGTAAATAGTGCTTTCTGCCCTGTTCTAATAGCAGACCTGTAACTTGTTCACTGCCCTCTAGCTGTGTAGGCAGTTACAAGTATGGCTGCCCAACTAGCTGGTAATTTACTAACTCTAGCTGACTCTAGTGAGGACAAAGTTATTAATAAGCAACAACAATAACAGAAAAGGTGGCAAATCTACCTCCAGAAGCAGTGGGCTAATAAACTTATCTCATCTCAAGTATCTCCCAATGGCACAAGTAAGTGTTTCTACAGGGGCATATCACAGGTCTTGCGCAGCCTCTGGCTCCACAAACATCAATATTTTCAGATCAAAATCTAAAAAAGAAAAATCTACCAAATTCCAGCCAACAAATAATGAATCCACTCTACATTTTTTAACAGTAATAACAGTGCTATATTCATCTTCTAGTGACCTCACATGAAAGCCCTTCAGTGCTTGGGAGACTATGAGGTTGTGAGGTTTGAAATTAATTGCAGGGAGGCTACGACTTGTACTTGACATTCTTGGCAGAAGCATGAAAATGGAATGCATTATGGGTTTTCAGCTATTTTTCTTCCACTCATTCCTTTTATTCTCTCAGTGGAACCTCATTTGCCCCCACCACAAGGCACTGAGCTCTCCATATTGTCTTCTTCCACCCCTGCCCACAGGTTCAGGTGACCTAACCCCTCTCTGCCCTTATGTTGCTAGGGATATGGAGAAAAGTTTATAAAGTTGATTTAGTTTTCTACTAGTGCTTACAATGTTCTATGCGAATGCAATGCATATAATGGCTAAATATATTCTGCTCTTTTGGAATTTGTTGAATGTGTCAGTGGCTTTGTTAGTATTACTAACACTACCAGCTTCTACTAGCAAGGTGTGTAAGAGATTAAACAATGTATCCTAATCATTGCATGGATACTGGATATTTAGAGATGCTAGAGGGCAGTGGGGGCACATATTAAAATCAGTAATATACCTTATAACACACAAATACAGACTGGAATCAGATGAAACAGAAACTGGGTGAAATCAGTGAGTGAATCCATTAGTAAAAATATTGTGATTTGTCCCACGGTGCCTTGTTACATCATAATGCCTAACGGATGAGCTCATTTAAGAAAAAATGCCTCAAAGTACTCTGTTTATGCACATTGCCCCAATTGCACATCAATGTGCTGGATACACAAATGATTTGTGCCTGGTGTTATAATGGGCATAATTCTGCAATGACTTCTTTGTACCTAACTCTGTATCTAGAAATTATAAATAAGTGAATGTAAAGGCAAAACAATTAAAAAACGTGTACAGTTTTTATAAGAAACCTGACTGTATGCAGTGAAATTGTCCCTTCATTTACTGCTGTCGATAGGAATTGTCAGATGGTCCCTAACTGCTCTGCAGGGAAACAATCATACTTATGAACAGCAGGGGGAGCCCCACCTTTCTTCCCAGCCATGCAGAACTCAAGCAGCTTTGTTTGTTTCCCTGTAGAGAAACATCCCCCTTTACTGTTTCCAACTCCAGCTGCAGGAACAAAGACCATGGAGCCAGATTTAAACAGATAAACTGGGATTCTATTTGGGGGATTATTTTGCTGCAGCCACTGGTTCTGCAGAGTTGGAGAAAGTTTGTATTAAACAATACAAAAACTATAAAATCCACGTTAGATTACATGACAACACAGGACCCAGTGCAGTCTGCATATTGTGATTATTAATCAGTCTTTTTGTATCGGCTTCTGGCAGATATTATTTGACTTGTGCTGTTTTGATAATTTATGATGATCTCTAAGCAGCCCAGACCACACTGAGCATGTGCACAGTCTTAGTCTTGCAAAGATGTTTAACAAAGTTACAAGATGGTGACCCCCTGTGGCCAACTTTGAAAGCATAAATCATTTGTTTGATTAGACTTGTGGTGCAGTAAGTTCATGTTTATGTTTAGTATACGAAATACAGCATTTCTAGCCTTATTCTATTTTAGACTTTACTTCCCCTTTAAGGGGGTTTGCCAAGGAAATGTGAGTAGCTTTATGCGTAACAGTCCTATTATGTAATTGGATAAAAATCTTCCTTTGGCATTTTCAGTAGAGATGCACCAAATCCAGTATTCAGTTTGGTATTTGGCCAGGATTCGACCATATTCAGCAGGATTTGGATTTAGATTCGGGCAAATCGAAGTGCCAGGCCAAACTGAATCTGAATTCTTAAAATCACGTGACACAGTAGCAAGAGCGGTTCCCTTTACCATTTCCTTTCCCTAATTTACATTTGCATATTCAGATTCAGTTCAGTATTCACCAAATCTTTCATGAAATATTCCCTAATTTTCAAGCAATTGCACAAAAAGCTGTTTTGTATGCGGCCAATGTCTCCTTTCTGTCAGAACTTCTTGAGACAAAAGTGCTGTCCATGGTGCTGAGCACACTAAGCATCAGCACACTACAGCTAACACTAGTTTGAAAGAATTATCTGTATCATCTTTGTATCAACTTTGCCTTTATACTATGTGTTACTTTCTATAGCTTAATGATGGGGAACAGTGGTGTAACTAGATATTGCAGGGCACCCCAGCAAATTAATTCTAGGGCCCCTACAATATCCACAGGTTGTACTTTTTTACCAATATATGTTGAATTGCTTATTATTTAGGGCTTTACTGGGCTCCCCTGCAGCCACAGGGTCTATTTCTTCTTCCCTGATAGAGAGGGACAGCAGATACCTCCTTTGCATTAGGGTTACTAAGAGTCATTTACATATGCAGCCGCTGGTGCAGGTACTCTAAAATGAATGCAATGCAGAGCATACTGTATATTAAGGTAATTCACGCCGTATGCTAATTAGAGTAAGCTAGAGTAACTTCGAACTGCTGAGCGTAATTTCACTGGTGTAATTTCACCAGCGTTTGTTACCCTGTGCACAATCTCTTCGTGAATTAGTGTTGTCCACGCGAATTAACGCCTGGCCAGGTGTTGCGATGTGGGTGAATTTTCGCCAGTTAGTGAATTTGCCCCTTAGAAGGTTATTTACTAAAATCCAAACATTTCTCACTATTGCTCACTATTTTCTTAAAACCACTTAGACCAAACTCCAGTGCGCAAACTCAGATTTGTTTTGATTATAGTCCGAAAGCCATGAATTATATTGTATAAAACCCAGCGCAGATCAGGATATCTTCCAACTGTAAAAGAGACATCTGCCATTGACTTCAACATGACCTTGACAGGTTTGAGATAGGGTACTTTTTTATTTGGACTTTTTGCAGCCTCTGAAAAAATTGTGTTTTCCTCTTTAAAACTCCAAACAGAAAAAATCGGACTTTAGTAAATAACCTCCTTACTGTCTCCTGTGTCAAACATGAGTCTGTTTGCAGCAGTCCCCCTATCTATACACAGTGCACTCTATGCCACATAGTTATTGTTGGGTGGGTTAGGCTTGCAGGGGAATAACTGTGACTAGCTGCGAATTTCCTCATTTTGCCACCTGCGAACTTTTTAGTAAACCTGGTGCCAAAAATATGCCGGCGAAGAATTTCGTAGCAAATAAAAAAGTTGCTGGTGTAAAAATTGTTGCGCGTCAAAATAATTTTGACGCTCATTAACTTTCCTGCATTTGGACAAAAAAGTTGCATGTGTAAACATTTTCGCCCAAATAAAAGTTGTTGCGCGTCAAAATTATTTTGACACCCATTGACTTGAATGCATTTAGACAAAAAAGTCACGCATGTAAAAATGTTGCTCGTGTAAAATTGTAGTGCATCAAAAATAATTATGACGCCCTTTGACTTCAATGCTTTTCACAATTTTTTTCAGAGTTTTGCAAATTTTTTGGCGAAGTGAAACGGGACAGATTCACCCATGACTACCTGTGACTGCTTCATTGAAAATGTGCCTGAACCCTCTTATCTCTCTAAACTAGGGATGCACCGAATCCACTATTTTGGATTTGGCTGAACCCCCGAATCCTTCGTGAAAGAATAGGCTGAATACCGAACCGAATCTGAACCCTAATTTGCATATGCAAATTAGGGGTGGGAAGGGGGAAACATTTTTTACTTCCTTGTTTTCTGACAAAAAGTCACGCGATTTCCCTCCCCGCCCCTAATTTGTATTTGTAAATTAGGATTCAGATTCAGTTCGGCTGGCCAGAAGGATTCGGCCGAATCCGAATCCTGTTGAAAAAGGCCGAATCCTAGCCGAATCCCGGATTTGGTGCATCCCTACTCTAAAACTTTGTAAATGTCTTCAGTCTACTGATGTCAGTTAGCTGAATGATCTGGCAATGCAACATGTGTGACATCATTGAGTTATCACTGAGCTTTGCCATGTTCCATCACTTTTTTTTTGGAAACCACTTAGCACTGAACCCCTTATATTCCTTCTGCCATGTCAATATTTAATTCTAACAAACATGACCAATATCCCTCTCTGAATATTTAATATTTCCACCAGGACCAGGATGATCTGTTATAGTAAATAAACCCAACTCTACCACTAAATAAACAAATTAATAAATCCGTTTGTATCCTTCTGACAGCCAGCACATTCTAATTTAGTCTGGGCACCCGGCCCCTTGGCGTGGCTTGTGGAAATGTTCTGCGTACCAAGTCAATGTTCTTTTGGCTTGGAGGCTATGGAACGTTTAATAAACTGCAGTAACACTAGAGGGACTCAGTCAGATATTTTTCAAAATGAGAAATATATTCACTATCTTTCTAATTTAGTGCCAGGATTATATTTCAGTTGTAATATATAGGGACGATAAACTTGTTGTCTAACTCAGCTGTCTAATTTGTAGTTCTCTTTGCAGCATGGATAAAGAGAAGGCAAACTATCGGATTTACTAACTTTTTCCCCTATGGATATACAGCTGCACATATAAATTCAACAGTGACTTTCCAAAAGCTCCCCAAAAATCTCAAAAAGGATCATATCCCTATAGTCCCTCCCATGAGGCTATTATCCCACTGTTACTATAGGCACCATCTCTCCCTACTATACCTGCTATCCCACAGTCACACTCCCTTCCCAGAGACTATTATCCACTGTTACTATAGACACCATCTCTCCCTACTATACCTACTATCCCACAGTCACACTCCCTTCCCAGAGACTATTATCCCACTGTTACTATAGACACCATCTCTCCCTACTATACCTGCTATCCCACAGTCACACTCCCTTCCCAGAGATTATTATCCCACTGTTACTATAGGCACCATCTCTTCCTACTATAACTGCTGTGCTATCCCACAGCCACACTCCCTTCCCAGAGACTATTATCCCACTGTTACTATAGGCACCATCTTTCCGTACTATACCTGCTATCCCACAGTCACACTCCCTTCCCAGAGACTATTATCCACTGTTACTATAGGCACCATCTCTCCCTACTATACCTGCTATCCCACAGTCACACTCCCTTCCCAGAGACTATTATCCACTGTTACTATAGGCACCATCTCTCCCTACTATACCTGCTATCCCAAGTCACATTCCCTTCCCAGAGACTATTATCCCACTGTTACTATAGGCACCATCTCTCCCTACTATACCTGCTATCCCACAGTCACACTCCCTTCCCAGAGACTATTATCCCACTGTTACTATAGGCACCATTTCTCCCTACTAAACCTGCTATCCCACAGTCACACTCCCTTCCCAGAGACTATTATCCCACTGTTACTATAGGCACCATCTCTCCCTACTATACCTGCTATCCCACAGTCACACTCCCTTCCCAGAGACTATTATCCCACTGTTACTATAGACACCATCTCTCCCTACTATACCTGCTATCCCACAGTCACACTCCCTTCCCAGAGACTATTATCCACTGTTACTATAGGTACCATCTCTCCCTACTATACCTGCTATCCCACAGTCACATTCCCTTCCCAGAGACTATTATCCAACTGTTACTATAGGCACCATCTCTCCCTACTATACCTGCTATCCCACAGTTACACTCCCTTCCCAGAGACTATTATCCCACTGTTACTATAGGCACCATCTCTCCCTACTATACCTGCTATCCCACAGTCACACTCCCTTCCCAGAGACTATTATCCACTGTTACTATAGGTACCATCTCTCCCTTCTATACCTGCTATCCCACAGTCACATTCCCTTCCCAGAGACTATTATCCCACTGTTACTATAGGCACCATCTCTCCCTACTATACCTGCTATCCCACAGTTACACTCCCTTCCCAGAGACTATTATCCCACTGTTACTATAGGCACCATCTCTCCCTACTATACCTGCTATCCCACAGTCACACTCCCTTCCCAGAGACTATTATCCCACTGTTACTATAGGCACCATCTCTCCCTACTATACCTGCTATCCCACAGTCACACTCCCTTCCCAGAGACTATTATCCCACTGTTACTATAGGCACCATTTCTCCCTACTAAACCTGCTATCCCACAGTCACACTCCCTTCCCAGAGACTATTATCCCACTGTTACTATAGGCACCATCTCTCCCTACTATACCTGCTATCCCACAGTCACACTCCCTTCCCAGAGACTATTATCCCACTGTTACTATAGACACCATCTCTCCCTACTATACCTGCTATCCCACAGTCACACTCCCTTCCCAGAGA
The DNA here is from genome assembly GCA_038501925.1 of Xenopus petersii. NCBI lineage: Eukaryota > Metazoa > Chordata > Amphibia > Anura > Pipidae > Xenopus > Xenopus petersii. The sequence continues at coordinate 116,173,571 of CM076679.1, read as the reverse complement.
CTATCCCACTGTTACTATAGACACCATCTCTCCCTACTATACCTGCTATCCCACAGTCACACTCCCTTCCCAGAGACTATTATCCACTGTTACTATAGGTACCATCTCTCCCTACTATACCTGCTATCCCACAGTCACATTCCCTTCCCAGAGACTATTATCCAACTGTTACTATAGGCACCATCTCTCCCTACTATACCTGCTATCCCACAGTTACACTCCCTTCCCAGAGACTATTATCCCACTGTTACTATAGGCACCATCTCTTCCTACTATAACTGCTATCCCACAGCCACACTCCCTTCCCAGAGACTATTATCCCACTGTTACTATAGGCACCATCTCTCCCTACTATACCTGCTATCCCACAGTCACACTCCCTTCCCAGAGACTATTATCCACTGTTACTATAGGTACCATCTCTCCCTACTATACCTGCTATCCCACAGTCACATTCCCTTCCCAGAGACTATTATTCCACTGTTACTATAGGCACCATCTCTCCCTACTATACCTGCTATTCCACAGTCACATTCCCTTCCCAGAGACTATTATCCCACTGTTACTATAGGCACCATCTCTCCCTACTATACCTGCTATCCCACAGTTACACTCCCTTCCCAGAGACTATTATCCCACTGTTACTGTAGGCACCATCTCTCCCTACTATACCTGCTATCCCACAGTCACACTCCCTTCCCAGAGACTATTATCCACTGTTACTATAGAGTGAGGACGTGTATTTGGGAGCTCTGAGGAGCGTGGAGAATGGCTGGAGTGAGCCCAGGCCCTCCTAGGGTTGGTCGGGCTCCCCGGCAAACTGAGGCCCAGGCTTTGGGGCCTAGCCCGTGGGCAGATTCTGCAAGGCCAAGGTTGAGGTCTTCCTCTGCAGGAGCCTCAAGATCCAAAAAAGGAAGCAGCAATGATGATGATATACAGTTGGAAAACTTTATTTCAGAGGCAAAGAAAATGAGGCAAAAAAATGCTCAAACAGCACGGGATTTACAGGTGGAAGCTCGCCGTGGTATCCCACAAGGAGAAACTCCTGTGTCTGAAGTGGAAAACCCTGGTCTCTCTACTGATACTGAGGTAAGGGGGAATCAGAAAAAAACCCTTCAGCAAAAGGAAAGAATTGAAAGGAATGTGCAGGCAGATAATCAATGTGAAGTGGCAGAGAAACAACAGTGTGTGTTACAACCTGTGAAAGCTGAGCTCCCATTGCTGAAGCAGGAGGAAAAGTTGTCTTTAAAATCTGACACCAAACTGCCGGCTCCTGATTCAGCTGGAAAGAAGAACAGCTTTGCCCGTGGGGATTTGCTACAAACTGCGGAGGTAGAATGTGGTAAGTCCCTTGTGGGTGAAGTAAAGTTTAAGCATGTGGGAGACAAACTGCAGCAAACAGATCACCTTGCAGCCATTGCTAGTGAGGGCATGCCAGTAACCAAGATGGCCCCCACTGGGAAGGAACAAGGAGCTAGCAGTGATGTCAGTGATGCATTTAAAGAGGAAGCGCACCTTGGAAAAATTAAACACACAGATACTGCTACTGGGAAAGGCAAGGATGTTAAGTCATCTGAAATTACTGCAGAGAGAGTTGCAGAAGCTCTTAAAGAGCTTGATACACTGCAGAACAAGAAAAAGAGCCTGCACATATCACTGAAATATCATACAAATCTGATTGCTAGCTCAGTTGGAGAACGCAAAATTTCAAATAAAGAAAAAAGAGACGCATTATACACTGAGTTAACAGAAGTCGAGTCCCGTATAGAGGATCTGTATAAAGAAGTGGAGCCTTGGAAAGAGATTTATCAAAACAGACAAAGGTTTGAAAATATGAAATTGGCACCTGGACGAGCAAAGAAAAGAACTGTTCTACAAAAAGCAAAAAGTCAGCCTAATCATTCCAGTACTACCAGCAGCCCAGTCTCCTCTGAAAGTGAGGCTGATTTTGTAAAGCCATTACCACCAAGATCGAAGAAAAGGATTAACTGGCAGAACTTGGCCTTTAATGAGCGAGACGTGAAGGAACAAGAGAAGAAAAAGACTCAGCAAAAGCATTTTAAAGTCCAACAATGGAAAGAACAGGAACCAGCAGCATTTGAGATAACATCGGATCAGGACTTTCCAGATCTTCCAAAACCAGTGGGCAAAGTTTCAGCAGAGAATCCAGCGACGAACATCACAAGTCCAAAAGGCCAAGTTGCAGCAGTGCCATCAAGCAAAATGGAAGTAGTGCTGCCTGGTTCTATTGATACTGCTAATGAGAGTGAACGGGTGAATGTGCTGAATGTGCTGAATGTGGGTGAGAATTATGAGAGGGTGGATGTGGTGAGAGAAGTGGAAGGGACAAGTGGAGATGTGATGGAAGTGCAAGAGGGGGAAAGAGAGAATGAGCGGAGTGATCAGTCAAATCTCAACTCAAGCAGGGATTTGGGGGTGGAAGTGAGTGAGCAAGTTCAGAAGCAGCAGGAAGTGCAGGAGTCAGTAGAGGTGCTGTCCATCCATGTGGGTGGGGGTGACGAAACAGGGGAGGCTTCAACAAATTTTTGGGAGAGGAGGAGACTTTTCCCTGTGCCAGATATTTCCTCTGATAATGAGCCTTTTAGAAGGAAAAACTGGGTGAAGATTAAGTGGGATGGAGAAAAGGAAAATGTGCCCCCCAGGAGGTTTCTTGTTAGGTCCGTCCTTTTAGATAGCATGGGATTCTCCTCGAGTGACCTCTCTGCAGTGATATCCCAATCAGAAGTAGATTTCGACATCACCTTTAAATTACCTGAGGCCCTAGATCACTTTTGGAGAATTTATAACATACAAAAAAGAGCAGGACACAAGAATTGGGAGGATTTAGTTGTTATACCCATGACTAAGCCTGAGACAAAAAACATAACCATTGTGATGAAAAATGATGCAGTCCCACCTGAAGACATCTTGGTTTGGCTACGTCGCCATTGTACAGTATTAACCCCTTTGGTTAAAGAGTATGACATTGATGATGTCTGGGCAGGTGTTTGGAGGACACAGGTGAAGTTGCACGTGTCTGGTAATGTGCCTGATCACCTGCCCAATTCTTTCTTTATTGGAAAAGAGCGTGGTGTCTGTTTTTATGTAGGGCAACCACGCCGCTGCTACAAATGTGGTGCAAGAGATCACCTGGCAAGGGCCTGTGCTGTCCTAAGGTGTGCCTTATGCAATGCAACAGGACATGAAGCAGAATCCTGTGATCAAATAAGGTGTAACCTCTGTTTTAGGATGGGTCATACACACAGGAAGTGCCCTGAAGCCTATCACAACATGGTCCGTCTCTTTCCAGGCTTGGATAAAGAGATGAGAAGGGAGATGTCACCACCAGAGGCGGAAAATAGTCAGGAGCCCAATGCAGAGGTTTCAGCTTCACAGGATGAAATAGTAACAAAAAGACAAAGGCCCAAACCAAGAAATACTAAAAAGAAGGAAAGGAAGCCAGAGAAGGCAAAAGAACTGGAGACTAGGAGTGAAGCCAAAGGAAAGGAGGCCAGGCCTAGGCATGTTGATAAAGATGGTTGGCTTACTGCCAAAAACAAAAAGAAAAAAAAACAAGCTCACTCACTTGACCCAGGGGAAGGTGGGTCAGGAGCCTTCTCAGTCAGCACTGGGAATAAATACTCAGTGCTGGATGAGGACCCAGATGCCTGGGGAAATAGGGCAGAAAGGGAGGAGCAGGAGGAGTTTGACAGGATACAGAAGGAGGAGGAGCAGGAGAATATGGAGGTGCAGTTAGCATCCCAAAAGAGGAGTAGGGAAGCTGAAGACCTGCCGGTTAGGAGGAAGCCTGTGGGGGCAGGTACAAATTCTGTGAGATCAGGTACAGATGCTTTGGGAAAATCTGAGGTTGTGAGTGGTGATGGAGGGGGGTCTGATTTTCCCAGTGTTCAAGTTAAGCGCTATAGGGAAACTGCTTCTCCAGTTAAGAAAGGAAAGACCAATCTAGAAAACATTCATGATGGTACAGTCTCCAATTAAATTTTTAACATCAAATGTCTGTAGCATTAAGAGTCAGCAGACTAGATTTTTGGCCTTTGAGAGCCTGGCCAGATCTGGTGCTGAGGTTATTTTCCTTCAGGAGACCCGACTTGCTACTAAGGCAGATCTTAGGAGGGCAAAAGCTGACTGGCGGTATGGTCCGTCTTTCTGGTCAATAGCAGAGGAGCCTTATGGGGGTATTGCTGTGCTATTTCGTAATAACCTCAATGTTAAAGTACATCGTTTCCTTGAAATCCAAGTAGGACGTTGTCTTCTCCTAGATGTAACAGTGGGTGGGAGACGTATTCGCCTTATTAATATCTATAGCCCACAGTCTGTGGCAGCTAGGCGGGCTCTGCTGTCTGAGATAAGACCCTTCCTGCATACATCACTCCCAGTTGTCTTGGCTGGTGACTTTAACCAGGTGCTTAGGCCTGAGGATCGAACAGGGAATCCTAGAAGATCTGAAGGATACTATTTAAATCAGATAATACAACAGGCAGGCCTGGTTGATGTTGCCACTCAGGGCAATCGAAAGGCAGCTCATACCTACAGATGTGCAGGGAGAGGTAGTCGTCTGGACATGGCCTTTGTTGGGGCAGGAGAGGAGTTTGCTGATGTAAAAGAGGTTGGAGTGGAGTATTCTGACCATCTAGTTCTCTCCTTTGTGTGGGGAGCCTCCTCTGTTCCAGCAAAGGGTAAAGGTCTTTGGCGACTCAGTGAGGATTCCCTAGAGGGTGAGTCAATGGTACAATCCTTTGAGGCGCTTCTTCAGCATGAGCTCAACAGAGTTGATTTTTATGACTCCGTGTCTCTTTGGTGGGAGGATGCCAAATGCTCCTTTAGGACTTTCTTCCAGAGACTATCTGTACGCAGGGAGGGTAACAAGTATAAAAAGTACCTAACTCTCGTAAGTAAGCTGGAATCTTGCATTTCGGAAGGGGAGGATGGGTCAAAAATTTCCCGGCTAAAAGCCCAAATAAGAGAATGCCAGTATAGCCGCTACAAATCTCTCTTGCAGGAGAGGGATTTTGGGAGCTTTCACTCTCCGGATCCCTTTCTTAACTGCAAGGAGAATGTTGGGCGTAAAATCATTTCTGGCCTGACCGATCCCAATGGTAATTTGCAGGTTTCAAGGGAGGGAATCATTGGGATTGTGAAGGACTACTATGCTGATCTCTTTAAGGCTAAGGCTTTGGATAGGGAAAATATTTCAGCTTTCCTGGAGGCAACCCCAGGGCCTGATGTGACCCAATTGGATTTTGGGCCTTTAGTGGCTGAGATCAGAGAGGATGAAGTCAAAGCTGCTATTGATGGTTTAGCTAAAAAGAAATCTCCAGGTCCAGATGGTTTAACAGCCGAATTTTATAAAAAGTTCAAAGATCAGCTGGCTCCAATTCTCGTGGAGGTCTTTAGAGACAGCCTGGAAGGAGGTATCTTACCCCCCTCTATGAGAGAATCCTCCTTGATCTTGCTATCTAAAGGGAAGGATCCAAAGCGAGTTGAGAACTGGAGGCCTATTGCCCTTCTTAATACTGATAGGAAGCTTCTCGCAAGGATACTTTTTGCTAGATTGTTTTTGTTTTCAGGCACTTTGTTGTCATCTGTCCAATTCTGCACGGTGAAAGGGCGGAGCATTTTTGGGGCAGTCCTTACTATTAGAGAGGCCCAAGAATTATGCAAAGCTCAGAACATCGGGTGCTACTTTCTTTCTTTGGACCAGGCTAAGGCCTTTGATCGAGTGGATCATCAGTACCTGTGGGCAACTTTAGCAAAGTATGGCATCCCGGGACAATTTATTAAGTGGCTTTCTGTTTTGTACCAAGGGGCTGTAAGCTTCCCACTAATCAATGGATGGCGTGGTGAAAACTTTGAGGTTGGGGCCGGGGTGAGACAGGGGTGCCCTTTGAGCCCTCTTCTGTATGTGTTTGCGATCGATCCCTTTCTTAGGAGATTGCAGATGAGTGGTTTGAAGGGTCTCCCTGTGGCTCGTGGCCAGCGCCTTAGATCAGTAGCCTATGCAGATGATGTGACAGTGATGATCTCATGTCCAGGAGATGTGGGAAAGCTGAGTGAGACCATCAGAAACTACTCAGAGGCCTCTGGGTCTCTTGTCAACATGGATAAGTCGGAAGCTTTTTGGTCGCTGGACAAGGAGCCTGATTTTCCACTTCAGGAATTCCCAACTGCCCCAGACCAGATTAGAATCTTAGGGATTAAATTTGGGAGGGGAGATCTCAGTAGGCAAAACTGGGAAGAGAAAATGGATGCTGGAAATGCAAAGGTACAGCGATGGAAGCACTGGAGGCTGTCCTATAGGGAAAGGGTGAAGCTCGTGAAGACTTACTTGGTCCCTATCTTTTTGTTTGTTTCCTGTGTGTATCCATTACCAGAAGCTCTCTATGCTCGGATCCACAGTCTGTTCTTTCAGTTGATCTGGGGGAATAGGCTGAATCCCGTTAAAAGGGGTATTACTTACTTACAGAGGAAGATGGGTGGTCTGGACATGCTGTGTCCAGTGGCTTTCTTTGGCTCAATTTTCCTGAAATTTAATTTTGGGAACCTGGGCCAAAGAACTGATTCCCTGTGGGAGTGTTGTGTCAGGCGCTGGGCATTGCCTCTGGTGGGAGGCTGGGTACATGGCGGTAGCGTGAAGGAAGTCCGGGTGCGTGGTTTTCTTCCATCACATCTGGAGCTGGGGCTGAAGTTGCTGAGGAAGTGGGATGTTACTTTGGAAGAGCTCAGGTCGGCCTCTAGAAGGCAGATTTATTGGAGAGTCCTTGAGTCCTATTTTGCTGCTCCTCTAGCCTTGAAGAATTGTACAGGTGATGTTCTGTCCCAGAGCCTTCGGTGGCTTAATGACAAAAGAATCCCCCCAAAATATTTTGATATCAGCTGGCTTGCCCTTCAGGGAAGGCTTTTTGTCAGGGGTAATCTACGGTATCTAAACCTTACTAGCAGGGAGTGTCCATGGGGATGTCCTACAGAGGAGACACAGGAGCACTTTTTGGTTAATTGTCCTGTGACAAAGGTTGTGTGTCAGAAGCTATCAGAAACCCTGAAGGTGTCATACATTGGGCAATTGTCTTACACTGCTGCTGCCTATGGCATTTTTCCTGTTCATCATCCTCTGGACCAAGGTACGATGTACATGATAATAACTGTGATGAGGTATTATTTATGGCACTATCGTTGTGGGCAATCCCTTGACCGGAGGGCTGTTTCTATTGACCAGATAGTGAAGTCTACAGTTGATGAGTTGGGTTTCCTGAAGGGGAGAGAAGTAAGAGCAAGCTCTCAGAATTCCACAAAATGGAGAGGTGTAAGGCTGTGACTGTCCTCCTGTATTATGTATGCTTGAACTTTTTGAGATGTATATACTTTGAGTCTCATACAAATTTCTTTTTGTTTAGAACTCAGAATAAAATGTTAAGCAGTTGTACCCACCAACCTCAGAAGCAGAGATTATGCTTATGTTTTTCTGATGGGAAAAAGCAAAAAGACTGCAATCAAGCCAAATGCATTTTCCTTTGTTTAAACATGAAGACTAAATATATGTATGTGGGGAGGAGCTGTGTTATGGGTGGCCTGTTGAAGGACTTAAAGGTCACACGATGTGAGCCTATTTGGTGGTGGTTTTGGGAGGATTTATGGACAGAGGAAAAACTTTTGAAATGGATTGGGTTTGATGTTGGCATGCTACCAAATAATGGACTCTCCGATCTTTTATTTGATGATGGATAATATGTAAGTTTTTGCTATGTATTATGGCTTGATTCTCTTTGTAAATTGCTAAGTTTTTACAAATAAAAAATACCCTTCCCAGAGACTATTATCCCACTGTTACTATAGGCACCATCTCTCCTTACTATACCTGCTATCCCACAGTCACACTCCCTTCCCAGAGACTATTATCCCACTGTTACTATAGGCACCATCTCTCCCTACTATACCTGCTATCCCACAGTCAAACTCCCTTCCCAGAGACTATTATCCCACTGTTATTATAGGCACCATCTCTCCCTACTATACCTGCTATCCCACAGTCACACTCCCTTCCCAGAGACTATTATCCCACTGTTACTATAGGCACCATCTCTCCCTACTATACCTGCTATCCCACAGTCACACTCCCTTCCCAGAGACTATTATCCCACTGTTACTATAGGCACCATCTCTCCCTACTATACCTGCTATCCCACAGTCACACTCCCTTCCCAGAGACTATTATCCCACTGTTACTATAGGCACCATCTCTCCCTACTATACCTGCTATCCCACAGTCACACTCCCTTCCCAGAGACTATTATCCCACTGTTACTATAGGCACCATCTCTCCCTACTATACCTGCTATCCCACAGTCACACTCCCTTCCCAGAGACTATTATCCCACTGTTACTATAGGCACCATCTCTCCCTACTACGCCTGCTATCCCACAGTCACAGTCCCTTCCCAGAGACTATTATCCCACTGTTACTAGTGATGGGCGAATTTATTCGCCAGGTGCGAATTCGCGGCGAATTTGCGCGATTCGCCGTCGGCGAATAAATTCGCGAAACGGGCGCGAAAATTCGCGGAAAAAAATCGCCGGCGTCCAAAAAAAATATTCCGAAAAAACGGACGCCGGCGTCAAAAACGAGACGCCGGCGCCGTTTCGCGAATTTTTCGCCGTTTCGCGAATTTCGCCCGAAATTCGTGAATTTTTCGGCGAAGCGAAACTGCACAAATTCGCCCATCACTAACTGTTACTATAGACACCATCTCTCCCTACTATACCTGCTATCCCACAGTCACACTCCCTTCCCAGAGACTATTATCCCACTGTTACTATAGGCACCATCTCTCCCTACTATACCTGCTATCCCACAGTCACACTCCCTTCCCAGAGACTATTATCCCACTGTTACTATAGGCACCATCTCTCCCTACTATACCTGCTATCCCACAGTCACACTCCCTTCCCAGAGACTATTATCCCACTGTTACTATAGGCACCATCTCTCCCTACTATACCTGCTATCCCACAGTCACACTCCCTTCCCAGAGACTATTATCCCACTGTTACTATAGGCACCATCTCTCCCTACTATACCTGCTATACCACAGCCACAGCCCCTTCCCAGAGACTATTCTTCACTGCTACTATCCCACAGCCCTGGGGTTCCCCCAGGCTATAAAAGGCACTACTACAAGCATCATATTGTGCTACTATACTGGTGGAGCAGTCACGATTGCTTTTATAACTGGTGGAAACCTACCATATACCTTAATAAAGCAAATGAGGCATGTGAAAATCAGCTTTTAAAAATTATGCAAAACTTGAAGTGTTAGGATTTCTAAAACCTTATTCCAAATATAAAGCTGAACTTTTGTGCCACACTTCTACTTAATATGACAAAAAATCATTTAAAATGACACTATTATCCACCAAAAGTATTAAAGTATATATTTAATTTTAGGATAATATATATGTGTGTGTGTTCTTGTGTGTAATGTTTTTCTGCCTTTGTTTTATTCTTCTTGTGCTTTTGTTTGTGAATAACAAGAATGACTGAAAACTGACTGAGACTGAGCTAAGAGCAGTTGATTGATACAGTGGATATCTGTTAGGAAAATGGCTATACATGTTTTAGAATATTGAAATACATTGGTGTTGGCCCTTTACGGCTCTTAATAACGATTGCAGGCAAAACCAAACACTTGTACTAAAGATAACTTTTCTGGGCTGCTCTTTGCCTTCTAAATATTTTTCTTTTAAAGGAAAACTATACCCCCCAAACAATGTAGGTCTCTATTAAAAGATACTGAGTAAAACAGCACATGTGTAAAACCCTGCTTCATGTAAATGAACCATTATCATAATAATATACTTTTTTAGTAGTATGTGCCATTGGGTAATCATAAATAGAAAATTGCCATTTTAACAAATAAGGGCTGCCCCCTGAGATCGTAAGATTCACTGTGCACACATACAAACCACATGTAAGGTCACATGAGCCAATTAACAGACAGAGTTCTGCCTTTTGCTTCCTCATTTCTTCCTGTTACAGTTAGGGGCCGATTCACGAAGGGTCGAATATCGAGGGTTAATAAACCCTCGATATTCGACTGAGAATTAAAATCGTACGACTTCGAATATCGAAGTCGAACGATTTTGCGCAAATCCTGTGATCGATCGATCGAAGGATTTTTCGTTCGATTCGAACGATTCGAAGGATTTTAATCCAACGATCGAACGAAAATCCTTCGATCAAAAAATCACAGGCAAGCCTATGGGGACCTTCCCCATAGGCTAACATTGACTTCGGTAGCTTTTAGCTGCCGAAGTAGGGGGTCGAAGTTTTTTTTAAAGGGACAGTACTTCGACTATCGAATGGTCGAATAGTCGAACGATTTTTACTTCTAATCGTTCGAATCGTTCGAATTTTGTTTGAATTCGATCGAATTTAACCAATTCGATGGTCGAAGTACCCAAAAAATACTTCGAAATTCGAATTTTTTTTTATTCGCATCCTTCACCCGAAATTCGTGAATCGGCCCCTAAGTGTTGTAGTATTTCTGGTCAGGTGATCTCTGAGGCAGCACAGATAGAGTCACGAAATGGTGGTTCAAGGCAAGAGATGTAAAAGGGCAATATTTATGTAAATATATATTCCAGTTTGGTAAGATTCTTTAATATGTCATTCAATTTGATATAAACTATCTGTTGCTTAAGTATTCATTTTGGGGGTATAGTTTTCCTTTAAGGGGAGCATGACAGAAATGCATTATGGGGAGGATTTCCTGTTTATAACATATGTACACAAGGCTTTTCAAATCTAAAGCAATGGCAAGAACTTACCTACACATTTACTGAGGCTCTAAACTCGAGTGACGAGTGAATCTTACCCACCTAACAGCACAGATTAAGAAGGTAATAAATATACTGTCACTTTTGATACTGAGAGCTGTCAGTAATGTTCCATGTCAGACAGACAGCAGGACTTATGGATAGCGGGTCACTGGGGATGTTCTGAGCAAAAAAATTGCCAACAAGCTTTTCTCTATCTTAACTATAAGATATTTTTGCTTAAACAGCCCAGACATTCTATGTGGGGTGGGGGATTTATACACACAACAAATCAGATTCAATTTTCCAAGATTTCTTTTCCCATGGAGACGTCTTTGCATTCATGGTGTGGTCCCATCCAAGGATTAGATTGCATGGGGTTGTTTATGTGGAACAATCTTCACATATTACAGGGCAAATCATCTTGATAGAAAACGCTTTCAGCATCCAGCTCAGCGATTGCCAACAATTCTGTCTTATAATGGCGAGACGATAAACTCCCCAGATTGAAACGGCATGAACTAGGGTTCCTATTTATACACAGTCCAATGGGCAGCAATAGTGCAAGGGTCGTCTCACACCATCACAGTACTGAAAAGAAAGAGCGTGTGGGGCAGCATCGGTTTACTGAAAACAAATATCTTATATATTGATGTACTCCAGCCTAATACACACTGAAATGTCTATTAAATATACACCTAACCCCTTAGAATAACCATCACAGCTCACACAAACATGTAAAAAAACATGTTCAGCATGATATTCATACAGTATATTGAAATGTTGGGGCCTTAGTTAGTGAATTTAGCCAGTGCATATGTATCTATACTGTAACTGGAAACATTAAAATGAATCTATAAAAAATGACATAGGAATAATAAAAAAGGTGCATTTAGGATGTTAGTGTACCTTTAATACTGACCATGAATACTTGTTTCTGGTACAAATCTTCTCTTTGTTTCTTGAACACTCTGCCAAATTTGTGTGATTTATTCAAATAATGGTCTTATTACAATGGAGACTCATGATTCATGCTGTGCCTTAACAGCGGCGGCGTTTGAGACAGAGAATTCTCATTAAACCAAATTAGCATGGCTCAAGGGTTGGGCCTGAGGTCCTCGGGGGGATTAGTACAATGACAGGCTGGGTGCATCTATCCTCTGTCTTTTTCCTTCCTTATTAAAGAAGATGATCCAATGAATTCCAACACAACGGTGAATAACAGTGGAATAATAATTCAGCAATGAGGATCGGGGCACAGAAAGGCGCTCATTACCTGAACACACAAGAGCATGTATGAGCCGTGTGTATGCAAATCAACATGGGGGAATCACTGGCACACATACATTTCATTTATTATTGGGTGACCCCCTCTGATTAGATAACTGAGCAACACAAGTAAACAGATGTTAATCATCTAAGTCAGACTTGAAGGGATATTGATCAAGCAAAACAAACTGCTATTACATTAAATTAGAGGTGATAAATACTCATGCTAAAGATCATAATCCCAGATGAATATATATATATAGCTAGGGGGCCACATTGAATTGAAAATTCATTCTGTAATTGAGAATATTCCTTAAGAATGCATGCACATCCCTGACAATAGACAAACCGCTTCTAAAAAAAAAAATTCCCTAGGGCTACAATGTTTCAACTCCAAATACCCGAACAAAAGTGAGTGTAGCACGTGGCCATCATTGGGGGTGCCTGAGGGAGTCTTGTCAGTGGCCTGGTACCATAGGGGACCCCAAACAAATGCATTCTTCCCAATAGCTCAGGTTTGCCAACCATGAAAAGGGGCTTACAATGGTATGGACAAAATCTGGGGTGGAACTGGCACTTGTTTGGTTTTAATGGGGCATGGCATTACACATTTAGAATTGGGTAAAAGTAAATAACCTTTTTTTTAAAATAAAATTAGGATGCACTGAATACACTTTTTGGGATTCGGCCGAATCCCCGAATCCTTTGTAAAAAATTCGGCCGAATACCGAACCAAATCCAAATCCTAATTTGAATACGAAAATTAGGGGCGGGAAAGGAAAAAGTGTGAACATTTTTTTCACTTCCTTGTTTTGTGATGAAAAGCCATGTGATTTCCCTCCCTGTCCCTAATTTACATATGCAAATTAGGATTTGGATTCGGTTCGGCCAGACACATGGGTTCGGCTGAATCCGAATCCTGCTGATGAAGGCTAAATCCTATCCGAATCCCAAACTGAATCCTGGATTCGGTGCAACCCTAAATAAAATTGCTCCTTAGTCTACTTAATCGGCATGTCCTGGTTAATAACTCATGGCCCCTGAGGAGGTGGAGGGGGGTCATAAGTAGTATGAGGCCCCATGAGTTCTGATGGCAAGTCTACAAACCTTAGAACCTACTAGGGCAGCTTAGTGGCTCAGTTGTGTGTATTGTTGATTGGGTTTGCTTCCAACCAGGGCCTAATCTTTATTTGCTTTCTCAATGTTATGTGTGCTTCCTCCCACAGTCTAAATACATACTGCTGGGTTCATTGGCTCCTGATGGAACTGGCTGTAATGTTTGTGGCTGCAATCAGGGAATTCAATTTTTCTCTCCACTGGGGTAGGGACTGATGTGAGTGATTAAACTGTCTATAAAATACTATATAATGTGCCCCCACTATGCAGATAAAGTGATACAACAGCGATGCTGGGAACAGTGCAGTTCGGAAACCTGGATAGGGGTTCATATTCTAAATACAGGGCCTTAAACCATGTCTAAAATTGTTTTACTTGGTTCCCTTGTAAAGTAGTTGGGTAGAGTTGTAGGCAAATATATGATCTGCAAATTAACCTAAATAGATGCAAATATCTTCAGTGTTGTGTTGACTAAACTTTCTGGCAGAGAAATCAAGCTGTAGAATTATGGGTTATTTACATTTCTGATGCCTTTGGCCACAGGGGAAATCTCAAACACGTCGTGCCTGTGTTAGTTCCACTTGTATCTTCTCCCAGAAACCTCAACTGTGTGTTTATATAGAGATGTGGGGAGTGGTAATATTGTATACTTTGGCAGCTCTTTAGAGGTTTTAGAGCCTGGGATAGAACAATGTTTGAGAGGCCCCATTATTGATACAAGCCAACTCTGTCAAACCTATTAGTGGTTGGCCGGTGGTGAGAGGTTTATAGAGAAAGGGTTATTAGATGATTTTCAACTATTTTTTTGTGCTTTCACATACCACATCTAAATTCAAATTATCCTGATGTTAGCTGCACATCCGTATAGTTGCCCTTGGAGCTGATCAGTCCTTCTGCCTCCTGTTCCAAAGTTGGTGAAGCTTTTTGAAAACATTTAAACCTAAATATATACAGCACTGGAACGATAAGGAAAGTCTTGTTTAAAGGGAAACCCACATCAGAGCCCCATCAGAGCCCCTTTTTTTCCTAACACAGAGTACTTTTCTGTTTCTGTTTTTTACTTTCTCCGTTTGCTTTAGGCGCTGGTCCAAAAAAAACCCTTTTTTTATGTGCTGGGAGACTGAAAAGGAACGGCAAGAGAGAGCTACTCTGAAGGACTAGTGTTGTCATCATATTATTTTATTATTATTTTATTGTTCCATAATCAAGCATGGCTGCCCCTATAAATGCATCAGGAGAAACTACCCCTGGTGAATGGAACAAAGGTGGAATTCTTTTTAGAAAAACGTTCTTTTAAAAACATGGTGCTTGCACTCAAAAGTGCACTTTGCTCACTGCACTTGCAGTAGTAAATTACCTTGCTTATGAACAGGTTAGTCATTTGGCCGAAACATTCAAGAGCCATACCTGCTTCAAACCTACAACTTGCAAAGCCAAAGCAGTGTGCAAACTACAAACATTTTGCACACTGCATTGGGCCATGGGTAAATCACTGCAGGCAGCGCTGGGCCAAGCTACATTGGGCCCCACCGAGTGGCAGTAGTGAGACCCAGAGGGTCCAGGAACTGTTAAAACTGCCAGCATTTTAAATCCTCCAGGGCCTGAACTAGGGGAGCGCAGGCAGAAACGGTACATGCCCAGCACCCCCACACCATTGTGTCTACCCCTAGTTCTGGCCCTTGCTGCAGGCCACTGTGATATGTTTAACTAATACAGTACTGACTGTGGTAGTTATTATGTCGTATATCTCTATCCTTGTTACACGCTAAGAGGGATACAGAACAATAGTGGGACTGCAAAACGGTGTCTGAAACCTGACAGAAAAGCCACTGCTTACAATATCATTGATTGCAACATACAATAAATAAAATAGCACATAATAGTCTCTATGATTCATGTGGGCATCTGCACATCTGCTCTTTATCCCAGAGAAAAAATAGTTCTCCATCCCAACTGTGCTGGAACAACCCCCACTGAGATCTATTGCTCTGCAGTGGCTCAAGTTCCCCAAAATGCTTATGCCAACTTTAAACACTGGACAACTGTACCACCTCCACAATCCATTGCAAAGGCACTGTGTAGGGTTTTTCAGCTCTTTGCCACTTTACACTGTTTCTATGTAGGACACCTAATGATCCATGCCCACAATAAGAGTAACTTCTTCTGCTTGCCCTGATGCAGTGAATGTACACTACTGTAAAGATTTCTATTCTGTGGGTTCCAACTGTTGCTGAACTAGAACTACAGCATTTCCTACACACTTTTCAGATAGTGGCAAAAAAAGGGTGATGAGATTTTAAGACATATAGCTATCCCCATAGAGCCTTATGTCCCATATCTAGTTTATCCAGTGGAGCAACTGAAGTCATCTCCAACATGCCCCAAAAGGGAAAACGAATGCCAGCCTTACTCAAAAAGGAAACCAAACCTGGTGGTGGCCATACCCATTCTTCTATAGCTAATTTACATTTCACCATGTACCGTAAATTAACTAACATTACTCGTTTAGTGCCCAAAGCATTCTGCTTGGGTCATCAGCCTCCGTGTCAAGCAGCAAGTGGGAATTGCTTAAAATATTTCATTCAGCGGCTTGTTTCCTGTAATTACCATTAAACTTCATGCAAAACATCTTCCCTTTCATTTTATAGAAAAGTTTTCCCTATCCGGAATAAATTAGGGAGTCGTGAGTGTATGAATAATTCAAATTTCCATACCTTCCGTCAGTAATAATTATGCCAGCCATATTAGACTTAAAGTGTCTTCATCTCCATCTCACACTTTAAATGTTTTCATGATTAAAAAACAAATGCATGAAATGATGCCTCCTCAGCCGTCATATCTGGTCAGAGTGTGATGGGCCGGATGCATCTCCAGGAGGGGTCTCGGTGGTGTTTACAAGAAGGAACCGCTAATAAAGTGGGGAGGGATAAGTATTCTCATTTCCGCAAAGAACCTGTTGAAAACCATTTCTTGGTAATTGCTTTTTCTTGGGAAGCTGATAAGGCGATGAATCTCTAATTAACAGGTGCCTCATTTTTAAGTGGTTGTCCCCCATGGCCATAAGAAACAATGACCAACGATATTCATTTAAATCAATTTAGCCCAAATTAGACGCCAATGTCAGTATGACGATAGTGGCAGTACTGAGAAATATATTAGGCAGCAAAATGGTCATCTGTATAGAAAAGCATACGTCTATAAAAGTTGTATTTTTTATACTGGACTTACTGTACCAGCCTGGAAATCAGCCATGTAACACTAATGATCCAGGTGTAGCATTTCTTGCCTATTTTGTGTTGAAATTCTCCTTTAGGGCAGAAACACAAGCTCAGATTCGGGGAGATACGGGGATTCGGGGCGACTATTCTCCCAGAACTTCCTCCCACCAGCTAGAATGTAAATCATCGGCGGAATAGCAATAAAAAGGGCTTCGTTTTCCGAAGTTGCCTCACGAGAAAACTTAGAGTGACTTCAGAAAAAGATGAGCTCCGAGTGTCATCCCGCCAGCAATTTCGATTCTAACTGGTGGGAGGCAGTTCGGGGAGAATAGGTGACCCAAAGAAGAGGCGAATTAACGCCGGGTGACAAAATCTCCCCAAATCTTAGCGTATGTCTCTGCCCTTAGCGTAGAACTACATGGGCAATTTAGGTCCAATCCGACGCCAAGCGACGAAATGCTGGCATCAAGTCGAAGATAAGGTTAGTTGTAGGAATGTCGGATGTAGTCGAAGCGTGCACCCGACACAACACGGCTGTCGGATGCAGACGCTGCTTTCGTATCGTGTCGGATGCATGCTGCAACTTCAGCCGACATTCCTACAACTAACGCCAGTGTTTAGCCGTGTGGTGTCACATTGGACCTAAATTGCCCATGTAGTTCTACTCTAAGGGAACTACACCGGAGTTTTTATTAGATTTTGTGGGTCAGATTTTATCTGATTATGCCATGTAACACTAACAGCACAAGCTTTTGTCGGATACTACAAAATCTGATGCTAGAATGTGAAGTTGGATCAGATAAGTCGGATGGAGTCTTTTGTTCATGCATTTACATCTGACAGTCAATATATTTCAATGAGGAAAAAAAGTCTTTCGGACACCATTCATTTTTATCTTGTCGGATGAAGATGCAGCATGGAGAGTTCACTTCCAACGGTCGTGTTGTGTCAGAACGAAAATTTTACATGTAGTTTATACATTTTATAGATATACATATACTATTTTTGTATCAGTCTCATTATACTTTAACCCACGAGACAACAACCAACGTGTAGGATGCGTTTTGTCAATCTGACACATCCTACAAAAGTGCTTGTGGAGTTCAGTCCTGAAGGGAAATAGACTGAACTTTTGCAGGTCAGTAATAAGCACATTATTTAACAACCATTGGCTGCAAGTGTAGGGGAAAATATAAGACTATCCCACTGCTGACCAATAAATCGGTGGTGGATTGGTGAATAGTATTAACCATGACCAATAAAGAAAGCACTTGTGTGCCAGCCTTCTTAAAATTATAAAGGGCCCCAAAAGTCATAGTGAATTTCATATGGTGACTGTGGGTTATACTATTGTTTTGTGAATTAAATTGGGGAGCAACAATAGACACAGGCTGCAACAGGGCCCTGTACTTACTGCCTGTCATAGGTAAGGACAGGGTTGATCTGTGCTCACTAACACTGCACTGTGTGCTTAATGCAGGATTTTTCTCGCTGTCTGAGCATTTCTATGCCCCTAAGTGAGAGTCACTGTGAGCCTGACACATCCAACCGCACTGGGAGAAGTCTCCTTACGGAAGCCCTGGCCCGTCTATTTAATATCTCGCTGTTGTTTTGAATGTGTGATTTAAATCTCTTGACATCTGCCTAAGGAAAATCAGCTGGGGCACATTTTCCTCCTCAGCTCCTAACCCTATGCACACTTTTGCTGATGCTGTACAAATACTGATGACTTTGCTCCTTCTTGATGCCTAGAATGTCATCTTGACTGCTCAGATCAACTCTGTTGGCACACTGAGAGTGGGAGTCAGCTTTGTACTTTGGTGTAACCCTTGACTTACCCAATAGTGGCAGGGATAGGATCTGGATCTGTCTTCACTGGATCAGGACACAGGAAGAAATGTCCTGGCATTCTCTTTGCCACAAAATACAGGCACGCTATTCACTCTGTGGCCACTGTGCTTCATAAACCCTGTGGCTGCAGGGGGGCCCAGGAGGTATAGGGGCCCCATGAGGCCCTAATTCATATACAATTTCAATAAATATTGGAGAAAAAAGTCAACCTCTAAACATTTTGGGGGCCTGAAAAATAATTTGCTGTGGGGCCCAGTAATATCTAGTTACGCCACTGTGAGCTCTACAAACACCAGTGTAATGGAGACTGGCAGCCCCTTTTCTGATTTCAAATCTTGGGACATTGGGCTGTTATCTTATTTTATCAGTTGGGACGTATACCTGTTATTCTGCAGTGAGAGTTGTTGAGTTATAAGTGTATTCACACTTGTGCACTATACCACGGAGGAAGGGAGTGGGGGGCTCCTGAAACGTTGGTCTTTTTTCCGCACGATAAAAAGTTTGGAGGTACCTTGGGTACACCGCATGCAAAGTATCGCTTCCTCAATTTTTCTTTGTTACTGTTATAGTGGTCATGGATTAATAATATCAGTGGTCAATATTAGGGATGAAGCATAATTCATTATTTTGGGATTCGGGTGAATATTGAATCTGAACCCTAATTTGCATATACAAATTAAGGCAAGTAAGAGTTACAAAGAACCGTAAATGCAGTGTGCAGAAAAAAAAGTGCAATTTCTTTGTTTGTGTGATTACCGCACATGGTTTTAAGGATTCAGATTCTGTTTGGTCAGGCATTTGGATTTAGCCAATCCTGAATTTGGTGTATTCCTAGTAAATATACTTACCTATTCAACTTAGCGGTATATTTGATCATGTATCCATGTCGTCTCCTCTAAGTGTGGAGAGATTAAATTACAGGGGAATATTGAATGACCTCCAAACCTTCTAGAATTGTCATCTTCATATGGATTTTATATTTTAAGTCTATCTGAAGTGTCGTAGATTCATTAGTACACCCACTGGCTTTTTGGTACATCCATCCATATAACAATGATGTAACTCCAATTATACTTATTTAATTCCCATGTTCTCTAACCAGCACTTGTTTCTTCAGTTCTCCGTACCTAATCTAATTTGGTCAGCAAAGTTGCTCTAAGTCTCTTGGGCACCAGTAACCTTAATATTGTGTTTTCTGGGAGTTGCGGGAAAACTATATCTGTGGGGCCACAGGTTAATTGTCTTTAAAATCTATCAGGACAGAGGTCTGTCTTAATCAACATGGCAACCAGGATGTTGACTGAAGAGTTATTGGTACTTGTTGGTACCTTTCACTGACCTAGGCATATGCATACTTTATTGGATTTTTTTTATGGTTCAACTTCCTTTAAGGTGTAAAACTTTCCCCCCATTCCTGCTAGCAAGGGTACAGGTGTGTAAACATATTGCTACATTTACAATCCAGCTATGTATTCGAGAATATACTAATGTACTAACTCAAACATTGGAACTGGCTTTCCATCTGTACTTCCAGGAATATCTAGGAGAGAAAATGACATTAATAACTGAACTTCAGTACAGCTGTTTATCTGAGTCTCTCTTGGTGGGGGGGACCCCAAAAGCTTAGGAAGCACTGTTTTAGATTGTCAGCTTCACTGGCCACACAGTTATAAGGTAAGGTGAGCATTCATGGTAACTGTCACGGCCGGCACCCAATACCAGAACAGGTGCCAAGTACCCTGGTCTCGGCTCAGCTTCATCAGTAGTGTGACCACCGTTGGGCTTCGGGAGGAGCCCTCAGCTTACTTGGGTGCCACCTGGACTTAACGAGAGGTACAAGGCGAGATGTTCTGGCTAGCAGAGGGGCACGGCAGGTAGAAAGTCTTTTGGGCCGAAGGTCACGGTACAAATGGAGCAGGCAAGAGAATCGTCAGACAGGCAGGGTCGAGGCAGGCAGATAGCAAGAATCGTCAGGCAGGCAAGGGTCAAACCGGGTAATCAAACAGATGGGGTCAGGCAGAAAGAGTAGTCGAGATGCAGGCAAAGGTCAGGATTCGGATATCAGAATAGTCAGGAACAGGCAGGGATCAAAACCGGAATAGCAGATACAAATACTCAGGAACAGACAGCACAAGGCTTCAGGAACCACCAGAATCAAGATTCTATCATGGGCACTGGCTGGGAGTATGAATGGGCCTTAAATACTTTCAATTTTTGCGCCAAAACGTGCGCCAATGCGCGCTGGCGTAATTACGCCAGCGCGCCTGTACTTTTAAGAGGCGCGCAGGCGCGCGGCACACGCCCTAAGAAACCAAGATGGCGCCGGCGCTGGAGGCAGGAGAAGGAGCGCAGCGGCGTGGCGGCCGTCCACGCCACCGCACCACTTGACCACCAGGTATTACAGTAACTCACGTTGGCTTTTTATGGTATTAATCTTCCTAAACACTCCATCCAGATATTTATGAAAAAGTGATCATCGCAGTCATTCATTTCTATGACATTCTGAATGTATGTAGAGTGGCTTTTTACTCTAGAGGACTGTGGTGATCCCTAACTTCACTTTTTCATAAATATGCCCCATGATCTACGTGAAGGCCTTCGATGGAGCTGATAAATGTTCATGCTTTGCAGCCCAGATACAGCACATAGCAGATGTCACATTGAGTTGACTCTTTACTTTATCTCACTGAGCAGGTCAGCACTGCCGAGTCTATCTTGGCCTTTGTTCCATGGGAGATAACTAGACCAGACAAATTATGTCAGTACTCTGCTATATTGTATTATGTTTTCTGTTACTGAGTGGTCACAGGATCTGCTTGAAAACAACACAAAATGATATTTTACATACAGTATATATGTTGATATATATTGTATATATGTTGCTAGGGTAGAAAACCAGAACTTACCCATGTATAAACATATGACAACATTTATGAGAACACAGCAAGATTAATTCTTGGGGATAAAAAAGCTAACGTAAAGGAATTTATTGAGGGTCTATATCAGGGCTTATGATTCTGTAGTTTGGCTTACTACCTTTTTCTTATTTAAAAACAGTTTTGGGCTCCAGAGACAGAAGTCCATATTGAGGCAATATGCATGGACATGGGATTTTGTTTAATAGAACTCGGATCCTGGCAATATTGATGGATTGTGTCCTTATTGGTTAGAATAAGGCTACTGTAGGATTTGTGGCAGGCAAAGGGTCAGTTCCAGGATCAGCAACAGTATAAATAAGAAATAGCAAGAATACTTACCAAGGCAGAGTGACCAGCAGTGGGATTGGCCAATGAAATGGATGACTTCATAAACTGGCAAGATACCATAGGTCCAAACGAAATTAGAGATAACCGCGCACCTTACATACCCTGGTTTCTTCCCTTGGTGCCCAGTGATAGAGGAATCGGCCGCCTCATGTACAGGATAAGAAGAGATTTCACTGGCACACAAGCGTTGGTTCAGCAGGGCAAGCCCTTGCTATTTTATTAATGCAATGTGCAATGTTTCGGGGAAACTCCCCTTTGTTTGCTTGCACCGCCATCATCCAATTGTTTATTCAATGATTTTAATCCGAATGTTCAATAAAATTGATTTTACGATTACAGCAGCTTCATATTTCCATGGTAAGCTGCTAATGTGCTATTGAGGACCAGTACAGCACCATCATTGCATGTGCCAAACTGGCTCAATCACCTCAGTTTTTGCATTTGATTGAGATTAGGGCTTTATACAGACCATTTTAAGACATTCGTATTTTACTTGATACTTTAGTCACCTCATTGTCATTTTGGGATTGTTTAGTATACTTTTACGGTTGAAATATTAACTTTTGTCTAAGATTCCATTTCTATAGCAAATTAGCCAAGATTTCCTCTGTTTTGCACCATCCAGTCTTCCTTCTATTTAATATATGCCCAGTCCCTGCTGATAAAAGCAGTCCTACAACAAGATGTAGTCTTGCCATACTCCACTGTAGCTGTGATGTACTGTAGATGTGTTTTTTGGAGTATATGTAGGGATAGATTGCTTCACACACACTAACTAATGCCAAGCTCTGTTTTTGTCTCATTGACCTAAAGACTTTATATAATTCCTTGGTGATTCTCCTACAATTTAGCAAACTCCAGACATGCTTTCTCATGTGATTTTTGGGTAATGGCTTATTTTTCATCACCCTTGTATACTGGACAATGTTATGCAGAACTGTTGATGTGACTGACTGGGGCACTGTTACTCCAGTCTCAGCAACTGAATTGTGTTGCACCTTTAGAGTGGTTGTTATCTTCTCAGTGTCTCCTTCTTGTCTGTAAAGAAAAGTTTCAGGAATTTGTTTTTTCCCTGGCATTGTCTCAGGGGTTTGATTATTGCTTCCAGCATACTTTCCAACTGTCCCGGTTTTGACAGCTTGCAGTGCCGGCTGTTTATTAAAAAGACCTGAGTTTCTCTTTGATCTCCTGAACGAACACAAGAAAAAGATACAACCTTTCTGAAACTTAAATAAAATAAGAGCCCAGAATACTCAGCACCTGCAATAAGATACATTTGTAACAATTTATGATAAGCAAAGATACAGTTGTAACTATTTAAGATAAGCAGGTAATTTCACCTTCATTAGCACAATTGTGATAACACATAAAACATTGCCCTAAAACTCCCAGAAATGTGTTCAAACCGGGCGATATGCTCACAACAACCCCCTGACCCATTTATTTCACTGAAATACTGCACTTTGCTCTTCTTCTGTAGCTTTACCAGATCAGACTACATCAGGCAGGGCTATTATGGGGGACGACAGCCCTTTTCCTCAGCTAGATAATTCGGTGACACTATTAGGACCTGTCTTACACCCTTCAGCTATTTGTGGGATTGTGAGAGTATTCCCTCTTGTGTTGGGAGTTTCTATCCTATCATAAAAATGGCCTTAGATAAAGAAAGTCTGTTTATGATTCTGTCATATGTCACATATTATATTCTCTGCATTAGTGGTTTTGTACTTCACTAACAGAAGGAAAGGACTGGTATTATTCCTTCAGTGGTTAATGTTTACATTTTTTTTAACAGTACCCAATATATGGTACAGGTATAGGATCCGTTATACGGAAGCCCATTATCCAGAAAGCTCGGAAATTACAGAATGTCTGTCTCCCATCGACTACATTTTATCCAGATAATCCAAATTTTTTAAAAATTATTTCCTTTTTCTCTGTAATAATAAAACAGTTCCCTGAACTTGATCCAAACTAAAATTTTAACTAAAATGTATTTAAATTAAAACTAAAATTTTAACTAACTAAAATTAAACTAGATTAATTTATAGTTAAACTAAAATGAATCCTTATTTGAAGCAAAACCAGCCTACCAACCTAGTAGATTTAAGGTATGAAGATCCAAATTATAGAACCACAGGTCCCAAGCATTCTGGATAAGAGGTCCCATTCCTGTATATAAATAACAACCCATACCCTTGTCTCTGCAAAATTATATTTACTGTATTAAAGGGGATTATGGGGCCCATTGGTTAAGAATATATGGTTTAAATGAAATGTATCTGAAAGAACTTGATTTTGTCCAGTAAATAAGTGTAAGAATTGGGCAATGAATGGGTTAATAATATAATGCCCAAATAATGCCCACAACAATATCCAGCCTGCACATTACAAAGTTTTCTAGTTGGGCTATGGCATCCAAGGCCCTCCTTCTACTAACTATTTGACATATTTTATGTTTATTCTCTATTTCTGTATGGGAACACATAGGAAGAATAGAAGGGAGGATACATTAAATTTAAAGTATGTAAAAGGAGACTAGGAGATTAATGAGGTTGTGTAAGAAGAGGAGGAAACAAAAATCTTAAAGAATAGATCTTTGGTCTAAAGCTTTCTGGTGGGACCATGGCATCCCAGTGTGACAAATACATTTTTACCCCAAATCACATACTAAATTATTTTCAAAATGGACTTCCAGGTGTATAGTATCTAGGAGAGCAAATAGGCACTCTTTACAGATTTCACCCTAACTGAGCATTAAGCTGAGTTGCCCAGCTACTAGGCGGGCATAGTGGGCGCCCCTAGGCCCACTGCCATTCGTCGCCCCTGACCTCTCCCCTTTTATCATCCGGAATGGAGCAATGGGGATTGGCACACAGGAATTTTTTTTAAAAAATGGTTGTATCTCCAGCGCATCCCCACTGCTTTTGAACCAATGTGGGTGTGCTTGAGCAGCATGCCACCACCTAAAATCCTGCCGCCCTAGGCCCTGGCCTAGGTGGCCTTTCCACAAATATAGGCCTGTAGGAGGGCTTAAACCAATGTTTCAGAAGGTATAGAATCTATTATCTATTATTCTTGGGACCTGGGAATTAGATGAGTGGGAACATGCAGTGGGTGAATAGTATAAGCCCAACCCCTGCCTGCTAAGTACGGAAACCCCAACAGCAGCTGAAGAAACAGCAATCACTTTCCATAGAGCAATGAGCAAACTGTAAGTGAACAACTAAACTTGCCTTTCTTTATATTAAACATTGCAGACTCCAGAGAGTAGAGGTTGTGATAGGTGGCTCTTACACATTATACCTGAACTTTGTGCCCTGAGGGTTTCCATGCCACAAAGACAAGTTAGCAAATCTCGCTGTGTCGTCTGTTTTTGTCTGTGATTTGGTAGTGTATGTATAGAAAGCACCGGAACAAACAGAGCATGATGTCTGTGCCCACCTCAATAGCTGCCTTATTAAAATGTTTGCTCTCTACCTGGCCGCTGTGGGGGGCTACGTGCTCCTTGTACCTCTGGGCTCATTTTGCTGCTGGAGCTGGTGAAACAGACAGAAAAAAAGACGTCAGCTGCTGAGCTCTGTGCGTGCACTTGCTGATAACCCTTTCAAGATCTACCTTGGCTTCTTATGTTTACAAACAGGCACAAGTTTTGCACCTGAAGCTCCTAGCACCGTTGGGTATAAGATGTTGCAGCACTGTTGGTTGACGCATGGTGTAATGTGTTAAGTTTCTGCCATAATTCAAAAATGATTTGCTGTGCCAGCGTCTCCAAAGGATATGTGAGGTGTATAGGGTGTAACCTGTTTTATACAGTATATGTGAGCAGGCAAAAATAAATATTAGTATTATGGGAGTTTAGTAAAGGAGTATTTATGAAGAAGGCCTCTGTTAAAGCAACCAATGTGGTATTTGCATACCTGGTAAGAAAAGGGTAGGGGCAGATTCACTAAGGGTCGAATTTCAAAGTTAAAAATACTTCGAAATTCGACCCTCGAATTGAAATCCTTCGACTTCGAATATCGAAGTCGAAGGATTTAGCGCTAAACATTCGATCGAACGATCGAAGGATTTTTCGTTCGATCGAACGATTCGAAGGATTTTAATCCAACGATCGAAGGAAAATCCTTCGATCAAAAAAAGCTGAGCAAGCCTATGGGGACCTTCCCCATAGGCTAACATTGACTTCGGTAGGTTTTATCTGCTGAAGTAGGGGGTCGAAGTTTTTTTTAAAGGGAAAGTACTTCGACTATCGAATGGTCGAATAGTCGAACGTCGTAGTCGAAGGTCGAAGTAGCCCATTCGATGGTCGAAGTAGCCCAAAAAAACTTCGAAATTCGAAGTTTTTTTTATTCTAACCCTTCACCCGAATTTAGTGAATCGGCCCCGTAGTGTTACGGCTAGTAGTCGTAACTGCCAGGACCGACCCCTTAAGGTGGCCATAGACGCATAGATAATATCAAACCGAATTTTCATATGACATTTGTTGCTTGTATGGTGGGAAAAGAGCCGACCGATTTTGGCAGAAGACTTGGATATCGGTCGGCTCATTGATAGGGTTGGACGGAAATTTTATATTGGATGCCTTTGAAGGCACTCAAATATCGGCCATTGTCAGTGCCGAATCGTCAGAAACAGGTAGAATTCTATTGTTTCTACCTGTACGTGTGTGTATTGAAATGATCTTTTCCAAGAAAGATCGTAATTGTTGCGTCTATGGCCACCTTTAGGTGTAGTAGGAGAGCCCTACTTACTACAGTCTTCACTGCTGCTGAGCAGGCAGTAATCTTACACACAGCCAAGGTAGTCGGAAGCACGGTACCAAAGGATCAAGCAAGGTCAAAGTCATATTCAGCCACGGGTCAGTGGCAGGCGGCAGGATTCGGAAGTCAATAAATAGACAGGGAGTCAAAACCAATAGAAACGCAGGAAAATAGTTTGAGCGGAGTCAGGGGTACTGAAAACCAGCTTGGGCAATGAATACAGCCTAAAAGCACCTTTTATTTTGAATTTTTGCACCAACCATGACATCAGCAGGTTAGGTGATGTCACGACGCACTGCGGGTCAATCCAGATGGGCGCGCGTCCCAGAGAAGCCCGGGGACTGAAGCATCTAAAGGTAAGCACACGCGCCGGTCTCCCGGGACTTCAGGTAGAGGATGAAGCAATATAATAGGTCCTAGAGTAAGGTCACTTTCAGGGCACCAAGCTAAGGCATATTTTCCATGACAATTTGACACTGAATGATTATCTGTTAGGGGCAGATTCACTAACTTCGAGTGAAGGATTCGAATGAAAAAAACTTTGAATTTCGAAGTTTTTTTTGGGTACTTCGACCATCGAATTGGTTAAATTCGTTTGGATTCGAACGAAATCGAACGATTCGAAGTAAAAATCGTTCGACTATTCGACCATTCGATAGTCGAAGTACTTTCCCTTTAAAAAAAAATTCGAACCCCTACTTCGGCAGATAAAACCTACCAAAGTCAATGTTAGCCTATGGGGAAGGTCCCCATAGGCTTGCTAAGCTTTTTTTGATCGAAGGATATTCATTCGATCGTTTGATTAAAATCCTTCGAATCGTTCGATTCGAAGGATTTAATCGTTCGATCGAATGAAAAATCCTTCGATCGTTCGATCGAACGTTTAGCGCTAAATCCTTCGATTTCGATATTCGAAGTCGAAGGATTTCAATTCGAGGGTCGAATTTCAAAGTATTTTTAACTTCGAAATTCGACCCTTAGTGATTCTGCCCCTTAATGTGCATGTGACCCCCAAATTATGGAGCCTCCCCCCCTTAGTGGCTCCCAGGGCACTGGTTGTAGGGTCCCAGCCTTAAGGTTAATTAGGGTGAGATATGGAGCAAACCATAGGCAGCAGAAGATGGTTTTGACAGGGGTGGCCAGGACGAAGGGCAAAGGTGCCGCGTGTAGCGCGGCGGCAAAATTTGGCCACGCCCCATTTTGGTCACTCCTTTTGGACTCCACCCCCTTTCCTGTGTGCTTTCACTGAATTTTCAGGAAAATCAAACCATAGCAGTGGGGGCAAAATTTGCTTAAAGTCTGGCACTGCAGGAAGGGGGTAATAACACCACATGTACAATTTTAACTGAGAGCTGTGAATGCTGCACTACAAGCGCATTATGGGGTAAAGGGGGAAAAAGATTCTGGCACCTAAAGTACATTACATGCAGAGACTACGGGGTACTAAAAAGACATAAAGGAGCAGTAGGTACTGATCTCCCAAGAACATAATATAGAGAAGGCACCACAAGCACTATAAAGAACATTATATAGTAAGAAGCCGAGGCACTGGCACACCAAATACATACATATAGAACAATGGACAACAGCCACACAAGCAGTAAGATATAGAGAATACTGACAGGCCAAGCATAATAAAAACGTACAAGAATGCATTATATAGTAAGAATCAGTGAGCACAGGCACTCTCCCAAGTTCTAGCACCAACCCATGCACTGCCTCACTCTATTGCTCAGCCAAAATGCAAGGTATGAGGAACTGTAGGCCTGGAGCAGTGTGTAACCTGTAGTAGGGAAAGCCATGAAGTGACTGAAGTAATGTGAAAAATCTCTCACTACATGGATACCTTTTCTGCTAGTCAGACAGCAATGTTATATTATTATGGGGCAGTTGTACAAATTTTCCAATCCAACAGCATCAGCATAATAATTATATATAAACATAGTAATTTAGGTTCTAAAAAAGACACGTCTAGCCTTTTTAAAACCTGTCTAACTTCTAGCTGATACAAAGGAAGGAGAACAGCCCCTTCTAAAGCTTATCCAATTTGCTTCAAAAAATGTCTTCCTGACTCCAAGATGCAATTTGACCATTTTCTGGATTAACTTTGTACTAAGATCTTTAACCCTGTATTTTATGTATACCCCCCCACCCAGAAAGCAGGATGGCACAGTAGAAATTCCATGTATAAATACCCCTAGATCTCATAGCAGAATGGCAACTTAATTTATAAATCCCCCAGAATTCACAGCATAATTGCAATTTCATTTATAAATAACCCCAGAATTCATAGTAGAATGGCAATTCCATGTATAAATACCCCCAGCATTTATATCAAGTTGGGACAGTGGCAATTCCAAATATAAATAACCCCAGAACTTATATCAAGATGTCACAGTGGCAATTCCATGTATAAATGCCCCCAGAATTCATGGCAGGATAGCACCATGGCAATTCCATGTATAAAACCCCCACAATTCATATGATGGCAAAGGGGCAATTCCATGTATAAATACCCCCAGAATTCATAGTAGGATGGCACAGTGCAATTCCATGTATAAATACCCCCAGAATTCATGACAGGATGGTACCATGGCAATTCCATGTATAAAACTCCCCAGAACCCATAGCAGGATGGCAAAGGGGCAACTCTTTGTATAAATACCCCACAGAACCCATAGAAGGAGAAGAGAAAAGTAGATGAGCACATTGACAAATTGGCAATGATCAGCCACTCACCCTCACCAATGGGTGTTAAAGGGGTTGTTCACTTTTGAGAATACTTTTAGTATGATGTACAGAATAGTATTTTGAGACAATTTGCAATTAGTTTACATCTTTTATTATTTATGTTTTTTCAGTTATTTAGCTTTTTATTCAGCAGCTCTCCAGTTTGCAAATTCAATCTGGTCGCTAGGGTTCAAATTACCCTAGCAACAATGCATTGATTTGAATAATAGACTAGAATATGAATAAGAGAGAATAGAAAATGTAGTACTTAAAAAGTAGTATCAATACATTTGTAGCCTTACAGAGCATTTGCTTTTTAAATGGGGTCAGTGAACCCCCTTTGGAAGTTGGAAAGAGACAGAAGAAAAAGGCAAATAATTAAAAAACTATAAAAAATAAATAAGGAAGACCAATTGAAAAGTTGCTTAGAATTGGCCATTCTATAACATACTGAAAGTGAACTTAAAGGTGAACCACACCATTAAGAAATGCATAAAGCTATTAAAATAGATTTGCTATAGATTCCTTGACATAGATTTGCCTGGGGTAAACACGGTTCTAGTTGTCTGCTGTTCCTTTTATTCCTGTTGCCTCTGATTACATTATAATACATTTATAATAAGTTAGGGCCAGGGATTGAGACCTTAGCACAGTATTTCCATTTAAATTGTGCCAATACGTGTATATCAGAGTCCAGGTACAAGATATATCTGTTACAATGGAAGATGTATGCATCTTCACGTTTCACAAATATATAAGGGATTTTTCTTTAGATAGCATTAATTACCATTAAAATAATCACATGCAATGACGAGTATTGTACTGTAAGTGAGGGATGTGAGGTGAAGCTGCATTTTGACGATTTGTGCTGCACAGAGACAACTTTGGATATTGCGCTCTATTTGCACTGTATGGAACACATGTGCAGGCCTATCCGTGCATTCCTATGTACTCCTTACTCCTGACAGGCGCTAACACGATGCTCGCTTCTCTTCCAGACTGCAGCTGTGCGGCAGGCGGAGCTTCCTTTCATTCGCTGGCCACTTCAACTTTACCGGCTTGGAGGGGGTGGTGCAAAATGAAAGTGGACTGGCTGGGTAAGGGAGCCAGCCCAGATACGCACCAGCTTACTCACAGGTGCGAACGCGATGCTCGCTTCTCTTCCGGACAGTAGCCGTGCAAAAGGCGGGGCTTCCTTTCCATCGCTGGCCACTTCCACTACCGGTTTCTAGGGGGTGGTGCAAAATCGAAGTGGAGAGGCCAGGTAAGGGAGACAGCCCAGACACGCACCGGCTTAAAAGAAAAAAGGCAAAAAAAACCTGTAAAAAAAAAAATTAATTTTTTTTTTATTTAAAAAATGGTTTCAAACTGGAGGAGGAAAATTCTGGGGGGGCCACGGCCCCTGTGGCCCCCCTGGTTCTGAAGCCTATGGAGCAAACTACTATTTACTCTCATAGATATACAGTGGTCATTTAGGGTAAGATTTGGATTTAACACTTATTCATGGACCGAGATACTCATGGAACTATGTACTGAAGAACATATACTGAAGAACTGTAATCCCCACCATGAATATTGTCTGTGGCAGTGCTGAACCAAGCTGGAAGGACATCCTAAAGCAAGCCACCCTTTATACTGGCCACCATTACCTTTCGTTCACCTTGGGTCTCTTCTGCCTACCCCTAGTTCCTGCCCTGGTCTATGGGCCTTATCTCAGACTAGTAATATTAAGAACTGGCATGCCCTTTGGTTCAATGTTGTGATCATAGATGATATAGTACTAAAATCCAAATTAAATATATTGTGTATTTTTTAAAATATAAATTGGTATACTGTATAAGCAAAGGGTAACATTATAGTCTCTTATTTGCTTTCATATATGTGTTTGTTCCCTCTCATTAGACAAAAGCCTCATTATGCAATATCACAGTGGCAGACATTGTTGCAGTCCCAGGTTATTGGATTAATAAGGATGCCACCCAGGTCTGCTCCCTGCAGGACAGCAATGTCTGTGACATCCAGGGCCTGTGGCTGCTCAACACCAATTAACTATATTCCTTTAAAGATCTGCTTTCATTACATGTGTGGGGGCGCCTCTTACGTATTTCAGTAATACAGAAGAATTTGGGACGTTACGTTTTTTTGCCTCTCCGTCTGTACAGTAAATCATATTAGTAAATTATCAGAATTGTTATTTTGTCAAGAAATTGTAAAGTTTATTAAAAAAAGAACATAAAACATATGGTACATAATGAGAATAAAAATGGATATTCTGAGAGTGACGTACCCTGGTTAAAAACCTGGATTACATCTCTGGGTAAAATTATGTAGTAGCAGATAAGGGACATTGCCACATTTTCATTCCTGACGCTTGTATTTTTAGTGTTCTCCAAACCCCAGGCTCTCCTTCATATTTTAAAATTAATAACATTTGATTCAGGTTTTATAAACCATATAAACCAATCAAAGCTAACCTCTAGCAGGTGAGCAGTAAATGCAAACTGCTGATTAGATGATCTTGGTTACTGAGGGACAGTTTGAGAGCAGAACAGTCGAAGCATTTGTGTTTGGCCTCTGCTCCCAAACAATATCCTTCTAAAAATACAATGTAGCTATTATAAAATTGCATCATCATATTTTTTTTAGGGATGCACCGAATCCGTTATTTTGGATCTGGCTGAAACTTTTGCTAAGGATTCGGCCGAATCCAAAATAGTCGATTTGGTGCATCCCTAAAAACAATGTGATTATGCAATTTTATAATAGCTGCATTGTATTTTTAAAAGGATATTATTCGTAAACAGAGGCCAAACACAAAAGCTTCAATTGTATACTGAACCAAATCCGAAGGGAAAAACATTTTTTACTTTCTTGTTTTGTGACAAAAAGTCACGGATTTTCCCTCCCTGCTCCTAATTTGCATATGCAAATTAGGATTCGGATTTGGTTCAGCCAGGCAGAAGGATTCGGATGAATCCGTATCCTGGATTCGGTGCATCCCTAATTTTTTTACATGTATTTAGGCCAGAGATGTCTACCCTGTAGCCCTTGACTTGTACCTGAACTACAATTGTAATTGAGATGGTGAAAATATGCATTTCTGTTCTGATATGCATTTCAAGTTCTGTTTTTCACATGAAGGTTCAAGTTTCTCAAGCCAAAAGGTGAGCGATCAGCAGGGGTCCATGGGTGAAATGGCAGATTGGGGTGTGATCTAAGTAAATTAGGGTGTTGCCAAATGTGTACTGATTCTTTCCACTTAAGACCACTCAAACACTAAGCATTTCATTTGGCACCCCAGGAACATTTTGCACGCTTGTGTTGCTCTCTTTTTAGATTTGAATGTGGCTCATAAATACAAAGTTTGGGGACCCCTGTCCTAGATGTTCTTAGAAGCCCTGCTTGAAGGTCACTCAGAGTAAGACTTGAGGTGAGCACAGGTTTAGTGATGTAGAAGTCTGTGAGACCTTTAGGGGTTTTGGGTCCTGAAACCTCCCTTCCACAAGAACAACCCCATGTTGTGCCATATCCAGTACCATGCTCTGAATGCCAAGGTTTTGAGGATGCAGTTTGTTTGTAGCTACTTTACAGGAAAGACCACAGCAATTTGTTGTTTGAGAAGCATAAAAAGAAACAATTATTATTGCGGGTCACCATGCACAGGGTTAAGCCCCAAATATATCCTTAATACTCAGAATAACCCCTCAGGTTTGTCCTGTTTCAAGATAGCAGTTTTTCTTGGAAGCCATAATTGCTGATAAAGGGTTTCACATCTTTGGGAGGTGTAACGTAAAAGTGACAAATTAATATGACACTGATTCACAGTGACAAGTGCTGGGATTTCTTGCTGGGAGATATGTGGCAAATGTAGATATGACACAAGGACCTTGATATAAAGTGTCAGTGGGAGGCAGATGCTGTGCCTGAGATGGGAAACAGTATCATCTTGTATGTTTTCAGCAGAGAGAATCCTCAAGTTGCCTGTTCTACACCATCCCACGGGGGAGAAGCTGGAAATACAAAGATGCCACTCAAGAAAGAAGAGTGGGTGGGTGAGGAGGAAATTGTCTTTAAGAAATACGTGTTGCATGTAATCAGAACAATTCAGAAGCTTGATGTGACAAAGTGGCTGAAAGTTGTGCAAACTGGGACATCAGCTAGTATATCTGAAGATAAAAATGGCCACTAAGGTGCCTATATTTTCAGTGGAGAGACTTTTTTTAGTTTGAGATATAACCGAACTGGGGATTTTTTTAGTCCCTAAATCATATTAGGCTGCAATAAAGAGATAATCAAAAAGCTCTTTTCACACATTTGCTGCTGTTTCTTTTAGCCTTAGAGATGTTAAGGGGAACTTCACCCAGAGCCACGCCAACCCAGAAGTGCACCCAAGGCAAGCCCCCAACTTCACCCACCTCCCACAACTCTCCCTCTGTTTGACATCTCCTCTTTCCTAACAATTTACCCCAGCCGCTACCACAAGCAGACCCTGTGGCCGCAGATTTAACATTACTGTTGTCTATTAAGTAGGATAAATTTAGACACAAATTTTATGGGAAGGTGAGGACCCATCACAGTGGTCTTTGCTTTGGTCCCAGGATTAGAGAAGAGATTAATATTGCCAGCAAAGTTTTTGCTAAAACACCAGATCCAGACAAGTGTGTGTGTGAGAAGAGAAAGGCACTGGCCAGACAGATCCATCACTTCCCCAGGCACCTGCCAGAGCTAAAAAGCTGGAATGAATATCTCAGCCCCCAGAGGAGACTTTCTCCTCGTCACGTCTTTTGCGCGATTATCTCCCCGAACTGCCTCAGCGTCTTTTCCCCATAGGCTACAGCGCAAAATCGTCTGCGCTAATGCACACGCGGCGATGCGTTTTCAATAGTCGCCCAAAGTTGCCTCAGTGAGGCAACTTTGGGTGACTATTGAAAACACATCGCCGCGTGTGCATTAGCGCATCCGACTTTTCATTATAGCCTATGGGGAAAAAGACGTGGCGATAAGTCGCCAGGCGACAAAATCTCCCCGAATCTCCTCGTCTGGCCTTACCCTAAGCCTGAATGTCCTCCTTTTGGCCAGGACACCTTTTGAAAGTCAAATTTTTGGTCAAGACTTCCCTTAGCTCATGAAATGAAGATATTGGTGTATAAGAATATATAGAAGACGGAATTCACCCAAAATCTCACTCTGACCATTGTCTTAAAGGCATCAGAGGGGGTGACCCACCTAGTGATTTGAGAACATTCTCTCTGTGACTCGTCTGTGCCTTCACACCTACAGCCAGAACAAAGACATACAGTAGAATAGTATTGTATACCTTAGTGAAGTGGAACAGAGATTTATCATCATATTTTATTGTCCCGTTGCAAACCTCCAAAGGAATGTGTCTAGAAGGCAAGGGGACTAAGAAGGTAGTATGGGCTGAGACAGAGGAGGAGTGCTAAAGAACTCAGAGAATGGCTCCTGAAACCTGGGGTGGCCTCTTAAAGGAGAAGTAAAGCTACCAAGGCAGTTTGTTGCCAATTAGATTTTTATTCTTTAGAGTAATCAGCTCTAGACACTGTCTCTGTTTGTTTAGGATAGCAGCTGCCATATTAGCTTGGTGTGATATCACTTCCTGCCTGAGTCTCTCCCTGCTCGCTCATAGCTCTGAGCTCAGATTACAGCAGGGAGGAGGGAGAGGGAGGGGG
The DNA here is from genome assembly GCA_038501925.1 of Xenopus petersii. Lineage (NCBI taxonomy): Eukaryota > Metazoa > Chordata > Amphibia > Anura > Pipidae > Xenopus > Xenopus petersii. Next base: position 116,138,838 of record CM076679.1, on the reverse strand, counting down.
AAAGGACCAAACTGAGCATGCTCATGCCCAAGCCCTGGAGGCTTAAGCTGAAAACAGGAAGTCTGATACTGAAGCCCAAGTATACACAATAAAAGGAAAGAAATGAAGTGTTTCTTTTGACAGAGGACTCTGAGCAGCATTAATTTGAGGGTTTACTGGTGTATTTATATAGACCTTTCTGATAAAGCTTACTTAGTTTTAATCTTTCCTTCTGCTTTAAAACATGTGAAGGAAAAGCAACAGCGTGTGGCTGCTGGAGGGAGATACAGGGATCAGAATTGTAGCTATTATTGCTCCTAGGGACATGAATGGAATCATCAACTGGAGGCTGGAGCAAGCTCTACAGTAGATCAGCTAATAGACTGTGAACTACTGTAAAATGGACCAAAAGCCTGTTCAAATAAAACAGAGAGAAAATTACATCAATGACCTTTAATTTCCCTGGCCACGGCCATGGTGTCTGTCACATATACAGGCTCTGGAAGTCCAGTATGAATATCGAATAGACATTTTGTTCAGTAGGGTACATACCTTAACGTTAGTGTCTAAGCTTTAAGTGTACATTTACTAAAGAGCGAAGTGGCTAACGCTAGCGACTTTTCGACAGCGTTGCCACCTGCAGGGACATCGTCAATTTACTAACAGGCGCAGACGCCAATTCGAGACCGTCGTTAGCGTTAGTTTGCACTCTATCACCAGGCAACTTTTCGCTCTAGCGAACGAATGTTACTCCGCAAATTCACTAAAATGCGGATTTTACTGAACGTTACCTCTTTAGCCAAAGTTGCCTTCGCTACCTCAGACCAGGCGAAGTGCTTAAAAGAAGCTAGATTTTCCTCAATCTTCTGTCACTTACATTATATTCTGTGACCCGAAAATGCATCAAAGTTCAAAAATGCTGCCTGCCTGCAGAATTCCTAAAAAAAATGTTGTAACCAGCCTCCTCCATACATTTTCCAACATATGGAACATTAACTTTACAGTGGGCTCATGTTTAGGGCATTAAAATAACTCTATACTCTTTAATATGGTTCCCTGGACTTGTGGTTTAACAGTGGAAATGTTAAGTATTTGAACCAATATTGACAATAAAGACGTCTATACAGCTTTAAATTTCCCACCCTATGCAAACTGACCTGAGCGAATTTTCGCTAGGCAGAAATGAACGCTAGCGTATATTTGCTTTGAAATGCTTGCATTACCGAAGTACCGGTAGCAAAAATTCTAGCTAGTGTGCGGAGCCCAGGATGAAACTCCGCATATTAGTGAATTAGCGTTGTCTGAGCGTATTTGCGCCTGGCGAAGTGTTGCGCTAGGTGTGAAGCAGACGAATGGTGAATTTTCACTGGTTAGTGAATCTGCCCCTAAGTCTTTAGCTACTAATAAGACATTAAAATATTGATTTTAAAAAATAATTGTGAACAGGTCAAATATACTGAATGCTGCAGGTGTTGCTGCTGTATTTAAGTTACTGTAAAAAGGAACTTACAAATTTGAGTTCAGTACATTGCGCAGTACATTGCAGTACTCCCGGCAGCTGGCACATCTCCAGCTTGTGAGAATTATGGATGGCATATGATAATAAACTCAGAATTAACCAGCGAGACTAATTCCAGGCCATGTACAGTCCTGCTTTGACACCATTTCCAGCCACAGGAGCTAATTACAGCTCTAAGGATGCAATGAGCCGTGTAACAAATAGATTTCATTACAGATCTTCATGTAAATACATTTCATTGAACAGAGATTGTGATTTAAAGTGAATAATTGCTATTAACCATAATATGTCTACTGGTTTGGATTTCACAAGGTCACAATGACATCCCCTTGTACTGTCCACGTGAGGAGTCAGGCCTTCTTGTGGGGGGAATGTTGTACAAGAAAAGGCATATGATTATTGAGCCCCATATCCAGTGTTGGGTTGGTGTGTCAGGGGCCCACTGGGAATGCCACATAGAGGACCCTCCACCCCAGCCATAGAGACCCTTGACACTGATGCGAATCCCTCCACCGCACCCTCCTCCAACTCGTACCTCCAAGTTGCACCACTAACTTAAGGTGGCCATACACGGATAGATCCGCTCGTTTGGCGATGTCGCCAAACGAGCGGATCTCCCTCCGATATGCCCACCTTCAAGGTGGGCAATGTCGGGCAGATCCGATCGTGGGCCCTAGGGCCCAACGATCGGATCCTAGCTCTCACAAACGGGCGGTCGGATCGCGGGACCGCATCAACGAACAGATGCGGCCGCGATCCGACGGGATTTTTAACCCCATCCGATCGAGATCGGGGAAGCCCGTCGGGGGCCCCCATACACGGGCCAATAAGCTGCCGACAGCTTTTATCGGCCCGTGTATGGCCACCTACTTGCTGCTGCCTTCAACCTCTGCAATCAGATCTCCCCGCAGACCAAGCAGCAGTTCTGGGGTGGGTGTGGCCCATAAGGACAGGTTCCACCATGTTTTCTCCTGTCAACCCAATTCCATGCTGCCCATATCTGCTAGAATGATACCTGCATTTTGTTCCACATCTAGTAATTCATAGCAAACATGGGAATTTCTGCCAGTAGGCATAGGTCCTACAGCCCCAGCTTGTGTTTTTCTAGGGGAGAGATCTCTAAACAGACTATGATTAAGTGCCTAGAGACATGAAATGTGTTTATCTACTTTGTGGCCTAAATAAAGTTCTCAGTTCTTTTACAAGCCTGTCGGTGGGATCTGTGAGTGCCTGCCGTTTTCTCCTTTGGAGAGATCTCCAAAGACAAAATTATTTTCCAAAGCAAAAGTCCACCATTGAAGATATTTGAACAAGTTCATACTGAAAATACATTAATGACAAGTACAACATGGGAAAGTACATTGATCAATCCCCCTTGTGTTTGTAGGTGTCCTGTTACAGTATATAGCTTGACTTGATTTGGTTGAGCTGTATGAGCTCTCTAGTGAAAAGCAAAGCTTCCATTGTGTAAGGATTACTATCTAGCTACAGTTCCTTCAAAGGAATAGGGCCCAATAGTATCTTATTCCTGGATTGTACTTTAAAGAGTGTTATACTGTATGACTTGTATTTGACTAATGAATGCAAGGATTTTTTATAACATACAGTTACACCAAAGGAATGCTGCAACTTTTGTACATGGAGGAACATGGCATTTCATCTCCATTTGTAAAGCTCCCCTCCCTTCCAACTCAGAGTGTTAATGGAGTGAGCTTTGATCCATGAATCAAAGAAAACAAATAGAATTACTTAAATTTGCAAATTCTGGATATTAACTCCCAGAGTCCCTTGCCATTGTTATTATTTATGGCATATAATGAGGGAGTGAATAGTTCTGCTCGGATTGTTCGCATATATATGATTATATCAAGATGGACAGTGCAATTACTGCTGATCTCAGCGCTAGAGGGAAGGCAAGATGTCTTGCTGTTATGGAAGACTTTTAAAAAATGATCTAAGAACAAAGAAAGCAGCATGTTTAACTACAATAGAGATATTAATTCTGGCATATTGAGAATCCAGTATTAGTGGCTGAATCCACTGAATAAATTAAGCATCCTAACTGGTAATGGGTCAATCAGCAGGAATTTAGCACAGGAGATTTAGTTTGCATTTCAATCTCTAATGGATAACTAAACAAGCTTGTTTCTGTGGTATGGGGCATCACCTGTTAGGGATGAGACACGTTCATATTTTGGGAGATTAGTCGCCCAGCAACAAATCTCCTCATCTTCGGGGTGACTAATCTCCCCCAAACTGCCTCCCGCTGGCTACAATATAAATCGCCAGCGGGATGGCACTCAGATCGCTTTGTTTTCCGAAGTCGTCCGAAGTTTCCTCGTAAGGGAACTTCGGTCGACTTCGGAAAACAAAGCGCAATGATAGCCATCCCCTGGGCAATTTACATTCTAGCCGAAGGGAGGCATATCGGGGAGATTAGTCGCTCTAAAGAAGAGGAGATTTGTCGCTGGGGGACTTATCTCCCCAAATCTGAGCATGTCTCTGCCCTTAAAGAACTAGACAGACTTCTTATTTTATGGGACTAGTATCCAGAATGCAGAGGTTTTATGGATTACAGTAATTTGGATCACAATAATTTAAAACTACTAACAAATCACTTAAACATTAAATAAACCCAATAAAATTGTTTTGCCTCCATTAAGAATTAGTAATATTTTAGTTAGGATCAAGTAGAAGGTATTGTCTGAATACAGAGAAAAACGAAATCATTCCTAAATCTATTAATTATTTAAATGGAATCTATGGGAGATGGCCTTCCCGTAATTCATAGCTTTCTGGATAACAGGTTTCAAGATAACGGATCCCATATCTGTATTGCAATATCCCACTAAAATATATAATTAGCCATAGGTTTTCAAACTGTGAAGCATTACAGAAGCACAAAACAGTGAATTGGAGCCTGAAGATCATACGTTTCTTAAAGGAACAGTAATGCCAAAGAATGAAAATGTTTTAAAGTAATGAAAATACAAAATACTGTTGCCCTGCACTGGTCAATCTGGTGTGTTTGCTATAGAAGCTCTACTATTTATACTATTTACTATTTACTATTTATACTATTTATGTAAACAAGCTGCTGTGTAGCCATGGGGGCAGCCATTCAAGCACAGGAAACACAGTAGATAACAGATTTGTTATAAAGAATCACATTATATACTACAAAGCTTATCTTTAATCTGCTGTGTATCCTGTGCCTTTTCCCCTTTTTCAGCTTTGAATTCCTGCCCCATGTTGACACAGCAGCTTGTTTATATAAACTATACTAGAATTTCTGAAGCAAACACACAGCTTTTTCCAGTGCAGGGCAACAGTACATTGTATTTTCATTACTTGAAAACATTTTAATTTTTTGGTGTTACTGTTCCTTTAAATACTCTTGAAATATTTTCACATGTATGCAAGCTTGTTGTAAGCCAATGGAATCTTGAGGCCAGGATGGATTAAAAACCCCTGCTTCTATACTGGCTGAAGCTACATTTGAAAAAAAGACACAATATCAGGCTCACACTTAGCAATAATAGAATAGTGATCAGGAACAAGCAAACTACTGCACAAAGGTTGAAACCTTTGAAACTTGAGAAAAAGAAGAAATAAATCAGGGATCATTTAGCTTGCAGACCACTCGAAGACTGCATCCTTGGTATAAATACAAAAATATGACACGGTCATTCTTATGCAGCTTAATGATATGTCATGTGTTATTTAAATTATGATTATTTCTCATGTAGGCCTCCCCTCAGAGGATAGGGACCTGCAGTAAAGACCCCTCTTCATCTTCCCCAGGTTAAATAATGTTGACTGAGGGAGGCAATATTTTCCATTGGTCAGTGCTCAATTCAGTGCTATAGGGGTCAACCCTTCAAGCTAGAGTTTATGGATGCGTCCCCGATTTGGTTTCTAACAGTGTGTAGTGCCTCAAGTTTGTATATTCTCCAAAAAAACAATATAATATATAAAAACAATATAATATTGCCAGCAATTTCAGAAGATATTTACTTTTATTGGAGAAATCTATAAAGAGAAACACACTACCCTGTCCCACTTCCCTTTAACCAATCACTTGATTACCCCTTCCCTTTAACTCCATCCTAACTTATACCAAGACAACTAGTTGCCTTTTCCTAATAATACCAAATACTGTTCTTTATTGTTGCATTCCATTATGCACTTCCATTTCTTATTCCAATAAGATTTCCTGGTGCTTAAGAGTTACATGGCTCAGACACCAGCCCTGCCAGACATTTAGTGCAAACCACACATTATTCATTTTATATTAAATGTATGTGGATGTGTCTTTTGAAGTTCCCTTGCCATTATCAGTACAATTAATACTGAGTACTTTGGATCCTCAGAGCCCATTTGTGTATCAGAGAATAGGTCGCCCAAAGCCTCTTCCTTTCCTTTGCTAATGATCAGTTTACTCAACCCAGACACTCAGCCCATTGTTCTTAACTCACATCATTGATTTGCTGTGCTGAGTGGGCGAGGAGTCTTTTTGCCTTGGAGGAAGAGTGTCTTACGTGCATGTCTGCACCCTATTTCTATTGGCAGCAAGTGCCTTGATTTTCTGAGAAAGGTGTCTAATGGAAAACATAAAATGCGGAAGAAATGGACTCTCCACTTCACATTCCACTTCATTCCTCTCTGTCTTGAATCATATTGTTCTTTATTACTGTGCTTTTTGCCTCTTATGTATTCCTCTTCACACTATTTCCCTTGTGGTAAACATCTTGAGAGTTGAGTAGAGGAAAGAGGAATCAGTGGAGTCTAATAAAGTCATACTGGGTCATACCGATAATGGTCCATCAAGCTAATTACATGGTTTCCCACTAGACCTGATGGGTTTAACCTTACACTTTTTGGACTGGCATTGAATTGCACCAAAACGGAGCAGAAAACAACTATTAGAGATGACTCAACCACCCTACACAAAATATAGGATATATAGGAGGAAGTGCCATGGGGCACGAAACGCGTCAGTAGTAAGATGCACTGACAAGTCTTCATTGTAAACAAATAAATAAAGACATTTTTATTCATCAAGAAGCCCGTGATTGTGTTATTGAAGAAGGTTCAGCTGCCAGGAAGCTGGATAACGGACACGTGATCAGAGAGCCCCACACTGGTGAGAACAAAATATAGGATATTTACACTATATCTGAAGGAAAAAAAAGTGTAAATATGTTTTTTTCATTTATTCTCATATATGTCATCTATTGTATCCTCAAAACTGTGTTTTTGTAACAAAGAAGTGTCGAACTTCCTCATCCTCAGAGCTCTTTCTTCATTTGTTTGGTAGTTACTTTGAACCACAGCAAGCTATGCCATTTCTTCTAATAGAAAAGCAAATCCTGCCTCTGTTGTGTATCATTGTCTGTTATCTAAACAGAATATTATGGACCAAGACTGAGCCTATATTCAGTTAATAAGGGGATAAAAGATTTCAGTTCACCTGTCCAGCTCTAGCTTACATTAGGATTATACAACCTAATATAGGCACAATTACTGTGTATATAAAGGACCACACAAATATTCTCTAGTGAATAAACAGACTTTCCGAGGTTAATTTATTGAGATGCTGGGCAGAAAAGTGCGCCCCTTAATGCTCATGTAGATTGCACTTCTGCTTGTGGTCGGGCTGAGCTCTGTGCCTCTTGTTAGATAAATTGTCAGCATGAGATGGGGAAGGCAACTTCAGTGGGTGCAGGCAAGCCCTGACCTTACTGCTTGTGCTTTATACCCTGCCTTCCAGTTTATAAATGACCCTGTCCTTCATCATAAGAGAGATGACACGTATGAAGCAAGTTTTGCTGAATTTTTTCCCCAAAGAGGTTGTACTGGCAAGCACAATAGATCATTTTGGGAAAGGGCTGGATACCTAGATAATCTTCAAGGAATTGCTTGAGTAATGGGCAGATTATGTTAAGACTTGCAAGTAATTTTACCTATGTAAAACATTTGTGTTTCTCTACGGATTCTGGGAAATGTGTCTACAGTATCTGTCCCTAGACTATTAAGGGAGATGCTAATGCTATTTTAAAGCTCAATATAATGCCAAGGATATGTTAATAGATATTCTGTAATGATGTCTTTATAGCTATTCAGTTTACAAAGCTTACAAGTGTTATCTACAAGAACATATGTCAATTGTTGTAGACATTGCAGATCTTTGGATCAGAGAGAATTATATTAGTGCTGGCATTGTTTTAATGATCCTAGAAGCTCTTTAATTAGCTTTGGTTCTGCTCTGCTGGCACTTTAGTAATTACTTTTGTTTGCCTACTACTGAGATGCATAAGCTTTTCCACACAGCAAATACTTTTGATTCTCATCTGTAATGCCAATAGCTCTTTTAAGTCTTTTACACCTCTTGAGTAGAGAAGCAGACATCAGAAAGTTGCTCTGTAATGACTCTTTAAGAACTTTACCAAAGACATTCAGTGCCATACATAGTTACATAGTTACATAGTTACATAGTTAAATTGGGTTGAAAAAAGACAAAGTCCATGAAGTTCAACCCCTCCAAATGAAAACCCAGCATCCATACATACACCCCTCTCTACTTTTAATTAAATTCTATATACCCATACTAACTATAGAGCTTAGTATCACAATAGCCTTTGATATTATGTCTGTCCAAAAAATCATCCAAGCCATTTTTAAAGGCATTAACTGAATCAGCATCACAACATCACCGGCAGTGCATTCCACAACCTCACTGTCCTGACTGTGAAGAACCACCTACGTTGCTTCAAATGAAAGTTCTTTTCTTCTAGTCTAAAAAGGTGGCCTCTGGTACGGTGATCCACTTTATGGGTAAAAAGGTCCCCTGCCATTTGTCTATAATGTCCTCTAATGTACTTGTAAAGTGTAATCATGTCCCCTCGCAAGCACCTTTTTTCCAGAGAAAACAACCCCAACCTTGACAGTCTCCCCTCATAATTTAAGTCTTCCGTCCCTCTAACTAATTTAGTTGCACTTAGTCTCTGCACTCTCTCCAGCTCATTTATATCCCTCTTAAGGACTGGAGTCCAAAACTGCACTGCATACTCCAGATGAGGCCTCACCAGGGACCTATAAAGAGACATAATTATGTTTTCATCCCTTGAGTTAATGCTCTTTTTTATGCAAGACAGAACTTTATTTGCTTTAGTAGCCACAGAATGACACTGCCCAGAATTAGACAACGTGTTATCTACAAAGACCCCAAGATCCTTCTCATTTAAGGAAACTCCCAACACACTGCCATTTAGTGTATAACTTGCATTTATATTATTTTTGCCAAAGTGCATAACCTTGCATTTATCAACATTGAACCTAATTTTCCAGTTTTCTGCCCAGTTTTCCAGTTTAGACAAATCACTCTGCAAAGTGGCAGCATCCTGCATGGAACCTATAGTTCTGCACAATTTAGTATCATCTGCAAAAATAGAAACAGTACTTTCAATGCCCACCTCCAGGTCATTAATAAACAAGTTGAAAAGCAAGGGACCTAGTACAGAGCCCTGCGGCACTCCACTAACAACACTGGTCCAATTAGAAAATGTTCCATTTACCACCACTCTTTGTAGTCTATCTTTTAGCCAGTTCTCTATCCAGGTACAAATACTATGTTCCAGGCCAACATTCCTTAATTTAACCAGTAACCTTTTGTGTGGCACTGTATCAAATGCTTTAGCAAAATCTAAGTAAATCACATCCACTGCCATCCCAGAATCGAGGTGTCTACTTACATTCTCATAAAAAGAAATTAAGTTAGTCTGGCAAGATCTATTACGCATAAAACCATGCTGGCACAAACTCATAGTATTATGATTTGCTATGAAGTCCAGTATCTTATCCTTTATTAACCCTTCGAAAAGCTTTCCTACCACTGACGTCAGACTAACTGGCCTATAGTTTTGAGGCTGAGAACGGGATCCTTTTTTGAACAGAGGCACCACATTAGCAATTCGCCGGTCTCTCGGCACTATGCCAGATCTCAATGAATCCTGAAAAATTAAGTAAAGATGTTTGGCAATCACAGAGCTAAGCTCGCTAATTACCCTGGGATGAATACCATCTGGCCCAGGACCTTTGTTAATCTTAACATGTTCTAGTCTCTTTTGAATTTCATCATGTGTGAACCATGCATCATTAGTTGTATTACTAGAATTGGGACTGTTAAGAAGGAAACCTTCGCTTACTGATTCCTCATTTGTGTAAACAGATGAAAAATATGAATTCAGAATCTGCGCTTTTAATTTGTTTTCATCAACCAGTTGACCCCCCTCTGATAGTAAGGGTCCCACCCCTTCCTGCTTCATTTTTTTACTATTACATATTTAAAAAATAATTTTGGATTTTTTTTACTGCTTGCTGCAATATCCTTTTCTATAGCAATTTTAGCTTGCCTTATAGCTTCTTTGCATGATTTATTGGCCTCCTTGTACCTTATAAATGATTCGGCTGTACCAGCTAACTTGAGAGTTTTAAAAGCACGTCTTTTCTTACCCACCTCAACACCAACGCTTCTATTGAACCAAAAAGGTTTTGCTTTGCAACGACGTTCCTTGCTTACAAGTGGAATATACTGACAAGTATATTTATTAAGCAGCATTTTAAAGACTTCCCATTTTTGTTCTGTGTTTAACCCTGAGAAAAGCATTTCCCACTTAATATGTTGCAGAGATGCCCTTATACTGTCAAAGTTTGCACGTCTGAAATTTAGTGTTTTAGTTACTCCCTTATAGAATTGTTCTGCAACAGAATCTCAAAGGAGACCATGTTATGATCACTATTCCCTAAATGCCCCTCACCCACACAAATGTTAGAGATGAGTTCAGTTTTGTTAGTTATTACAAGGTCCAAAAGAGAGTTATTCCTAGTAGGTTCTTGAACGAGCTGGAATAAAAAGTTGTCATTCAGCATATTTACAAACCTACTAGCTTTTTCTGTCTTAGCAACCCCATACCCCAGTCAATGTCTGGATAATTGAAGTCACCCATAGCAACAACTTGACCCAGCTGTGAAGCCGCTTGTATCTGCAAGAGTAGCTGGGCTTCATACTCGACACTTATACGAGGTGGTTTATAGCATACACCAATGATAATTCTTTTTGTTACCTTTTGCCCAGTCAAAATCTCTACCCAGAGTGATTCTATACCCTCACCAGTGCCAGCTCCCAAATATTTGCAAATTGCTTTGGCGTGAACAGCGGGATCGGTGCTCCTTGGCACATGACTTTCAAATGTTCTCTGTGTCAACAAACACCTTCTTCACTGGACGAGGAACCAGCCAATCCAGCTGGTTCTGCAGAGAGAATTTCATCTTGGCTTTAGGGCACTTTAGCGCATACTTTGAGGACTCTTTCTATTAACACATTTATTTGCTGTGTATCAGTTTCTCCAGATACTGTATGTATCTTTACCATAGAGGGGTGAGACACTGTCCTAATTAGGCATAAAACACAGCAGGTTGTTGCTTCTTGAAGCAGATTGGTCAAACTCAGGTATTGTTTGTTTGCTATTGAAAACTACTCTTGTGCAGTTTAGCACCCACAGTATAGTATTAAAGGGATGGTTCACCTTTAGGGCAGAGACACACGTTGAGATTTGGGGAGATTTAGTCACCCGGCGACAAATCACCTCTTCTTCGGGCGACTAATCTCCCCGAACTGCCGGGGCAACTTCGGAAAATGAAGCGCTCTGAGTGCCATTCCGCCGGCGATTTAGATTCTAGCCTAGGAAAGGCAGTTCTGGGAGATAAGTCGCCTGAAGAAGAGGCGATTGTCACTGGGCGACTAATCTCCCCGAATCTCCACATGTGTCTCTGCCCTAAAAGTTAACTTTTAGTATGTTATAGAATAGCTAATTCTAAGCAACTTTTCAATGGACTTTCATTGTTTCTTTTTATTTTTTTACTGTAGGTTTAGAATCATTTGCCTTCTTCTGACTCTTTCCAGCTTTCAAATGGGGGTCGCTGACCTCATCTTAAAAATAAATGCTCTGTAAGACGACAAATGACTTGTTATTGCTACTTTTTATTGCTCGTCTTTCTATTCAGGCCTCTCCTATTCATATTCCAGTCTCTTATTTATATCAAAGCATAGTTTATAGGGTCATTTGGACCCTAGCAACCTGATTGCTGAAATTGCAATTGGGAGAACCGCTGAATAAAAAGGTAAATACAGGTATGGGACCTGTTATCCAGAATGCTTGGGACCTGGGGCTTTCCCTAATTTGGATCTTTATACCTAAGTCTGCTAGATCATGTATATATTAAATAAATGCCATGGGCTGGTTGTGCTTTCAATATTAATATATTTCAGCATTAATTATATCTTTGTTGGGATCAAGTACAAGGTACTGTTTTGTTATTACAGAGAAAAAGGAAATAATTTTTCAAAATTTGGATTATTTACATTAAATGGAGTATATGGGGCAAATTTACTTACCTCTGAAATTGCACCAGCGACGGCTTCGCTGACATCGCAACACTTCGCCAGGACAACTCTAATTCATGAAAATCCGAAGTTGTGTCCAGGGTACCGAACACTTGCGAAGTTGCGCTAGCGATAATACGATAAGCAGTTCGAAGTTACGCTAGGGATGCCTAATTAGCATACTGCGTGAAGTTATAGTACAATGGCCGTACATGTTACAGCAACTACATTACACTACACAAGGCCAGGGAACCTTAATAAAATAAAATAGAGTTGTTATATTGCCCTACACATGTGCCCACTGTATAGTTTAGGTGCCATATGTTATCAAATGTAGGGGGGAAGGAGGGTACCCCCAAAAAGAATGTACAATCTTTTTCAGCCTATCACCCTGTAAAAAGTAAAAGACACCAGCGTTTTTTGGAATTTTCAACTATTTTTGAACAAACTCCTATCTACTCTATTGCACTCCACCTGGTCTGAGCTGGCGAAGTAAACTCTGGCGCAAGAGGTAACGTTCAGAAAAATCCACATCTTAGTGAATTAGCGTAGTTACGTCCCTTCGCCAGAGTGCAACTTTGCCTGGCGTTAGGGAGCGAAGTACTGCTAGAGTCTATCTTCTTCGCTAGAGAATTTATGACAGGGACCCTTAGTAAATCGGTGAAGTGGCAAAATACCGTCACGCGTTAGCCACTTCGCACTTTAGTGAATTTGCACCTATGGGAGGCAGCCATTCAGTAATTCGGAACTTTGTGGATAACGGGTTTCCGGATCCCATATCTGTAACAAGAAAAAAAGCCCAGTTTCAAACTGTCTCAGAATATCACTCTTTACATCGTACTAAATATTAATTAATTCAAACAACTCATTTAAATAAGCCCCTTTAGTTAAAACAACTCATTTAAATTACCCCTTTAGTTGATATCCTCTGTGCCACTTTTAGCCCTAATAAAAATCGTCAATATATAATATTAGAACGTGATACAATTTCACACCCCAATTATGGGTTTATTTACAAACGTAGGTGGAAAATTTCACCTTTATAGTTGCCTATAGCAACCTGTCAGATCTTTGCTTTTATTTTTTTATTCAGTGGGATTCATTGACCCTTATTTATTTAAATAGCTTCTTGTTTATTGAAGTGATGTCAGTGGCAATAACCCTTCCATTAAAGACTAATCAGATCCAGACTATAATAAAGACACTTTTTGATTGGATGGCCCTGCACCGGTTTCATTCTTACTGTGAGCCCATTTTGCTGAGGTTAGATCTGCACAAGGATGTCACGTTCCTGTCTTGGCTTTTCAGCTCTCCTTGTTCTCAGTCGGACACCGGCACAGTCACTTAGATTTGCTGATTGCCAACAGAGCAGCAGAGTGTGTACGTGTGTTGCACTAATCTTTGCTTATTAGCACCAATACCCTCCTCCCTGCAGAACATAAGACAGAGCCCAGGCTGGGCACGCAGGAAACTTCATGGAATCGGCTTCCAGACTATTCAGCTGATCTGTCTTCACAAACACATCATACAGACCATGCTACTTTGTCTAAGAAAGGGAGAGTGTTGCAGTGAATGAAGCAGGAAAAAAATTATGGATACCAAAAATAATGTTTAAAGGAGTTGTTCACCTTTAAATTAGTTGTCAGTAGGATGTAGAGAGTGGTATTTTGAGAAAGCTGCAATTTTTTATTATTTGACATTTTTGCCAGCATCTCCTCAATAGGCTATTTCAGCAATCTGGTTGCTAGGACCCAGATTACCCTAGCAACCATGGACTGATAGGAATAGGAGAGTCCCTAAATAGAAAGACAAGTAATAAAAAGTAGAAATAACAATACATTTTGTAGCCTTAGATGGGTGACCCCCATTTGAAAGCTGGAAAACGTCAGAGGAAGAAGGCAAATAATTCAAAAACTATAAAAAGGAAAACATGAAGGCCAGTTGAAAAGTTGCTTATAATTAGCCATTCTAAAGCATACTAAGAGTTAACTTAAAGGTGAACACACGCACAATGGGTCCTCGATATTAAAAATCTCTGTGCCCTTCAAGCTCTTATTTATAAGGCTAGTTCCCATAAGGACGATAAAATTTGGGGTAAATGGACGGACTGGGTTGTCTAGTGGATTAATGCAAAACCGCATAACGTATGGTTTAAATTAAAGTGTCCGATACTGTCGCCTTGGGTATTAACACAACAATTAATAGTTGTAACTGACTCATTGTTATATATGTATCTGATGCATATGATCAATGCACAGTATATTGTAACGTTGCAATGCCTCTTATGCTGTTATGTTAATAAAATTGCCTGAATTAAAAAAAAAAAAAAAAAAGGTGAACACACCTTTAAGGTTAGTTCTCTTTTAACTTTTTAACACAGTTAAAGAGAAAGATGCCTAGAATTCATTTTTCAAATGTGTATGAATGTTCTATGAATACTTCATAGAAAAATGAATGCGGCAGCACTCCGAAATGGTGAAAATCTGAATTTATTTGTGCCAAAGACTTGTCTCTGCTCTCCATTTCCCCCTGGAGGGGCGTGGAGGTTCCCGGCTGCATGGCCCACTCCCGGGCCCGATGCCACATTACTGATCCCAAAACACTACTTTTTAAAACATGTACTTTCTATATTTAGAGGAGTATAATGCACTGGCATATTCTTGTTTTTCATACACTATGCCTCTTTTGAATGAAAGTATAGGTGGCAAGCACAGGGCCAGAGTTCCTTCTGGTGTCAGGGCTGGAACGTGGAGTAAGGGTATGGGTGGCATGCAGACTGAGAGGGGTGGGAAATGGAGAGGTCAACTTACTAAAGTGTATGTTTGGAGGTCATATCAATTGCAAAGGTTAAAAAAAATCCCTTTCAATGGCAACTCCAATTGGAAAGCCCTACCTACATCATCGTAAAAAGCAAGTTGATTTGTGTGATCCAAATCATCCAATACCTTCCCTAATATTGATGCCAAACATATAGGTCGGTACCACATCTGCTTTTCTCCAAGTGAGGTAGGGACAATTCTTATTTTCTCTGCTTGTATGTATTGATATGTAGAAGTAAGAGAGCTACTGTTTTACTGTTTGTCTTATCTTATGAGAGAAGAATATGTTGCTATTCTACTTTCCATAAGGAACCCCCAACTGAGGGACACAGTATGATAACTTGAAGTTCCCACTGATAAATACAGATATATTATGTTGATATAATCACTATCCCTTATTGCCCTCAGACCTAACGATCCATTTTCCCTGAAATTCAGTCTTATTCTGTTAATTTTGAAGCCTCTCCTCTTTCAAAGAAGTGCATTGATTTTCTCCATCTGTGGAGATGAGGTCTCTTTGCTCGTTCTCATTTAACAATTTGCAAAAATCACAAAGGGTTGTGGGAGATGACTTCCCTATATCCGGTAATGAAAGTGATAATCCATTCCTCATGGCTTCCCATCTAGTTCAGAGTCAATGAATAATGGGAGAATGGATGAGATGACTCACCACAGCCCTCTCTGGAGTGCAAACAAGTTCCAAGTAGAGACCAACTGATAATAATGAGTCTTTTCAGCCCAGCTTTCCTCCTTTGCATGGTCCAATTTATGCTGTGTAATGGATACATTAGCATTTAACTCCCTATGTCCAGCTGCCTCAGGGATATTAAGATAGTAAAACAGGGCTAATTAGGAAGCCTCCAGCATGACAAAATTATTGGCAGGTTTTGACTGAGGTTTAATCATTGGTGATTCAGCTGCTCCATAAACATCTCACATTCCCTAGAAATTTTGATAAAGGGCAGGAAATAAGATGTATAACCATCACAATAATCACTCACCAAGAAGCCTGGCCAAACGTCTTTGGGTTTCCAAATGTGCAATACTTCAGCGGCATAAGTAGGTTTGTAGAATAGCAGAGCAGAGCTTGGGGTAACTGTACAACAACACAGTCACAGATGTAGGAAGAAAAAATGTGGGGAGGGTCAGTAACATCCTTAACATCTTGACTCCACATATAGTTATGGTGATTTGTGATACAAGGTATAATAGGAAAAGATGGAGCCTATAGTAGCAGTGG
The DNA here is from genome assembly GCA_038501925.1 of Xenopus petersii. Taxonomy (NCBI): domain Eukaryota; kingdom Metazoa; phylum Chordata; class Amphibia; order Anura; family Pipidae; genus Xenopus; species Xenopus petersii. Next base: position 116,122,837 of record CM076679.1, on the reverse strand, counting down.
AAGTGGGATAATAGTCTCTGGGAAGGGAGTGTGACTGTGGGATAGCAGGTATAGTAGGGAGAGATGGTGCCTATAGTAACAGTGGGATAATAGTCTCTGGGAAGGGAGTGTGACTGTGGGATAGCAGGTATAGTAGGGAGAGATGGTGCCTATAGTAACAGTGGGATAATAGTCTCTGGGAAGGGAGTGTGACTGTGGGATAGCAGGTATAGTAGGGAGAGATGGTGCCTATAGTAACAGTGGGATAATAGTCTCTGGGAAGGGAGTGTGACTGTGGGATAGCAGGTATAGTAGGGAGAGATGGTGCCTATAGTAACAGTGGGATAATAGTCTCTGGGAAGGGAGTGTGACTGTGGGATAGCAGGAATAGTAGGGAGAGATGGTGCCCAGGCCCGGAATGGCAACCTGTGGGCACTGGCAAATGCCAGAGGGGCTGCTGTATGGTTCCATAGAAAGTTACCATATAGTGGGCTGGTCGGGGGCTGTTTGTGCCTCAGTGTACTTGGAATGGCAGGGCCTATGGTGCCTATAGTAGCAGTGGGAATAATAGTCTTTTGGATGAGGCGGTGGGATAACAGGTATAGTAGAGAGAGATGGTGCCTATAGTAGCAGTGGGATAATAGTCTCTGGGAAGGGACTGTGGATGTGGGATAGCAGGTATAGTAGGGAGAGATGGTGCCTAAAGTAACAGTGGGATAATAGTCTCTGGGAAGAGACTGTGACTGTGAGGTAGCAGGTATACTAGGGAGAGGTGGTGCCTGTAGTAGCAGTAGTATAATAGTATCTGGGAAGGGAATATGTGAGATAATAAATACATCCATGACCTCACAAAGATTTAATAACTGAAAGCATTTGTATTTTCCCAGTTACACTTTAAGAAGCATTCACCCACATACAGTATTGTATTTATTTATTATAATCCATGATCTGTTCTGCTATAAGGACAAGACCTTTATGTCACACATTCCTCATCCAGGTTAATGTATATTACTGACAACATCCATCAGCAGAGAGCTTCGGGTGCTCAATTTTGTGTAAAGGTTAACGGGCTCTAGAATGGCTCCCTGGGGAGACACTTTGTATAATAGGACAGGTAAATGTATCTTATTGTGCTCCTAAAATGCAGATCCTAGAATATCTCAACATAAATGTTGAGAAATGACTTTGCTGCCGAACAGGCCTGAAATAAGGGTCTGGAGGCCTCTAACTGCAGCCACTGCAACTGCTTCATCTGCAGCCAATAAGTCTCAGCTGTGTAATTGAACTTCCTGCTCTGAACATTTTTAGACACGATTGTCGGATGAAGACGCAATATGCAGCATTCGCATCCGACAGTCGCATCGTGTCGGATGCACGCAGCGACAACATCCGACATTCCTGTTACTTACCTTAGATTCGGTGCATCCGCCGCAACGCCAGCAATTCATCTCAGCGTGTCGGAACGGATGCTATCGCAGGTAAAAGCACTCATGTAGTTCTCCCTAAGGGCAGAGACACACGCCCAGATTTGGGGGGATAAGTCGCCAGATGACAAATCTCCTCTTCTTCCGGGCTACTAATCTCCCTGAATTGCCTTCTCCTGCCTTCCCGCCGGGTAGAATGTAAATCGTAGGGGGGATGGCACTCGGAGATATTCATTTTCTGAAGTCACCTGAATTTTCCTCGCGAGGCAACTTCGGAAAAGGAAGCGTTCCGATTTGACGCGCGCCAATTGACACTGCCGTTGCATCCAATGAATTGTGCCAGGTCTGAGGTTGTGTAAAATAATGACATTTTTTTTAAAATTAATGACCCCCCTTTAGCTTTTTCTAATGCATCATGGGCATTTTCAGTCAGGAAGAAGTGAAAATTAAGCAAACCTAAAATAATTTCTTATGGACATGTTTTGCTCCCTTAGTGCTCTTGCACTTGTTTCAAAGGTGTCAGTATGTTGCACTGAGACTGTTGGTAGTATATTGTATAGGGTCGCAGTCATGGGAGGATTGTCTGTAACATCATGGGACAGGCTATGGGGGTCACAAATGGGAAGACAGGGGGCAGGCGGTAATGACAGATGTGGCCAGCCAGGTCCTGGGCAGAAAAGCTCTCTGCATGAGAACTGAGCAGCATGCTCTTCAGAGCCAGGCCAGGCACCCTAGCCTACCCAGCTGGCCACCTCGCCCCCTCCTGGGTTTGTGATACGCTCATTCGCACGTTGATGCCTCGTGGGAAGTTATACAGTGCACATACGATATTCAGTATGGAGAAGCCCGGACTAGGGCTAAAGGTGGCCATACACGGGCCGATAAAAGCTGCCGACACGGTCTATTGGCCCGTGTATGGGGCCCCACGACGGGCTTCACCGATCGAGATCTGGCCGAAAGTCGGCCAGATCTCGATCGGATGGGACGAAAAATCCCGTCAGATCGCGGTCGCATCTGTTCGTTGATGCGGTCCCGCGATCCGACCCCCGTTTCCCATGCCCCTAGGGCCCACGATCGGATCAGCCCGATATTGCCAAACGAGTGGATCTCTCAGTATATGGCCACCTTCAGTTGATAAAAGAGGGACGTAACCTGGTGCCCCTTCAACTTTGCACCCAAGGCACGTGCGTCTTCTTCCTACCCCTAATTCCGGCCTGGTGCTCTTGCACTTCTTCTCAGGTCTTTATGAATGACCCCCTACAGATATGACAATAATATAATAATACTATAACTATATATTTACAGCATAACAAATGATGGGATATCACTGCTAATATTGGGCTGTTTCCAATTCTTAATTGGAGAAGAACAGCCTTTGCGCTGACTAATTGTTTGCGCTGACTAATTACTGCAGGCTCCCACCTTTTATTGCTTTTGGTAGTTCTCCATACAAGCTTAGCGATCCAAATTGCCTTCTTACTTTATTGCCCCTAATTACAGTGTATGGGACATGAATATGTATGTGTGTGCAGGAGTAATAGGCGTGTAGATGCATGTTCATGAACACATTATGGGAGACCTCTCAGTTCATTTCAGTTAATCCAGTTACTGACAATATAAATGGTAGAAATAATTCCAGCCACATAGGCTTGTGATATTGTATCTTTTTCGGCATAATACACTCTCTTCTTTGTTTTTTTCTGAACAAGCAACATGGGAGCCCTGTAGCTATCGCTACATTCCAAACCAGTTGGCATCTCCATGGTTAACACAGTGGCCTCCATCAAAAACTGCAGCACAGGTGCACCAAAAGAATAGGGCTCACACCTCACTTTTATTCCTGAAATGACACCAACTGGACTTTTCAGCACAATTACAGTCAATGCATAATTTTTTATGCATTTACTGCAACTGCCATGAGTATCTCCGCCTGGTGACAACAATAACACTTGAATCATGGGGAAAAAACACTGAATTGTTGGTAGAAGACTTATTTTATGTTTTTGTGAAAGTTTCATTGGACTATCTAACATCAGTGAGACCATGGTATTGTTCCATCATATAATTATGGACAAAATGGCAATTGGCTGAAATAACTCTAAAGACAGAACAGGACCCTTGTGTGTCAAACAGCCTAAAAAGATACTGTATACTGTAAAACATATAAACTGCAACAGAAACATGCCCTGTTTCACTATACTTGAGTTCAACCACCATCCTGCTCTTTGTTTCCTTGCCCGGCTTACCCATGATGACTGCACAATTCAGTCACTATCATGCTCTCTCCCACCCAAATGCAGCTCAACCATCCTGCTCTCTCCCACCCGAACACCATCTTGCTCTCCCGCCCAAACACAGCCGGCTCTCTCCAACTCAACCCAAACACAACTCAACCATCATGTTCTCTCCCACCCAAACACAACTCAACCAGCATGTTCTCTCCCACCCAAACACAGCTCAATCACCCTGCTCTCTCCCACCCAAACACAGCTCAACTATCTTGCCCTACCCCTTACCCCAAACATAGCTCATCCTGCTATTTTCACCCTAACTCAGCTCAGAAATATCCCTCTGTACCCAGTTCAGCCTACATTCTGCTTTCTCTCTGTCCCCTTGCCCAGCTCAATCTGCTATAAATACTCTTTCCCACCCTCTTTTGTTTTATGTTTTACAAAAGCACAGTTCATTTTATTATAGTCCAGCACAATTGTCAGTGCATGCCAAGCTGCATCCACTTCAACTTAGCCACAAGTTTATACTGTCATGCACTCCTCCCTGTAGCTCCATGGCCAGGCCCAGGCATATGTGCATTTTCATGACAATATCCACTCAGTGTAGCTCCACAAAGGCCAGTGCTGTGCCAATCCATGGAGCTACAGGAAGGAGTGCATGGCAGCCTCCAAAGGTCGCGCTGGGGGATGCGGACCATAAGATCAGATTCCACTATGTAGAAATTCCCCTTCCCCAGCGACCCATCTACCTAAAAATCAACAGGTGGCACAAGCTGGCATGGAGATGAGGACTCAAACGGGTAGCAGGGGTTGCTGTGCACCCCAGGCCTCTCCAAAAAATGTTTGGTGTAAAGTAGTTATGCCACTTATCAAAGTGCATTGGCACTCACTGCAAGTTGCAAAGGAACATGTAAGGTGAAAAAGGTGCAAATACATTTCTGAATAATGTCAATGGATGCTCAATTTTGTGTCCATTTTAGCTCTTTGCGCTTTGTTTGCAAATATGCCTTCAGGAAACCAATATGCTGCCAGTGAAAAAGTTAAGTAAGGGCTTATTACTTCTTTTACAATGAGCCCATAACGCAATTTATATACCCACTTCTCAATGCAAAGTATAATATTCTACTGCCATCTGCTGGGAAAACCAAAATTAGCAATGTTTTAATTTAAGCAGGTGCCCACTATTTTCTTTATCAGTACAATTGGCAAGGCCAAGGTAAAGCCAAATAAAATCAGCTGATTAGGTTGGCAAATCTGATTATTCTTTTATTTTGTATTTATCACATTTGTTTGATCATCATATCAATTAACATTAATTTTAAAATGTATACTATAGGCACCATCTCTCCCTACTATACCTGCTATCCCACAGTCACACTCCCTTCCCAGAGACTATTATCCACTGTTACTATAGGCACAATCTCTCCCTACTATACCTGCTATACCACAGCCACAGTCCCTTCCCAGAGACTAGTATCCCACTGCTACTATAGGCACCATCTCTCCCTACTATACCTGCTATACCACAGCCACAGTCCCTTCCCAGAGACTAGTATCCCACTGCTACTATAGACACCATCTCTCCCTACTATACCTGTTATACCACAGCCACAGTCCCTTCCCAGAGACTATTATCCCACTGTTACTATAGACATCATCTCTCCCTACAATACCTGCTATCCCACAGTCACACTCCCTTCCCAGAGACTATTATCCCACTGTTACTATAGGCACCATCTCTCCCTACTATACCTGCTATCCCACAGCCACAGTCCCTTCCCAGAGACTATTATCCCCACTGCTACTATAGGCATCATCTCTCCCTTCTATACCTGTTATGCAACAGCCACAGTCCCTTCCCAGAGACTATTATCCCCACTGTAACCCCATGTAATTGGGGTAATTATGATATATTGTTGGATTTTTAAAAACAGTTCCTAAACAACTACTCAAACAAGACAGAAAAGGACAAACCCTTTAGCTATTCGTCGACATCTCTGTGTACTTTATTGTAAGTTTAAATCATTTACTTTTGATGACATTATCTACTAATTTTGATAAAGTCTATGCTACAACTTGGAGTAGGTGGCAGTGGCACATGTCAAGGGAAAGAAAAGGAGGGGGCTATTGGGAAATGTTTGTTGCAGTTTATTGGTGTTTTTGTCCAAATTCAATAAACTATCTAAACCTGCTCCTTGTTGTTCTTTTCTGTTCCTGTGTAACTTGGTCTGTGTCAGCCACTAAATCCTAACTGCCAGTCAGTAGCAATGCTATGGTGGTACCATGGAGGGGGTTCACACATTGCCAACCCTGGGTACCAAAGCACCCTCATCCAGCTCTGCTAAAACTGGCATCATTTTACCACCAGCAGCCAACTATAAGCTGCCTGCTTCCAACCCAAACCAGCAAGCCAACTATATTTATAGACCTGCACCCGACCCACACATCTATACATATCAACTGGCAGAGGAGGAAGCAGGACATAGTAAGGTCACCAGCAGGGTGGGCAGAAGGGTGCATTTATCTTGCTATTGTCATCACACTTGTGAATACTCAGGTGCATGTTTGTGCACAAGAGGGGGTGAAGTGGGTTGCCTGGGGCACAAGTTTCCGTTTCTGAAGGTATGGTCCCAAGAGTTATTATCTTGGTTAAAGAACACACAAGATAGATCTGGACTGCTGCTCTGAGCAGTAGAATAGGCATTGGGATGGTCCATTCATTTGAAGCAGTTTTTTTCGGGACAGTGCCAATTTTGACAGCTCAACCCACCGTCCCGGGTTTGTTACGTACATGTCCCGACTTTCTCTTTGATCTCCTGCACTGAACAGCCAGAAAAAGATACAAAGTTTCTAAAACGTAATTGGCTTTTAGCATAGAGCCCAGAATAGATACTTTGATACATTTGTGACAATTTAAGATAAGCAAAGAAGCAATTGTAACAATTTAAGAGAATCAAATCATTGTATTAGCAGTGGTTAGAGTTCATATGGCTGCAATGAAGAGAAGACATTGACACAATTCTATTAGGTACTTGAGTTCAAATATGCTCTTGCACTTCTGCCCTTCTGCATGGTATGAATCCTTCCTCTTGTAATGAATGGGACACACTGCACCTAATGGCACTGGGGAACCACTGGACTACTGAAACTATGGACCTGGAGGCCAGTTCCCAGATTGGACTATGTCAGTAGAGCACCAGCCTTGCGTTCAGTGAATTGGATGCAAACACCATTCTTTGGAAATGCAAAAGAAGGTATTCTCCAGCAATAACATGATTCAAATGCAAAGGTATTTTCTGCTGTTTTTTCAGCTGCTATGGATGTCACCTGTCGTTAATGGGCTACAAAATGTTACATATGCCGTCAGCCTTATTATTGGTAAAAACATGGTAATTTGTATCCTAATTTGCACTCTAAACTTGCATTAGTAAACAACCCCCATACTGATATCATTTGCTTTTATTTCTTATCTCTTCCACTATTCATGTGTTGATAGATTATTCAACTTTAGGCTTTTGATACTGTATAAAAGACTAATGGTGGCCATACACGGGCAGATAAAGCTGCCGATATCGGTCGTTTGGACCGATTTGACAGCTTATCTGCCCGTGTATGGGGGCTTCCGACGGGTCTGGCCACGATATCGATCGGGAAGGTTGGATTTTTACCCGACCGACCCGTCGGAGCCCCTTGGCCGAATGTTCGAATTACCCCCGATATAGCCATGCAGTTAGTGGCATATCGGGGAAAGATCCGCTCGTTTGGCGATGTCGCCAAACGAGCGGATCTTTGAGTCTATGGCCACCTTAAGGCTAGAGCTACACGGGGGCCATAATCAGCTTTCTGAAATACGCAGCCCCAACAGCAGTAACCTCCGCTCCTTTTCAAATTCAGATCCTTAATTTTGGCAGATTTTGGTGTCAAATACAAAGTCTTGCATTTCTTCACCAAAATCAGCCAAGTGTGATATCGCCAAAAACCACGCAACAGTTCTGGATATGAATAGGAGAGGAAGGTACTGCCCTTGTAGGGACTGAAATATTTTGGCCTAGGTTTAGCTCTAGCCTTACAATACCATGAGTGGAAGAAATTAGGTTGGCTCATGTGTAGGGTTGCCACTAGTGATTGGCGAATCTGTCCTATTTCGTTTTGGCGAAAAATTTACGAAACTCTGGAAAAGTTGGCGAAATGGCAAAAAATTAGCGAAATGCATCAATAGGCGACAAAATTATTTTGACACAAGCGACAATTTTTTTTACGCCCAGCTCTTTTGTCCAAATGCATTAAAGTCAATGTGCGTCTGGAAATTGATACGTGCCAATTTTTTATTTTGTTGTGCTGAATTTTCACCACCGGTTAATCTTAGACCAGGGAACCACTCTCAGTACTATTTTTCTTCCTTTCCTCACTCAACCTCTATTCTCCTAGTCTCTTTTCTTTACATACTATAATCTATTATTCCATCTATTTAGCCTCTTTATTCTCATATAAATAGGGAATGACCATGACATAGGTCAAATGCTTAGCAGCATGAGGGGCCACTGACATCTGGGCCCACTGGGAGTTTTCCTGGTATCTCGTGGGCCAGTCCGACACTGCATTAGCCCTGCCCAACCCCAACCCCCAGGAGGAAAAGGTGGCAATCCTACTCCTGCGTATAAGGTAATATGGAATAAGAAAAGTGAACATAAGATTAATTTACCATGGTGGGCAAGGTGTCAATACAAAATACCGTGCTTTGTTCCTTGGCTGACATCTTGCTACTCGCTGTGTGCAGCATTGTTTCTGTTTAAAGGCACTGCATACTTCAGATGGCACAGGGGAGACTCCTGGAATGCTATTAACTTGCATGTCATTCAGAACAAGAAAACTTGGAAGCAAAAGACTAAGCAAGCCTTGTATATCAAGCCCACCTATGACAGTCACTAAATACAGGGCTCATTTCCCCTATGTGAGCTGTCTGCATCTCTGGCAATGCCCATAGCATTGCTAAATAAGCCTGCATACTATAAGAAATTCAAATGCTACTCTCATAATTCATGTCCTTTTAGAGTAACATGAATATCAGAGAATACATTGCATAGAGAGCCTGAGTAGAGTACAGGGATCTTATAATAAAACTGGGATCAGTGGGCCCCGCTCACAAGAGCTTACAGTCTAAGGGATATAAATGAGCTGGAGAGAGTGCAGAGACGTGCAACTAAATTGGTTAGAGGGACGGAAGACTTAAATTATGAGGGTAGACTGTCAAGGTTGCGGTTGTTTTCTCTGGAAAAAAGGCGCTTGCGAGGGGACATGATTACACTTTACAAGTACATTAGAGGACATTATAGACAAATAGCAGGGGACCTTTTTACCCATAAAGTGGATCACCGTACCAGAGGCCTCCCCTTTAGACTAGAAGAAAAGAACTTTCATTTGAAGCAACGTAGGGGGTTCTTCACAGTCAGGACAGTGAGGTTGTGGAATGCACTGCCGGGTGATGTTGTGATGCTGATTCAGTTAATGACTATAAGAATGGCTTGGATGATTTTTTGGACAGACATAATATCAAAGGCTATTGTGATACTAAGCTCTATAGTTAGTATGGGTATATTGAATTTAATTAAAAGTAGAGAGGGGTGTATGTATGGATGCTGGGTTTTCATTTGGAGGGGTTGAACTTGATGGACTTTGTCTTTTTTCAACCCAATTTAACTATGTAAAGAGTTGCACACTTTAGGTGTATGGCTAGCTATTTGGTTAGTGTTACTATATTGTTCTGAATGCTAATATATGAATAGTGGGTGCTGCTGTTTCAAGTTATATTTGCAGTGCAATAGCTATATCTATATATTATTACAGTTAGCAGAAAATTAAGTTTGGGAGAAGAGAAAAGTATTTCACAAGGCTTTCCTCTTTTCACAAATATGCCAAAATGAACAGCGGGCAGTGCTGTTATTTCAAATGAATTATATTTGCAGTGTTTATATTTCTGTGGCCATTAAAGGATTTGTTTAAAAAAAATAATGTCAAAATGAATAGGATGCAGTTCTAAGCACTTTTGTAATTGACATTAATTATTTTTCCCATTTCAGAGCTATTGAAAGGGTGATTTACCTTTAAGTTAACTTTTAGTATATATGGCCAGTGGCGGAACTACCCTGGCAGCTCACATGCCACTGAAATGCGGGCCCGAAAATCACGTACGGAGGGGGGCGGGGGGCCCGGCTGCGTGTCCCGCACCAGGGCCCGCCCCCCTCTAGTTACGTTACTATATGGCCAATTATAAGCGACTTTTGAATTGGCTTTCATTTTTTCTTTCTTATAGTTTTTTTAAACTATTTGCCTTTTTCTTCTGAGCTTCTTCTGTCACTGACCCCCATCTAAAGAACAAATGCTTTGTAAGGCTACAAAATTATTGTTATACCTGACGAAGGAAAACAGAGAAGTGTTCTGGTGTTGCTTTGCTCATGAAAGAGCTTAGAAACTGTAGAAAACCTTTCCTATCTCTTTTCTGAGCAGAGCAACAGCAGAACATTTCTGTTTTCCTGATGTATCGATCTCTCTGACAATACAGGTACAGGAACTGATGAGCAATTGTTACAAAATTCATGAGGGCTCATTCAAAAGGCAGTGTTCAAAATAGCCAAATTGTAACAGATAAAGAAGAAAACAGAGGATGTTTGTTTTCTTCTTTATTAGTCTTACTTATGATATGCAGCACAAACACATTATGTTATGTAGGATACCCACTACTTTATCAGATGCACTTAGTGCTCAATAAATTATTTCTCTAAAGCTCCACAGATCTCACTCTACTTATACAATTCTATTCAATATAATTTAAAGATGCACTGATTCGGTTCAGGATTCGGTTTTTTTTCAGCAGGATTCGGCTGAATCCTTCTGCCAGGCCAAACCAAATTCTAATTTGCATATGCAAATTCGGATTCGGATTCGGTTCAGTAATCTGCCATATCATTGGCAAAGGATTCTGGGGGTTCGGCCGAATCCAAAATAGTCGATTTCATTATTTTATTTCCTAGATTCGATCTCCAAGTAGTCCAGTAGTTCTAAGAAATTACCAGCAGGGAGAGCTGTCCAACATATAATAAGACCAGCTCTGTAGGTCGCAGCACCACTTGGCATGTTTTTCAACACCACAGTAAAGATTTACAGACAGATCAGATTCTTCTCCAGCAGATCTTTTGGTTTAATCTTCTCAGTGCCATTTGATTTTTGCCCATCATTCAGTTACATGCCAAATTTTTTTTCAGTTTGTTCAAGATGATTTTTGTCCGTTTTGTGCTGTTTCCCTTAAAAAGGCGGTTCACCTTTAAGTTAACTTTAGTATATTATAGAATGGCTAATGTTTCAATAGGACTTCATTTTTTCTTTATAACAGTTTCTGAATTATTTGCCTTCTTCTTATGACTCTTTCCAGCTTTCAAATGGAGGTCGCTGACCCCATCTAAAAACAAATGCCCTGTAAGGCTACAAATTTATTGTTATTGCTACTTTTTATTACTCATCTTTTCTATTCAGGCCTCTCCTATTCATATTCCAGTCTCTTAATCAAATGCATGGTTGCTAGGGTAATTTGGACCACAGTAACCAGATTGTTTTAAATGCAATCTGGGGATCTTCTGAACAAAAAGCTAAATAACTCAAAAACCACAAATAATAAGAAATGAAGACCATTTGCAAATTGTCTCAGAATATCACTCTCTACATCATACTTAAAGTTAACTCAAAATTGAACCACCCCTTTAAGGGACAAGTGCCTTTAGGTTTATTTAGGAAAACTATATATTATTTCCTTTTTTCAGAACAATGTAGGCTTTTTAACACTCACAGATGATATATGATTTATAAATATATTTTTAAAAATGCATATGTTTCACAATACAGAGAAATGTATCAGCAACCTATTTATTATTTTGAAAGCCCATTTCTATCAATTACCACTACCAAATATGTATAATGTTATGTATATTCCTCATTCGTTTAGAAACCCATAGCAGGACACGACTGAACAAAAGTCTCTGAGTAAGTTGATCCCGGAAAAACAGATATTCTTACAAATGCAGGATTCGGTTCGGGATTCGGCCAGGATTCTGCCTTTTTTAGCAGGATTTGGATTCGGAATCCAACCCGAATCCTAATTTGCATAAGGGAGGGAAATTGCATGACTTTTTGTCACAAAACAAGGAAGTAAAAAATGTTTTCTCCTTCCCACCCCTAATTTGCACATTCAAATTAGGATTCGGATTCAATTCGGTATTCAGTCAAATCACTCGCAAAGGATTCGGGGGGTTCAGCTGAATCCAAAAAAGTGAATTCGGTGCATTCCTATTTATCTCAAAGCTTGCATTTTTACAGCATGTTATCACCCACATGTCCTTAGATATGGAGATAAAATATTCTAAATATAAATGGCAGAGGTTTGACATACAATATGCACAGGATTACCAAAGTACTTGCAGGAATGATTCTAAGGTGAAAACAGCCCAAAATTACCCCATACGTGGTGACTTAATTAACACTTTTTCCATATGGTGGACTTGCACACTCAAATAATTAACAAACACAAAGCGGAGTCTCCAAAATTAATTTCTTTATATAAAGGCAATACACAGTATATCAGACAAAACAATAGTTTGTCATAAACATATATTCATATATACATAGACGGATCAGCCATATTAGAGAATAGTCCCGATGTTTCGGCACAAAAGCCTTTCAGAATTCCCCTTGACAAAGGCTATTATGCTGAAACGTTGGGGCTAGTCTCATTTTTGGCAAGTGTATCCGCTTCTTGTTTGCTCTTTTGCCTTGAATACACATTGGTGTGGTATGTATTGTTATCTAATAGGGCTAATCAGTCTATGTATATATTTATATATGTTTATGACAAACTATTATTTTGTCTGATATATTGTGTATTGCCTTTATATAAAGAAGTTCTTTTTTGAGATACTACCTTGTGTTTGTAAATTATTTGGGTGTACAAGCCCCTCATATGGAAACTATGTAAGGGCCCAGCCTTGCACAAGGTAGTCCATACGTACACCTTCCTCTGAGGTCCTTCCTTAACAAGCTACCCTCTATTCATTAAGGTCTTCTTTACTTCATGTTCCCTGAACCATCCACCTCTCTTATGAGGGGAGTCCAATGGAAATAAATGTGTCCCTCCTACCTGTTATACCACTCCCTCCACCTACATGTTGGACCTATTCCTAGTTACAGTCTGGACTGGGAGTCAAAATAGGCCTTGGCATTGCAAGTACATTGAGGCCCCACCAGCCCACTAATTAGTTATTTTCTATGGCATAATACAGCAGCCCCTCTGGCATTTGCCAGAACCCACAGATTGCCAGTCCTAGTCCTCTGTCTACAGCAAAGCCATTAATCTGAACCGGGAACAGGCCAACACAGGGAATACTGCTTTATATTCACAATGGGCCCTAAGGGTCTGGCCATACTAACCGATTCGGGGAGATTAGTTGCAACAAGTAGTAGGCAACAAATCTCCTCTTCTTTGCGGCGACTAATCTCCCCGATCTGCCTTCCCCTGCTTTCCACCGGCTTAAATGAAAATCGCCTGGGGGCAGGCACTCGGAGCGATTTGTTTTCCGAAGTCGCCTGTAATTGCCTCATGAGGAAATTTCGGCCAACTTCAGAAAACAAAGCGATCCAAGTGCCTGCCCCAGGTGATTTTCATTGCCGGCGGAAGGCAAGGGAAGGCAGATCGGGGAGATTAGTCACTGCAAAAAAGAGGAGATTTGTCGTCTGGCCACTAATCTCCCTAAATCTGCCAGTGTGGCCAGACCCTCAGGTTGGGTTTATTTGTAAATCTAGTGTTATTAGAGGTGACATTTAACCTAACCCCATGACACTGTGAAATCTCTGTGCAAATTGCTTTATTTTTGCAAGGTGTAAGACCTGTTTATACTGCAATATGAGCTCCAAATGTAACATTTACACCCACATCCTTAGAAAAACAAAGTGTGAGGCAGAGGCTAAAAATGCAGCATTTCTCGGCCCACAAGTGATTGTTAGATAAGCAGTAAGCGGCATGCTCTTGCCCCCCTTAACGTGATCCAAGAAAAAGCAAATGATCCCTAGTATGTCTGGCACTACATTTCAACTATCTTTTTAAAGGTCATCGATGTATATCTAAATATACATATCTATCATCTATCTCTCGTATCTAATCTCTACACGTATCTGTCTATCTCTATTGCATATTCAGACCTGGGGCCTTTATCTAACACTAGAGCACACACAGCTATAAACAAAGCTCACATATACATTCAATTCTGTGGGAGAACTGACCCTGACGGTGCCCCTGGCATTGTTGGCCTTGAGGGCTGAATGTGCATGTTTCTGCGGACAATGCCAGCCTTTGTGTACAGGAATGTGTCCCTGGGGAGAGTTATGTGAGGTGGGGGAGAGGGTCAGATGCCCAGAACTCTCGCTGCGATGTACCAGGGTGGTGCCAGCTGCACACATCTCCATTCATCAGGATCAAATCCCCCCAAATGCTGGACAATTGTATTTGCAAAGTGAGGGTGAAACGGCTGCTGTATATTTCTCATATCCCAGGCATCCAAGGTACAGTGGCCATGGTATCATCTGTCATGAACCTAACAATGTCTTCTCTATATTATTATATTATTATATAGGATGAGAACTCCAAGTCCAGATGGGCAATCTGCGGGTTCTGGCAAATGCGGGGCTGCTGCCAGAGACAGTCACTATTTAGTGGGCTGGGCTGCTGTGGGGCTGTTTGGGCCTTGTTTTGTGTACTTAAAGGATAATTAAAGCTTAACTAAAGAAGTAGCTAGAAATGTTGTACATTATGTTTTGGGCTTCTGTACCAACCACAGCCTAGTAGTAAAGATCTGTGTCTCCAAAGATGCCCCAGTAGCTCCCCATCTTCTTTTCTGCTGATTCACTGCACATGCTCTTTGCTGCTGTCATTTACTGAGCTTAGGGACCCACTCACAATATACAGTACACATAGAATAGAAATGTCACATAAGGCTGATTAGTAATTAATACAGATAATTACTACATGGCAGCACAGAAACCAGTGCAATTCGCATTAGAATTTAATAATCAGCCCTGTAGCATCAGCTTTTATTACAGACCAACCTCATTTTCTGCTGCATAATTAGAGATGACCCCTAACTGTAGTTTCTCAACATCAGAGCCCACTGAGCATGTGAGTGTCACAGACACTTTCCAAGATGGTGACCCCCTGTGACAAGTTTGAAGTCCTGGATCATTGCTGCTATTGACAAGCTGAAACTTTAGGCTGGTGCAATAAGGTCATTATATAAAATATGGCATTTTTAGCCACATTCATTTTTAGGATTTACTTCTTCAAAAATGCCAGGGCGTATTATGAATCCCAGTTTGGCAGCGGGTCACTCAATAAAAGCGGCAGTTGCTTCAATTTGTATAGGCAGGGGTGTTCCAGGGTCTCGAAATGTCTTGATTATCGCGAACTGATCGTTTAAGGGTTAATTCACACGAGGAGATTCGGGGAGATTTTGTGACTAATCGCCTTGTCTTCTGAGCGACAATCTCCCCGAACTGCCTCAGCGTGTATTCCCATTGGATATAAAGAAAAGTCGCCTGCGCTAAAGCGATGCATTTTCCATAGTAGCCTGACGCTGCCTCCTCGGGCGATCAATTTTCTGACAGATGTCGGCCGAAAAATCTTAAGATGTATGATCGTTTGAATCCCACT
Organism: Xenopus petersii; assembly: GCA_038501925.1. Lineage (NCBI taxonomy): Eukaryota > Metazoa > Chordata > Amphibia > Anura > Pipidae > Xenopus > Xenopus petersii. The sequence goes on along the minus strand of CM076679.1, from coordinate 116,107,460 downwards.
AACCGCACGATAATTTGACGGATTGGTCGGATTGCACTGAAATCGGTCGTTCACCAAAGAAGAATCGTCGTGTCTATGGGGACCTTAAATTTTCCCAAGGGACTTGTTATCTTATATTGTTACAATGACTTATTTGCTTATCTAGATACATTTGAATTGTTACAAATGTATCTTATCTTCTGTTGTTTGTGACTGTTCTGTGCTCTCTGCCAAAAGCCAATTAAGTTAGAAACTTTGTTTCTTTTTCTGCCTGTTCAGTGCAGAGAAAAATAGGACTTTCCAGTACAAATGAGGGACTGCAGGTTGAGCTGTCAAAAGAGGGACTGTCCCTCTAAAGATGGGACAGTTGGTAATTATGCCATTGGACCCTGAATCGTCAGTCAGACTCTGGTTGGGAGTGGGCAAGACAGGGTCAGGCGCAGGTTCACAACCCAATACCAGTTACTAATTATAAAAATCTTTATAAAGACATTTGGTCCCATTTAGACAAATGCCCCCTTTACCTGTTTATTAAAACAGCCCTGATGCATTAAAGGGGTGGTTCACCTTTGAGGTAACATTTAGTATGTAATAGAATGTCCAATGCCTAGCTACTTTGCAATTGGTCTTCATTATTTATATGCTATACATTTTGAGTTATTTGCCTCTTTCTTCTGATCCTTTCCAGCTTTCAAATGGGGGGTCACTGACCCCTTCTAAAAAAAATGTTCTGTAAGACTACATATTTATTGTTATTGCTACTTTTTTTTTATTATTTTTATTATTATTTATTTTATTTTATTACTCATCTTTCTATTCAGGCCTCCCCTGTTCATATTCCAGTCTCTTATTCAAACCAGTGCATGGTTGCTAGGGTAGTTTGGACCCCAGCAACCAGATTGCTGAAATTGCAAACTGGAGAGCTGCTGAATAAAAGGATAAATAACTCGACACCCACAAATAATAAACAAATTGAAACCAATTGCAAAGTGTCTCAGAATATCACTCTCTACATTTTACTAAAAGTTAATTTAAAGGTGAACAACCTCTTTAAAGGGAATTCTAGATAAAAAATAAAATTTGTTCTAACGCAAAAAATATCATTCTAGTTTCCTGTTATTCTCTGCACTGGCGGTTCTCACTATGACAACAATGTAGCAAAGGGGCTGAGCGGATAACAAGCGCAGCGACTACGAATTTGCGATTTTTACAGCGCTGCGGGGAGCGAAAAGATGCTCAGTGGGCGCGGCTCCATCAGATGACTTGGGGCGGAGTTATCTATCCCTTGCCGATCACTCAACGTCGTAGCCCCGCCTAGACGATGACACGCCCCCTCTGCGTCATGACGATTGACGCCAAGTGAAGGCAAAGCGGGTGTGTTCAGTCTGGACTGGAGCTGCTTGAGAAATCAGTGAGTGAGTAGAGAATGCAAGTCTGTTCTACTGTCTGTTCTACTGGCATGGCCACACTGTGAATACATGTATGCCTTAGAGCAGCGGCAGGTCCTTCTTGCGCTACTGATCGGGCTGATCAGTGAAATAATGCGCTTACAGGGTTGCCATGCATTTCCATAGGGGGTTCATTTGCCAACACTGGGCACATTTACCTCTGGACATTTAACCAGGGCGGAAAGACAGATGTTTACTTTCATAGTTCTTCCGCAGCTGGCTGAAAAAAATGTTTGCTGGTTGCTATGGGTTACCGCCCTGGTGCAAATTTGCCCAGTGTTCATGCATTTTCCCTTGTATTGATGTAAGGTGGGGGGGGCGGGGCACAGTCTTCAGGAAATTGGCATGTTTAGTTGTGTTTGAAGTGTATATGCTCAGACTGCTTGCCATTAGTCTTGTCTGTCTGTCTGTCTATCTATCTATCTATCTATCATCATATATTATCTATCTTATCTATCTATCTTATCTATCTATCTATCTATCTATCTATCTATCTATCTATCTATCTATCTATCTGTATATGTCTATTTAGTTATCTTCATCTATGCATGCATCTGTACCAGCCAGTGCCATCTTTTCTGTGGCAGCCTCTGTGTATTTATTATGCATGCATTGATTAGAAGTAGTGACTGAGTTCTCCATCCTGCCCTCCCATGTGACCAGGAAAGGGAAAGGTCTGCCAGAGGTGCTAGGAACCATAGTTTCACCCAAGCTGGAGATGTAGTTACTGTGCAGTATGAAGTTTGCCAGGGGATGCTGGGAGATTTAGGTGTATACTCGCATATAAGCTGCCTCATAGCTACTGGTGACAGCAAAGGGCTGTTAGTGGATTCTGGGAGCTGTAGTTGAACAATGTAGTCTGCTTGTGCCAAGCAAAGCCTGTCGGGGAATGCTGAGAGCTGTGATTGAACATGTGCTGGAGATATGCTCACTCACAGGTTGGAATTGCTGCTTTATTATTAAGACTGCACATGGTGTTAAATGTGTGAGTAAACTAAATGTGAAATAATAATGAGGCACAGGAAGGGCACATGGACCGTGCAAATGTTATTCGGGTGATAACTGGTTAAGTGTTACTGGCAGGCTCTAGCATTAACATGGGAGCAGTGCTACTTGCCTCTGTGTGTTACACTATACAGGAATGTAATCTTCTTCCATATGGGTTGCTCTGCTGTCTCTTCCATGTACTGCTCTACCCGGCCTTGTTATACTCTTCTTCTTCTCCCTCCCATGGCTCTTCTGTATTCCTGTCAGCCTTCCAACGTGCTTTTCCCAACCGTTTCCTCTTTTCATATCTATGGCATTCATTCATCCCTGTCCCTCTAACCATCTGCAGCAGAAATATCCAGACCATTCCAACCCCCCCCCCCCCCTTTTCGGACACCTGTGGGATTGTCTAGATAGCCCAATGCTTACACAGCACTCTACAGTGTCCAGTGGAGCTTACAGGCTAGGTCTCTATGGGATCAGTTTATGGGGAGCCAGTTAACCACCTTTATTTGTTTTTGGGTGTGAAAGTAAAGAGAGTAGCCATGACCCCAAACAGTCATGAGGAGAAAACGCTTGTAAATGCATTTTCCAGTGTGGGTTCATTATGTGGATTCAAAAATCCCCACATAATATCTGGTTACAACTTAGAATGCACAGCACAGCTTGTGCATGATCCACCATGATGCTTGCCAAAACAGACACCAGTATGAAAGTTAAGACACTCTTTTCTCATACTGCATGTGTCTGTGAATGCCATGACTTCAGCATAAATCATGGCATTTGCATCCAATTCACTTGGCACAGGTCTTTTGTGGAACCTGTCCTACACTGCTGAGGAGCATGTATGGATGTAAGTACCTTTGTTAATGGTGTCAGTGCACACTCACCTTGTTATCCTGTGGATCAAATTTGATATGGACAAACTAAAGATGTCATAATTTTTTCTGAAATCATGCTGAGCATCTCTTGTCCATATTGTTTGGGTTGTTGGCTTGAACAAATGGAACAGTAGATAATAATGTTTATTATGGTCACCCAAGTGCAGGCCTGCGCTGGCAATCTGTGGGTTATGGCAAATGCCAGAGTGGCTTCTGTGAGATACCACAGACAGTCACTATTTAGTGGGCTGGTGGGAGCTATTTGGGCCTTGTTGTACTTGGTATGCCAGAGCCTATTTTGACTCCCAGTTCAGACAAGCCCAAGTGTATGGCTAGCCGGAGGCAATCTCCTATAACTTTCCAATCCCCATTATGTGGCCACTTCAGCATTTGTTATTAAGGCGGTTTTGTTATTCTATGCATCTGCCTGTTTCTATGCTGCTGTTTTATGCCTGCGCACTTTCTTTTGTGTGTCCAAACCTGCTGATCCTGTATTGTCAGGTTGTGAATTTTAGTGGGTCTCTCGTGTGTTTTTTTTTTTTTTTTTGTGTTTTTTGTCTAACTCTGCTCCTTTCAAAAATTCAAAGATATATTTCCAGTCACTTCTCAAAGTTAAAAAATCACTTTTTATTCATCATAAATATTAAAAAAGTAGGCATACAGACCAACCGATACTCCACCCTACGCGTTTCGCACCCACAGGCGCTTAATCATAGGCATATGCCTATGCCTATGATTAAGCGCCTGTGGGTGCGAAACGCGTAGGGCGGAGTATCGGTTGGTCTGTATGCCTACTTTTTTAATATCTATGATGAATAAAAAGTGATTTTTTAACTTTGAGAAGTGACTGGAAATATATCTTTGAATTTTTGAATTGAGTGCCCTTTAGAGTTGGGGGCTATATTCCAGCATTTGGCCCTTTTGACAGGCCTATATAGACTGCAGCAGTTGAGTAGTAAAGTTTTTTTAACTCTGCTCCTTGGCTGTACTTCAACTCCAACCTGTGCTGTTTTGTTGCTTCTCCACTATAAATTTGGACCTGCTTTCTTGCTTTATGATGCTTCTACCAACTCTATTGTACCTGCTCTAATACGTTGCTTTACATTTCAGCTGTTTTCCTCCCTCTCCTCATTCCTGCCCTGCTGCCTTTCCATCTGGAGCAGATCTTTTGCCTTTTTTTTCTAACGCATCCCAAATGAGTTATTGTGCTCTGTTTCACATCATCTGGCTTTCTTAAATCAGTTCAACTCTTGGGTTCAAGGTGGGCATCTGAATATGACTTCCTGGTCTGTCTTTTTACCTTTTCCTTATCAAAATTCCCCTTCTAATAATTGCTTATGCATTATTTATCCCAGTGTGGTAACCCATAACAACAAATCATAAATGAGTTTTAGTGTAATGACTGAAAGCATTCATTGCTGCGAGCCACTGTACTGGTGCTGGCGAGGGCCACTCTCCCTTAACTTCATCCATAGATTTTCCTGCTGTGCCATTCTTCTGATGTCAGGACTTGGAATTGTGATTTTTGGAGTGACACTGGGACAGTGTTGTGAAAGAGAAAAATAAATCTTGTACAATTCAGATGGACAGATAAATGAAGGGAACAGTCAGGGGTGCCTGCGTGATACTCTAGTAGTTCATGGATGCGTTTAGTTTACTGGAAAATAAAAGTTACTAAGTGTGATCCTGTTGCTTTGCTGTGAAATGTTTGCATTTGCTTATGTCGGATTGTGTTGTGCTTCATGTGTTTCAGAATCATAGCAGTGCTAGAAAAAAAGGATACATTTTTGTATGTGGCACAGCAACAGTTAGAACATCAAACCAAAAAAAAGCCTTTAAATAAAGGGCTCTTTTTCCCATGCTTATAGGTCTGTGGCCCTTTTTCCATTTGTCCCTATGCTGTTGTACACAAACAGGAACAGTATGTGACTGAGAGAAGAATCCAGCAGATGCATTAGAGCAAAACCTGTCATCAAGCCTGAAGGCATATCTCATGTGTATTGCTTTATAGGAATAACTGTGCCTTTTTTTTTCCAAGTGCTACAATAAGTCTGAATGCAGCAAAGCACATTGTAGTAACACAGGTCTATGGTATTAACGTACTTTAATTCTTTGCTGAATGTTTAAGCACATAGAAGAACCCATTACCTAGTATTTTACTTTAAATAAATCTATATTTGTTCTGACCTTCCAGGTTTAACGTTGCACCCGTTCATTGAGCTCAACTTCCTTATTTGCCTTTTCCTGGGAACCGTTTGACGGTTCTTTGCTCCACTTTTAAAACCCAGCACAGATGACAACTAGAGCTTTGGGATCCTGCCAGGCTCTGTATCTAAGGAACACTTTGCTTCTTTCTCAGGAGGCTGGTGGCTTGGTACTGGTACGCTGTGGCATGGGCTGTGCCATTGGGAAGTGCATTCCCCTCGTTTCTGTGAAAAGTTACCTGTGCTGTGTTTTCTCTGGGCCTCATTGCTTAATTTAACTCCTGTATGCCCTATTATATCCTCCTGCCTCTGTGATACAGAGCTTTTTTGTTCATAAGGGGAAAGGCTTGTTTTTGTTAAAAAAAAAAACTAAACCCTAAAAATGAGTGGCTAAAAATGCCATATTGTATATACTGAACTTAATGCACCAGCCTAAAGTTTCAGCTTCCCAATAACAGCAATGATCCAGGACTCCAAACTTGTCACAGGGTCACCATCTTGGAAAGTGTCTCTGAGCAGCTGTTGAGAAGCGAAGTGTAGGGGTCGTCACAAATTATTGAGCAGAAAATGAGGTTGGCCTGCAATATAAGCTGATGCTACAAGGGTGATTATTTAATTCTGATGCTAGTTGCACTGGTTTCTGTGCTGCCATGGAGTAATTATCTGTATTAATTACTAATCAGCCTTATATTGTGACATTTCTAAGTGAACTGTATATTGTGAGTGGGACGGTCCCTAAGCTCAGTAAGTGACAGCAGCACAGAGCATGTGCAGTGAATCAGCAGAAAAGAAGACGGGGAGCTACTGGGGCATTTTTGGAGACACAGATCTTTACTGCTAAAGGGCTATGGTTGCCTTGAGCTGGTACAGAAGCCCAAAACATAATGTACAATATTTCTAGCCTACTTCTTTAGTTCAGTTTTAGTTATCCTTTAAACAGCGGTGCCATAGAAGTGCCCTGTCTGAATTTAAGCGGTGTGACATGAATCACTCTACTCATCTTTTATCCAATGTAACCCTTTCTGTGAAGTGATTTATGCTATACATGATGCCTCTTAAAGTTTTAAAGGACTTTTGTTTTGGTCAAATTTAAGTTCTTTTAGCCCCTTCTGTGCTACTGTGGTTTGATCTTTACCTGCAGTATTTTAGCAGTCAACGTAGATGGTCATGTGACTTGTGCCTGCACTTTAGGAGAGAAATGCTTTTTGGCAGGCTGCTGTTTTTCCTTCTCAATGTAAAGCTGGTCATAGACGCAAAGATCTGAGGATTCGTACGATTTTCGGAACGTGTGTGGAGAGTCCCGACATTTTTCGTCCGGTGGAGATCGGTCGTTTGGTCGATCAGACAGGTTAGAAGATTTCTGTCGCCTGATGATAATATCTCTGCGTGTATTGCCAATCGTACGATTTTCAGTGGGAGACTGTCACTAGCTTTGGTTGGACATAGATATCGTACGATTGCTGTCAGGGGCAGAACATTGCTGATCTGTTCTTTTACTAATCTGACTGGTAAGACTTTGATCTGAATGGTTAGTGGCGGGTCGGGAGATGGGAAAGTCTGATCGTATGATGATTCGTACGATCGGATCTTTGCATCTATGGCCAGCTTAACTGAGTGTGTCTCTGGGACTTGGGTTTTTACTATTGAGTGTTGTTCTTAGATCTACCAGGCAGCTGTTATCTTGTGTTAGGGAGCTGTTATCTGGTTACCTTCCCATTGTTCTTTTGTTTGGCTGCTGGGGGGAAAAAGCTAGGGGGTGATATCACTCCAACTTGCAGTAAAGAGTGATTGAAGTTTATCAGAGCACAAGTCACATGACTTGGGGCAGCTGGGAAATTGACAATATGTCTAGCCCCATTTCAGATTTCAAAATTGAATATAAAAAAATCTGTTTGCTCTTTTGAGAAATGGATTTCAGTGCAGAATTCTGCTGGAGCAGCACTATTAACTGATTCATTTTGAATTTTTTTTTTCCCATGACAGTATCCCTTTAAAGTAAAACTATACCCCTAAGGGAGGAACTCCACAATGCGTCTGGTACCGACACATCGCCATGCGACAAAACGCATGCAACATGCCGGATGTTGTGATGTGTCAGCTCCAGACGCATCGTGGAGTTCCTCCCTAAAATGAATACTTGAGCAACAGATCGTTTATATCAAATAACATGGCATATTTAAGAATCTTATCAAACTGGAATATATATTTAAGTAAATATTGACCTTTTACATCTCTTGCCTTGAACCACCATTTTGTGATGGTCTGTGTGCTGCCTCAGAGATCACCTGACCAGAAATACTGCAGCTCTAACTCTAACAGGAAGAAGTGTGGAAGCAAAAGACAGAACTTTGTCTGTTAATTGTCTCATGTGACCTAACATGCATGGTTTGTTTGTGTGCACTGTGAATTCTAGAATCCCAGGGGGGCGGCCCTTGTTTTTTTTAAAATGGCAATTTTCTATTTATGATTACTCAATGGCACATACTACTAAAAAGTATATTATTATGAAAATGATTTATTTGCATGAAGCAGGGTTTTTATGCAATATATTTTTTATAGAGACCTACATTTTTTGAGGGGTATAGTTTTCCTTTAAGAGTTTCTGTTGTTTTTAGTTCTGTTTTGCCACTCTTTAGTAGTGGAGCTTTTGGACAACTACAACGCCTAGAATCCTTCCACAGCCGAATAGCATTATGGTTACTAGGTGTTGGGATACAAGCTACAGGTCTCCCTGTTAGCTGAAGGCTCAGTAGCATCTCAAGAGTTTTCGGTTGCCAATGCCTGCGGTATGATAAATGAGCAAATATGCGATCTGTGTGTAGAAGTCAGAGGGGAAATGTTTTTTAATGGTCCCTTGCTCCCATTAAAAGCAAAATTGTGGTGTTATGGTTCCTTGGGGATGAAATGCAGGTGGCCATAGATGTTACAACTATGATCTTTCCTGGAAAATATCTTTCCAAGAAAGATTGTTTGTTTCAACACATGTGTAGAGCTGAATGGTCAGATATACAGGAAGAAACAATAGAATATCTGATGATTCAGCACTAGCAATGGCTGATGTGTCTTCAAAGGCGACTCAATCAAAATTTTCCGGCCAGTCTGATTGTTTAGCCGACCGATATCCCAGTCTTCTGCCGATTATCGGCCGGCTCGTCTCCCACCATACACACACCGACTACCGTATGAATATGAGTTTTATACAATATTACTGGTGTGTCTATGGGCAGTAGTCAGTTACAGTAAAGGTCACCATTGCAATTTGCCCGTTAGCCCTTATTCTGCAGTGTCCTTCTCTTCCTATTTCTCATCTCCCTCCAGGATTGCTAAGCTTGCCAAGTGAAGGACGCTCGCTCTGAGCTATTTTTATACATCTCTTGTCTTGCCACAAGAGCCATTTATTGCAAGTTCATTGGCAGGCCGGGTGCATATAAAAGCAGATTTATTGTCACTATTTTGTGGTCATCTTCCCCCAGATCATTCTGCCATTGAGTAAACGGCAGCATTTCATTGTTTCCATGTAAATTGCCGAAGGGCAGAGCTGTAGGACAATAGCACATGGGGTATTTTGAAGACCTCACCCCCAATTTCTTTGCTTCCCACTACTGTAAATGGAGGTTACTGGACATGTGTGACCTGCTGTTGCCATGACATTACAAGTTTTAGGCAATTCCCCTTATCTGCCAAACCACACTGAGTTACACAAAGATAAATCTTCCCAGCAACATGAAAACCAGCTCTTTCTCTTTCTTGGCTCCCTGATTCGAGAAAAGCCAAAACATTTCTTCCCCTTTAATACTGGTGGACCAAACCTGCTGATGCCCCTGAGACAGAACAGCCAGAGCCAGCAATGGTTTTTCAGTTTTCTGGTGGAACAGAGAAAGGATGAGCTCTTTCATTTGGAGTTAAGGTGGCCATAGATGCAAAGATCCGCTCGTTTGGCGATGTTGCCAAACGAGCGGATCTTTCCCCGATATGCCATTAACAGGCATGGCTATATCGGGGGTAATCTGATTGTTCGGCTGTACAGCCGAACGATCAGATTACGATGTGCCTTGAGCTCCGGCGGGATCGGTCGGGTCAAAATCAAACCTGACCGATCGACCAAACGACCGATCTCCGCCGGATGAAAGAAGTCGGCACATGCCACACACGATCCGAAAATCGTACGAATCCTCGATTCGTACGATCGGATCTGTGTGTCTATGGCCACCTTAATTGCTCCTGGAATGTGTAATTTGCTAATGACATTGCCACCTGTGTAGATATATTTAAAATTGCTCTTCTGCTGGTTGTTCATTAAAGTGACTGTGCCCCACTGCTAATGTCAGTGTGTAAGGTAAAAGGCCCACAGCCCATGCCAATTTCTGAACTATAAGCCCCACAGCCCATGCTGATTTGTAAGTTATTGTAACAACCTGCCTTGACTCCTGAATCTGTACTGTACTGTGTGACTGGTACTGATTTGGCCTGTTTATCCTGTTTACGCTCCTGATTCTGTACTGCACTGTCTGACTTGTACTGATTTGGCCAGTTTATCCTGTTTAGGTCCTGGCTCCTGATCCTGTACTGCACTGTCTGACTGGTACTGATCTGGCCTGTTCCACATCTGCATATACCTTGTCTGCCCATAACTTCCCCCTTGGTCCCCTTACTTTAAAGGAACAGTTCAGTGTGAAAATAAAAACTGTGTAAATAAATAGGCTGTGCAAAATAAAAAATGTTTCTAATATAGTAAGTTAGCCAAAAATGTAATGTATAAAAGCTGGAGTGAACGGATGTCTAATAAAACAGCCAGAATCCAACTTCCTGCTTTTCAGCTCTATAACTCTGAGTTAGTCAGCGACTTGAAGGGGGGCCACATGGTACATTTCTGTTCAGTGAGTTTGTAATTGACACTCCGCATTCAGCTCAGATTCAAAAGCAACAGATATGACCCATGTGGCCCCCACTCAAGTTTCTGATTGGTTACTGCTTGGTAACCAGGGTAACCAGTCAGTGTAAACCAAGAGAGCTGAAAAGCAGGAAGTAGTGTTGTAGCTGTTATATTACACATCCAGTCACTCCAGCCTTTATACATTACATTTTTGGCTAACTAACTATATTAGAAACATTTTTTATTTTGCACAGCCTATCTACCGTATATACTCGAGTATAAGCCGTCCCGAGTATAAGCCGAGGTACCTAATTTTACCTCCAAAAACTGGGAAAGCTTATTGACTCGAGTATAAGCCGAGGGTGAGAAATGCAGCAGCTTCTGGTAAGTTTCAATCAAAAAATTGAGGGTTTCTGCTCCCATTGGAGGTGCCGGCGTCTTGTTTTTGGACGCCGGCGAATATTCTTGGAGACTATTCTTGGACCGTTTTTGCGTTGACCCGAGTATAAGCCGAGGTAGCGTTTTTCAGCATATTTTGGGGGCTGAAAAACTCGGCTTATACTCGAGTATATACGGTATTTACCCAGTTTTTATTTTTACACTGAACAATTCCTTTAAGACCTGGCGGCATCCGTGTAACAGAGGGCTCCTCCTGAAGCGAAAGGCAGTTATTAGACATAGAAGCGTGAACTGAGACCGCGACCTTGGGGGTTTGTTACCATACGTGACAGATATAAGCCCAGACAGGCAATAAAATAACTGTCTATAATGTCTTCTGTAGCTGGCTGTAGCTGGGAATGCATAGGCTGACATGCCTTATACACCAGAAGCTGCTTTTTTTTTAAAGCCGATTTTACAAAAAACAGCATTCTAAATGGACCAATTAGTGTAGCAGGAATTCGTTCTGAAAGAGATGCTGTGTTCATTCTAGGTTCCCACCAAATGTGCATTGTGAAGCATCATTAGGATCTTTGCCAAATATATGTATAAATAGACCCAGGGCCACAAGCCTTTTACTACTCCCAGTGTCCTATTTACCGTAATGCAATGACATACAGGGTTTGCTACATACCAAATATCATGCTCCTTTATGTCGTTATGAGAACAGTCTGTATGTAAACACATTTTTCTTTGCTTGTTGCATAACCAAAGTGCTCATTTTATAGGCAAGTGCTCCAAGCAGCATTCTCAGGCAATTATCATAGAGGCCAAAGGAGGGTCATATGTGGAATAATGGCCTCATGTGTTTGGGCTTCCATAAAAAAACAAATGGGGCAAGTGAAAAGCCAGAAATTACTGAAAGACTTATTGCTATAATAGTTTGGATCATATTTTGTCTCTCACTGCTGAAGCTTTACCCAGAGAACAGATTAGCAAAATACAGGTATGGTACCCATTATCCAGAATGCACAGATCCTGGGGCTTTCAGGATAAGGGGTCTTTCTTCATATCTTAAAGGGGACCCATCAACCAAATAAAATTGTTCAAAATCCTATTTTATCACATTAGTCAAGCAAAATGAACTTAAATTACGCTATATAAATTATTTGAATCTTGTTTCCTTCAGTCTGGGAATTAATAATTACAGCAAGCAGGCAGGAGCCATTTTGTGCACACTGTTATTAAGGCAAGCCTTGTATCATCTCAGAATTTTGTTTGTGCACCAGAATGGGGGACCTGATGTCCATCCCCATGCCCTGGTTACACAATTAAATGGTTAAAATAACTGAGGGAATGTGGGGAGAGCAGTGACATCTAGGAAGTGCTGAATGGAAAGTGAAAGTAATTGCCTGCCTAAGGCATAGAGGAGGGGCAGGCAATATTTGATTGACAGCTAAGATTTTTAAATGAGCTTACAACAGATATGAATGGTTTAATAAAAAATAGAAATTGGATTTGATGTTTAATTTGAAAACATTATACAGCATTTTGTGTCTGGATGACAGGTTCTCTTAAAAATAGTTTAAATATTAAATAAATGCAAAAGGCTTGGCTTCCAATACAGATTCATTATATCTTTGTTAGGATCAAATGTGAGGTACTGTTTTATTATAACAGAAAAAGGAAATCATTTTTTGTATAATTATATTATTTGATTACAATGGGGTCCATGACTTTTCCTTAATTTGCAGCTCTCTGGATAACGGGTAATTGCTCCTGGCATGGTGAGTTTGCTAATGACATTGCCACCTGTGTAGATATATTTAAAATGTGCTCTTCTGCTAGTGACTGCAGCATGAACTGCTGGTTGTTTATTAAAGTGACTGTGCCCCACAGCCCACGCTGATTTGTAAGATATAAGCCCCTCGCCGATTTGTAAACTATAAGCCCCACAGCCCACGCTGATTTGTGAGATATAAGCCCCACGCCGATTTGTAAACTATAAGCCCCACAGGCCACGCTGATTTGTAAGATATAAGCCCCACAGCCCATGCCGATATAAGCCCAGACAGACACTGAGGGGCACATTTACTTAGCTCGAGTGAAGGAATAGAATAAAAAATACTTTGAATTTCGAACGTTTTTTTGGCTACTTTGACCATCGAGTTGACTACTTCGCAGTGGCGTAACTACCGGGGGAGCAGGGGGTGCAATTGGGCCAGGGCCCGCACCCCAGCAGGGCCCCCCCGGGAGTCACGCTGGCTGGAGTCAGCTTCAGCGCCGCACGGGCAAGGGTGGGGAGCGGGGCACGGCTGCACCAGGGCCCGCCTAGTTCCGTCACTGCTAGTTCGACCTACGACTTCGAATCGAACGATTCAAACTAAAAATCGTTGACCATTCAATAGTCGAAGTATTGTCTCTTTAAAAAAAACTTCGACCACCTACTTCGCCACCTAAATCCTACCGAGCATCAATGTTAGCCTATGGGGAAGGTCCCCATAGGCTTTCTAGCCAATTTCTGATCAAAGGAAAATCGTTTGATCGATGGATTAAAATCCTTCGTTAACCCGCGATATTCGACCCCAAGTAAATGTGCCCCTGAGTGTGCCATAAAATATCTGTCTACAATGTCTACTGTATTTTCAGTAGGACTGGCTGTAGCTGGGAACGCATAGGCTGATATGTCCGTTTTTGTAAAGCCGAGTCTTTATGTAATTTGGAGCTCTCTGATGGATAATAGATCCCATACCTGTACCTGAAACTAACCCAATAAGCAGGTATTCAGATATTCCCAAACTGCTGTAATAAAATTGCTGTTAAATATATGGGGCAAGCCTATAAAATACAGGCCAGGTGACAGTTCTATACTGAGCTGCCCATACTGGAGGCTGCATATCTGTGTGAGATCCGTAATGATATAGGTTTGGTATCTCTTATCTGGAAACCTGTTATCCAGAAATCTCTAAATTATGGAAAAGCTGTCTCCCATAGACTGCATTATAATCAAACTAGAAATTAAGCCCGTTAAGTTAACGGGCGCTGGAACATATGTAGTCAAACATTTATAAAAACCCATTTTAGAGTTTAAATTCGCCAGAGACAGTCCGTGGGGCACATGCGCAGTAGCGCAATCCCACAGACACAGGGACTGGACGCAGAGACACTTCAACTTTATTATATAGGATAGGATATTATATAGGATGGATATATATATATATATATATATATATATATATATGCTTCCCTATCATCTGGCCCAGGGAGCGTCGGAACTACAACTCTCACAGTACAGCACTAAGTTGTGATAGAAAACATGAGCACGCCCTGCCTCAGAACACAGTAACGTGCCGCCGGTGCCCCTTCAGCCTGTGGCAGAGACTATTTGCCGCACAGTTTGATGCACTGCATGACGGTGCCAGGGCCCAATCCCCACCCGCTTCACTAATCGCCCCACCTACCTAACAGAGCCGAAGGCACCGGAACCGACGTGAGACGCTGGTACTGCTCCGGCACTTCCCACACCGTCTTGTTCAGCTCTTGCTTGTAGAATCCAACGCGCCCGCTCATCTTGTCCGGACCTGTAAGCACAGAGCCGCTGCTGGGAGGAAGGGAGGAGTCGGGAAAGGAGGGAGGAGCCAGGGGCGGAGGAACGGCAGGTGGATGGATAGCGCGTTGCCAGTGCCTAATACCATATTACGGTTTGACTGCAGTTCTCAGCGCAGCCACCCCGCACTGCCTGTCTTAATTACAGCTCAAACCAACTCCTGTGGGGTTGCAGGTCACAGATCAGGCCATTTTTGTGTGCGGTCCGTGGGGCACATGCGCAGTAGCGCAATCCCACGGACACAGGGACTGGACGCAGAGACACTTCAACTTTATTATATAGGATAATCCAGATTTTTAAAATTGGTTTCCGGTTTCTCTGTAATAATAAAACAGAAGCTTTTACTTGATTCAAACTATAATATAATTAATCCTTATTGGAAGCAGAACCAGCCTATTGGTTTATTTAATGTTTACATGTTATGTGACATAGGATAAGGGCACACGCCAACAGATCTAAATGATGCGCAAGCACATAACAGGCGGGCTGGAGAACTTGCTTATTATGTGTACAAAAATACTATTGTTTCCCCAACCACCTGTAAGTGTTCATTTAAGCTATAGTGTTAAGCTGGCCATAGACGCAAAGATCTGATCGCACGTATCGATTATTTGTACAATTTTCGGACCGCGTGGAGAGTCCCGACATTTTTGTCCGGTGGAGATCGGTTGTTTGGTCGATCGGATAGTTTAGAAAATTTCTGTCGCCTGCCGATAATATCTCTGTGTGTATTGCCGATCATACGATTTTCAGTGGGAGATTTTCAGTCACTAGCTTTGTCGGACATTGATATCGAACGTTTGCTGTCAGGGGCAGAACATTGGCTGATCTGTTCTTTTCTACTTTATTTGGTCGGAATGGTAAGACTTTGATCTGAATGGTTAGTGGCAGGTCGGGAGAAGGGAAAGTTCCGATCGTACGAATCAATGTACGATCGGATCTTTGCGTCTGTGGCCAGCTTTACACTTAGATAAGCAGTTTGTTTACTGCTAATATAATGATTTTTAAACGACAGCACAATCTGCTTTATATTTCAGTGGGCTTAAAATTAATTTAGTGAGAAAAAGAAAGTCTGCTCAGAACTGACCAAAGAGACATCAGTTGACTTTTCTCTGCTCACTAACTTCATTTTCTGAGCAAAGCAACATCGCAAGGTTAACCAGTTATATTTAGTGAGCTTACAAGCTCGACAAGAGTACAAAGTGATCTAAAATAGGGTGTATTAAAGAAAAGAGACTGCAGCCAGTCTCCTGTAAGCAGCTGTGCCATACTGAGAACAGATGTGTGTTTGCTGTAATTGAATTTAGCTGGTGTTGTATATGAATTTGCCCTCGGTGTATGTTGCAGAATTAGCGCGTGTTGCTGGGTGATATTGTCTTCTTAGTGCCAGCTTCATCAGAACAAGTCTGTTATGTACTTGTAAAAGTCATGCCAGGAACATACGGCTGCTGGGAAATGCGTGGGGAATAAGTGACAGCATGCAATCTTTACACATACTGTACGTCTGCTCCTGAGCATATTATTCCTTGTTATCTGGCATCTCTAGTAACCCAGAACCCTAAAACTAACAGAGGGACTAGAATATAACCTTTTTAAAGGGTTGGTTCACCTTTACAGTATGTTATAGAATGGCTAATTTTTTAGGTGGCCATACACCGGGAGATCCGCTAGTTTGGTGATGTCGCCAAACAAGCGGATCTCTCCCCAATTTGCCCACATTGAGGTGGGTGATATCAGGCTGATCTGATCGTGGGCCCTAGGGCCCAACAATCGGAACCGAATGGAGGCAATACGGGCGGTGGGATCGCGGGACCGCATCAACGAACTTATGCGGCTTGGATCCGACAGGATTTTTTACCCTGCCCGATCAGCATCTGGCCAACTTTCTGCCAGATATCGATCAGAGAAGCACGTCGGATGGCCCCACACACGGGCCTTAAGCAATTTTTCAGTTGGCCTTCATTTTTTTTTATAGTTTTTTGCATTTTCTGCTGACTATTTCCTGCTTTCAAATGGGGGTCAGTGACCCCATCTAAAAACAAATCCCCTGTAAAGCTACAAATTTTTTGTTATTGCTACTTCTTATTACTAATCTGTCTCTTCAGGCTCTTCTCGATTTGTATTAGGCATGCACTGAATTTTTTGGATTTGGCCGAACCCCCGAATCGTTCGCGAA
This sequence comes from Xenopus petersii, assembly GCA_038501925.1. Taxonomy (NCBI): domain Eukaryota; kingdom Metazoa; phylum Chordata; class Amphibia; order Anura; family Pipidae; genus Xenopus; species Xenopus petersii. The sequence continues at coordinate 116,090,927 of CM076679.1, read as the reverse complement.
AGTTCCGGCAGAATACCGAACCGAATCTGAATCCTAATTTGCATATGCAAATTATGGGTGAGAAGGGGAAAACATTTTTTTCCCTTGTTTAGTGACCAAAAGTCATGCGATTTCCCTCCCTGCCCCTAATTTGCATATGCAAATTCGGATTTGGTTTGGCTGGGCAGAAGGATTCGGCCAAATACTGCTGAAAAAGGCTGAATCCCGAACTGAATCCTGGATTCGGTGCAACCCTAATTTGTATACCAGTCTCTTATTCAGATCAATGCAAGGTGCTAGGGTAAACTGGACCCTAGCAACCAGATTGCTGAAATTGCAAACTGGGGAGCTGCTGAATAAAAACTTAAATAACTGAAAAACCACAAATAATAAAAAATAAAAACCAACTGCAAACTGTCTCAGGATATCTGTTTCTACATCATACTAAAAGTTAATGTAAAGGTGAACAACCTCTTTAAGACACATTGCAATTTGTGTAATGGGCCACATGGTAGGACAGATGTTGTGCTCATAGTTTCTGCAATGGTTGGAACAGTTTCGTAATACGTTCTGTGCCAAAGATAACATTTGCTGGTCTCCTATCAAGGACAATGAGCTTCAATCTTTTAAATGACTTTAACCTACAACTTATTTGCTGGCTGGCACATCTTTATCATACAGGTATGGGACCTGTTGTCCAAAATGCGATGGATCTTTCTGTAATTTGGATCTCCATACCTTAAGTATACTAGAACATCAATTAACATTAATTAAACCCAATAGGTTGGTTTTGCATCCAATAAGGATGTATTATATCATAGTTGGGAAGAAATACAAACTACTGTTTTATTACTACAAGGAAAGAATGAAATAATTTTTACAAATTCGGATTTTTTGATTATAATGGTGTCTATGGGAGATTCCGTAATTCAGAGCTTTCTAGATAATGGTGCATGTATGGTGGGAGAGGAGCTGACCGATATTGGCAGAAGACTTGGATATCGGTCGGCTACTCGATCAGGCTGGCTGGAAAATTTTAATTGGGCGCCTTTGAATGTACCCAAACATCAGCCATTGTTAGTGCTGAATTGTCCGATACACATCAAATTCTATTGTTTCTATCTGTATGTCTCATGATTCAAGTCTACAGGTGTGTTGAAATTAACTGTCTTGGAATGATCTTTTCAATGAAAGATCATAATTGTAACGTCTATGGCCACCGTTACTCTTATGTCCATGGCAGATAAGGCAGAAAACTCTCTGGCAGCGAAGGAGTTGAGTAACATTTAGAAGGTGCTTGTAATGTGTGTGTATGTGTATATAATTGTCAAGAGTAAATGAGACGTGGCCAAGGAAATGAAAATTGTGGTGCAAGTAGAAACAGGCACCACCCATCCACACTATATAATGATGAATCAAAGGCATTGTGTGCCTCTCTGCCTAGCAAATCTATAGCATAGCCTTTATTCTTATATCTCATTGGACTTGGCCGTGCGGTCCACTTATTTTTGGTATAAGTCTTCTGCTGCATTAATGCGGACGCCTGTGAACGACTTCTCTCTCTGGGACTGTGTGTGCCAGGCAGCGCAATATACCAGTCTTTGTGCCCCATCCCATTGTCAATCTGTGCAGTGTTCTGTGTTGTAAGTACGCTGAACTCAGGGGGAAAAAAAATCACCCAAATGTTTTTCTTATTCATACATAGTAAGTTTCTGGTTTCCTTATTCTTACCGTAATGTAGAATGTATTATTTAAACTGGATATTTATTCAGCTTAACATCCGTCCCACACTGGAATAACCGGTTTTGCCAGTTCTCATACTGGACGTGGGCACTGGTTTATTGAAGGCAGCTTTATCTTTTTGTTTGGTTGACCTTTCGGGGGTTAAATGGGCAGTTTAAAAAGTTCTTTAGAAAATGTAATGGCCCTAATACTGTAACTGAACATACAGGAGAAGAGATTAGAATAAAAGGGCTTTCATTGCTGGTGTCTGAAAAGCAGATTTCATTGCATTGTGTCTGGTTTTATGATTGTGTGTGTGCATGTATACAAATATATGTATAATACGTGCTTTAAACTATAAGCGTGTCTGTGTGTGTATGTATGTATGTAAAACACATTGGTTGCCGGCACTCACCTCCGCCATTGGATAATTTTGCCGGGTGCTAACCCAATTCAATATAAATCCAAGAATAAAAGGAAGCACTCACGGCATAAAGGTTGTTAGATGTCCTTTACTGAATCATATAAACATCTACATGTTTCGGTACCTCAAGGGACCGTCATCAGGATGTGAATATATATATATATATATATATATATATATATATATATATATATATATATATATATATATATATATATATATATATATATATATATATATATATATATATATATATATATATATATATATATATATATATATATATATTATATTATATTTGATCAAGGCTGCATTTTGCTTCTGTATTGGCCTCAGGTGCATGGCAAAAATTCCAAAAATAACAAAGAAGACCAGCAACACAGAGATTTCTTATGATAAATTAATGTATTAGAAAGACTTCTTCTTACATTTAACATCTGTTTTCAACAAAATATCTTCTTTTCTAGACTATACACTTGCCTGAATATATACTGCTTTCAGTATTACTGCATATTAAATGATCTGCTTCCTGATGGCTCAGTGGGGGTTGGTGGGCTTTCTGGTAGTTTGCTGTATTTCTCCTTATGAAGATCCCTGTGGGGGATTGAAAGGTTGAGTCCAATAAAGATTTTGTTTTGGCAGGCCCGAAGACCGCGGGCCTGGGTGGGTTTGGCCGACTTCCGCAGTACGTCTCCCAGCTCGCAGCCTTCTGCCCCACTTCTGCCTCAGCATGTGCCTTTTTATATACTGACGCAAACCCCGCCCCTTTCAAGATATCACACAGGTATATAAAGAGGGGGGTGCACAGGTTAAGGTTGGGGTGCAGCAGGTAAAGATCGGGTAAGGGCAGGGCCGGAACTAGGAGTAGGCAGAGTAGGCACGTGCCTAGGGCGCAAAGCTGAGGGGGCGCCAGGCACGTACCTGCTCTGTTGCCTACCCCGTGTCCGGTCCCGTCTCTTCCCGACTGCCGCTGGTGGCTTGTGCATAAATGTTCTTCTGCGCATACGCGCACACATTTTGCGCATGTGCGCTGGAGTGAAATTTCACGCATGCGCAGTCGAGCGCGCACAGAGCCAGCGCCGTGGCCCGCCAGGTTGCCTAGGGCGCCTGGCCGGGTTGGCACGGCTCTGGGTAAGGGTCAAGGTTTTTCTCGACCCGCAAACCACTAATACCTAATAAAGAATTACTCCGCAAAATGGAATATCGGACCCCTTGGTGCTTTTTTCACGCATGTGTCTTGGGAATTGGAAATTTTACTGCTAAAATGATCCACATGGAATCTCTTGGACTCACTGAACTACGCCAAGTCTAGGAAGTTATCATCTATAAGGGTAATGGCACATGGCTCACTTTTGGGGTGTTTTGTGCCGTGTTTTCAGGCTGCTTGCCGAAGTTCTGTTAAGAGATTTACAGTACAGGTATGGGACCTGTTATCCAGAATGCTTGGGACCTGTTTTTTCTGGATAACTGATCTTTCCATAATTTGGATCTTTATAACTTAGGTCCATTAGAAGATCATGTAAACATTAAATGACCCCAATAGGCTGGTTTCATTTCCAATAAGGATTCATTATATCTTAGTTTGGATCAAGTACAAGGTACTGTTTTATTATCACAGAGAAAAAGAAAATCATTTTTAAAAATTTGGATTATTTGAGTATAATGGGGTCTATGGGAGATGGCCTTTCTGTAATTCAGAGCTTTCTGGATAACCGATTTCCAGATATCGGATCCCATACCTGTATAAATCAGTGGGATTTCAGTATCAATGAGGGAAATTCGATTGAAAGCAGTGCTGTGGAGCCTGTACGTAAATTCTTTGACCTCAGTTTATGGTACCTCTGACTCAAACACCGCTAATGTATTTTCCATGTTTATTGAAATAAGTTAAATACACAACATACAAGGCATTTTATCACTGTCAAAGCTCAAAAATATAAGCCACATCCTTTGGTAACGCTAAACCAAAATCAAAGTTAAATTACATGAACCAAAAACAATTGGAAATCGTAAAACAACTTGTATATTAATTGAACCTGACATATAACTGTAAAATAGGTGTTAAATACAATCCAAAATGTACTAAATTTTTGTTCTGCCAGATCCTCCTTCATAGAAGCGCTTAAATCTGATTTGAGTCAGTGCTTGTATTTAAAGTTATTTTGGCGACTCAGATTCTCAGAATTGCTTCGGACTCCACCACTCTGACTTCAACTTCACAGGCACAGAGGTGAAAACTGCTATTTGTTTTAGGAAAATGTAATGGCGCTGGCAAATGGAGGGGTATATGCAGTACAAATGATGTGGCTTGGTTATACATGGTAGGAAAATGTAGGCTTTACATGTCCTTTAATCATGGTGGATCTTGGAGAGAAAACAATCACAATGTCCTGAAATATCTCTGTATACCTTTAACTCTAATTGTTACTGTTTTTGAGTTTGAGCAATAGATGTGGTGTGGCCCAGCACTGTGCCTCTTGTGCATTGTGGCTTCTCAACTCTGCAATAACACATTTATGTTGTGTATATCTCTATTTCTCTGTCACTCCTCTTTATTCTCCCTCGCCTCCGCCCCAGCACTGCTGTTCCCATTAGAGCAGCCCTGGATCCCCACTGCCTCCGTACTGAAGCCCAGGCAGCCAGTCTGTTCTGTTTTCAGCCTCCACATTCTTCTAATGATTCTTTCCTACTCACTGCTCCTGAGAGGGAGGGAATGCTGTTGCTGCTGTCTCACTTGGACCTCTCTGAAACCCTCCTTTATTTGACTAATTGCCTCTTTCTTCCTATTAAACACTGACCTTTTATTCTCTTGCACAGTTGTCTCCTGAGCTTAGTAGGAGCACTCGGGCCAAATAATTATTTTATTCTTTGTGTGGCTTTATTTATGGTTGATAATCGAATAAAAAAGCTATTTTATTTTACTCCCTGCTTCACCCTCTTCTTTATATTTATTGATGTTGCATTCTATATTTCCTTTGAAGGATTGTTCTACACATGGCCGCAACATGGTATGTAGGTAGAGCTTTCCTTTGAGCTATTACTCCTAGTGATCGAAGTGCATCAGACATTAGGACCCCTCTTTACGCAAAATAAGGTTAGAGATAAATGAAAACACTGCTATTTAGCTGCAGTGCTAACCTCAAATTTGACCTTAACTGATCCTCAAGATGGGCTTCCATCATTATCTGTGTAAGTAGACATTATTCCCAAATTTCACACTAACTGTCTTTAGTGCTGGGGCCAAGACACTGCTGGTTGGGGGAGGCAGCCCAACAGTTTAGCAACCACTGTCAAAGTGATTTAGCCTTTATATATTCACCAGAGTCTGGATTAATGTTTTCTTTTTGAGTTGAAGTTGAATGTTTTGCATTCTGCACGTTGACTACCCAACACTACCCAGTTGCACTTACAGCTCTGCCCAATGCTGCCTGTTTATGAGATATAAATTTGGCACTTGCTTATTATGTGGCCACTCACACCAGGAGCTCACCCCGTGCAAGGGGCACAGTACTCAGTAGGGTGCTATTGTAGCAAAAATACCATTGTTTACTCCACCTGGGGTGTGGGCTTTTTTAGTCAGTACCTTTGGGGAGGGGAGAATTTGTGATATATTAGAGATGGGGTCCCAAACCTTTTTTTACCCACGAGCCAAATTGTGATGTAAATGGAGTTGGGGAGCAACAGAAGCATAAAAAACATTCCTGGTTGGTGCAAAATAAGGGCTGTGATTGGCCATTTGGTAGCCCCTATATGGACTGGCAGCCTACAGGAGGCTCTGTTTGGTAGTACTCCTTGTTTTTATGCTACCAAAACTTGCTCCAAAACAAAGAACTACAAAATAAGCACCTGCTTTAAGGCTACTGGGAGCAACATTTAATCCACTGGTTGGGGATCACTGGGTTAGAAGATTGAGTGCAAATTATAGTGATACAATTAAATTGAGCAATTGGGATCCTGAAAAATTCCATGTGAGCTGGCATGTCTGCTAGTGGAGAACCGTTGCTAGTTTTTTATGGTATCTCATTTTTCTGGGTCACAGAAAAAGCTGCCACATTGTTGCATGCTGTTTTACTGATTTTTTTCCTGATTTTCAGTTGCCAAACTCTTCGTGCTGATAGGCCATTCCATCCCGGTGGTTGGCCACATCCATGCTGGCTACTCTTAGGGCAAATACTAGTCAACCATGGGAAATCTCTTCTTCTGGCGAAACATTGGAAGTTTCTTGTGAGACAGAATCTGCATGCACAATCAATAATCTTTTCAAAGAAGCAACATAAAGCATTAACTGTGTAATAGTTCTATTTTCCAAGCATAAGCAGAAACAAAATAATAATAATTGTATCATTAAATCACCCAATTTGGATCCTTGCTTGTATATGGATATAGAAGATATGGCCAGACTCTGGTCATTTAGCTGTTGTTAAATAACTGTTCCCAGGCAGCTGTAGTTTAATAACAAAAGGTAAATATATTGTGCAGTTTGGGCTATGTCATTGCTCCCCAGAGGAACACCATACCCTTGGATTATTGGGATTGGTAGAATATTTATAAACTCCAAATTTCCTTTTGTGCTGTAGCAATCACTTTGGCTGCAGGCTTCATGTAGAGTGTATAAATATATATTAGTGTGCGTGTGAATATATAAATAGCTGTGCTGCAATCTGGAAGATGTGAAATCCATCGGGGAGCTATAAATCACGGCAGGTGCAAGGGCATTGGATGGATATATATACATTCCTTTTATTCAGAGCTTTTCTCTAACCTCATAAACGAAACCTGCAATGAGCACATTCAATTTGTTTTAGCTGTTTTTTTAATCTTATTATAGAAAGTGGGCCCTTGTAGTAACCTTTTACTTTCCATTCATCATTTACATACCTGTTAGAGATCAGATTTTTATTTTCTTTTGTTGGAGGGTTGCTTTGATTTCAAGTAAAAATGGGGCATACATAGAACACCTTCCAGTTTCCCAGCATGCTCTTCTTATTATTGGGAGAATTTTTTTGCTGCCCTGGCCTAATGACTAACTAATGACAGACTGGGGCTTCCATGCTGAGCTGGCAAACAGGACTCCAAAATGAAGGCACCATTCTACATATTTGGCAGGATTCACCCTTAGGGGAGTTTGAGTTGGCATTGGGCTAATAACCCATGCCCTCTCATAATATTCATGAATATATGAGTATATATATATATATATATATCTATATGACCCACCTAAACTTCTTGTGGCTAAAAAGATTATTTCCTTTATCAAAATCATCTATTTCTGTTGCATCTTTTCTTAAACGTTTTTTTTCTGTTACTTCTAGCTGGGGAGGAGAGTTGATCTCGACAACATCACTAACGAGGCATGGAAGTAAGTATATACTATTGTGTGCAAGTTGACATCAGGAAAGCCACTAGATAAAACACCAAAAGTCCATACCTTTCCCCATATATGTACTTTCCAAAGGTATTTCTATTTTTATGTAATGACTTACTTGAAAGGAGAAGCCATAAAGGACAATGTGTTGTAGATCACAACTATATAATAATACATTAGTGCAGGGGAGCCCAAAAGGTAGATGGGAATCTACCAGTAGACCTTTACCTGGTGATCAGAAGAAGAAAATCACCCTCCTGTTTCATGCTTTTCATTTCGATATTTATTATATTTCAGATATTTCAGATAATTATGTTATGGCTACATAAGAAATAGTTGTTTGTTAAATATAACAATATACATTTTCTCATAAATCATTATTTAAGTAATACTTTCCATAGAACAGAATGCTAACAATGCTTTTATAAATCCTAATTGGACAACATCACTAAGAGGCGCATTTATCAAGGGCTGAATTAATGTGAGTTTTTTTTAAACTCCTTTAAATTCGAATATACTTGAAATTCGACTTGGGGGTTATTTATATAAAAAAAAAATCGAATATCTAAAACTGACTTGAAAACTCGAATCGAATTCGACTGAACTCAGCTCGAGTTTTTTCTCAGAAAAACTTGAATGTCAGGGAGACTGCTAATGTCCATATTGGTCCCTCCACATCTCCCATTGACTTATACATGAACTCGGCAGGTTTTAAGTGCCAAATAGTTGAATTTGAGTTCTTTAAGGGCCAAAGTATGATAAATCTCGAAATTCGAATTCGAATTAAAACCCAAATCGAGTTTGGATAATTCACAATTTGAATCTGACAGTTTTGACCATAAAAAAAAAATAGAAAATATTAATTTTCTATTCGACCTTTAATAAATCGGCCCCTAAAAGTAAACCTCACATTAGTAAAGTATGGGCATTCTCACGTATAAGCTCAGAAGCCGCCAGATATCTATACAGCAGATTTTCAAATTCCATCAGGCGTGGCTTGTTCTGGCTTGCTGACATAGTCCACACCCAAGGGGTCTGCACAAGCCACTTATTATGACCGACTCGCATCGCACGCTATCAGATAGATCTTAATCATCACGGAGGCTGGGCAATTTGCCCCAGGTCCACAGAATTGACACAAGGCTTTGTTCCTTTATTTCATGATACTGATCATTATCAGTATCTGTTGTCTGGAGACGCTTATCCAGAGATCTTCAAATCACGGGAAGGCCATCTCGTATAGACTACATTTTAATAAAATAATTTACATTTTCGATAAGGATTTCCTTTTTCTCTGTAATAATAAAACAGTGCCTTCTACTTGATCACTACCGAGATATAATTAATCTATACTGGAGGAAAAACAATCCTATTGGGTTTAATGTTTAAATAGAGATACATAATTCAAATTTTGAAATGTTGTTTCCTTTTTCTCTGCAATAATAAAACAGTATCTTGTACTTGATCCTACCGGATTTACTTAATGTTTAATTGATTTTTAGTAGACTTTAAGCCATGGAGATCCAAATTGCGGACAGATCCCTTATCCAGAAAACTCATGGGCCCAAGTATTCTGGATAACAGGTCCCCATACCTGGAATTTCTGTGGGTTCCATGCCATTCACCAGTGCATTCGTGCATAAATGTTCAATCTCTTGATTAAACAGATCTCCCAGGATTTCTATCCATTTTATAGGCAAAGGGAGTAGGGCTTATCACATACAGCAGAGCATTTATTTATGGGCCGTCACACTGTAAGGCGGCCAGTATTGAAAAGCAGCATTCTCACCATTTTAACGATGTGGTTAACGGCCCTTTATGATTCTATTTGTCTTTTGAACCAAAGCATAATCATTAACATGCATGATTGAGCTCCAATCCTTCTTTAGAGTCTCTGCAAGAAAGTCTTATGGAAGCCGTGTTGACAGTGAAGTATAATCATATAGCAAGTCACGTTCTGAAAAGCTGTTGGCATAGCCAGGGCCACCATTAGAAATCACTGGGCCCCGTACAACAAAATTTTTGGAGTACAACCAAACATTGGCACCAGGGCCCCCCATAAAAGTTTTAAAAAAAAAAAAACATTGGTGCCAGGACTCCCCTTACAAGTTAAAAAAAAATTGTGGCCCCAGAGAATATTTTTTTAAAAAAACATTGGTGGCAGGGGCCTATAGAGTATTAAAATAATACATTGGTGGTCAGGGGATTTTAAAAAAAAAACATACATTGGTGTTCAGTAGAATTGAACTCGTGGCTTCAGTACTTCAACTTCGCCTCCTTTTATGACGTTGTGTCATTTCACCGCTTCAGGACTTTGGCTTTTTGGCAGATCGGGACTTCTGAAGGGTGGCACGGCTTTCGAAAAGTGCAGCACAGCCAGGCCCCCCCCTTCAGGCCTGGGCCCAGTACAGTTGTACCCCCTGTGTCCCCCTTAGGCGGCCCTTGGCATAGCAATAGAATTCTTTATGAAACAAAAACTTACTCCACATTCCGTTTCATTTCATGTTCTGTCTCTTTACAGTTTTCATATGGGGGTCACTGACCCCTGCTGCCAAAAAAGAAACCCCCTACAGTTTATCTTCCAGTCTCTCATTTATACCAGCTGCTGGAATTTCAAACTTGAGAGCTAGGTTAAAGGGGTGGTTCACCTTTAAGTTACCTTTTAGTTTGTTATAGAATGACTAATTCTAAGTAACTTTTCAATCGGCCTTCATTATTTATTTTTTATAACTTTTTAATTATTTGCCTTATTCTGACTCGTTCCAGCTTTCAAATAGGGGTCACTGACCCCCATCTAAACAACAAATGCTCTGTAAGGCTATACTGTATTGTTATTGCTACTTTTTATTACTTGTCTTTCAATTCAGGCCCTCTCCTATTCATATTCCAGTGTCTTATTCAAATCAATGCATGGTTACTAGGGGAATTTGGACCTGAGCAAACAGATTGTTGAAATTGCAAACTGAAGAGCTACTGAATAAAAAGCTAAACAACTCAAAAACGGTAAATAATAAAAAATTAAAACCAATTGCGGGTTACCTTAAAATATCATTCTCTACATTATACTAAAAGTTAACTCAAAGGTGAACAACCCCTTTAATGTTGTACTGGTGTTGCATCATAACATCATAATAATTTGTATGTAAAACTGTAGTATGAATGTGGAACAGATCCAAAACGGCAGTCGAACTGCAGAAAATCCGTTTATTGGGGAGTGTACAACATGTTTCGGGACAAGCCCTTTATCAAGTGTATAGGAACAAACAAAACATCCGACATTTAAATCCTATGTGACCAATCACACCTTCTGTGGGTTGTTACTTCATTTAACCCTTGTGTTAACCCTAATCATGTGACATCTAAATGCATCCATTGCTGCATAACACAATAAAATTTTCATTCATAAAAACTGTGATAAGTTAAAAACTATTCTAACATAGTTGACATTTAGTGCAAACAGTAAAAACAGTGAATAAATATTTTTTACACTTAAATACAAAAGCCATTCAGCCCAATTGATAAAATAATATTTGCTTAATTCTCCTTTTTTTGGATAATTCAAAAATGTCCAAATCCGTGTATAAGTGCATTAGTGCCAATCATCTAAATAGTACAATAAGAACATGGTGTCAATAAAACATTTACAAACAGCTTAAAATACAGGGAATTGCTCCATTCGGCCTAACCTGCAAAGGTAAAAAGAAAATGCTGAACCAGCCTATCTGAACCACTTGTTTCATAACTATGTTGCAAATTTAAATGATTACCATCTACATTTGTTTGGCAACAATAGTTGCTAACTCACTCTATGCTATTTTTGTTACATTAAGAACTATTGCTTGGTTTTTAGATGTATTATAGTAAGTCTTACTATAATACATCTAAAAGCCAAGCAATAGTTCTTAATGTAACAAAAATAGCATAGAGTGAGTTAGCAACTATTGTTGCCAAACAAATGTAGATGGTAATCATTTAAATTTGCAACATAGTTATGAAACAAGTGGTTCAGATAGGCTGGTTCAGCATTTTCTTTTTACCTTTGCAGGTTAGGCCGAATGGAGCAATTCCCTGTATTTTAAGCTGTTTGTAAATGTTTTATTGACACCATGTTCTTATTGTACTATTTAGATGATTGGCACTAATGCACTTATACACGGATTTGGACATTTTTGAATTATCCAAAAAAAGGAGAATTAAGCATATATTATTTTATCAATTGGGCTGAATGGCTTTTGTATTTAAGTGTAAAAAATATTTATTCACTGTTTTTACTGTTTGCACTAAATGTCAACTATGTTAGAATAGTTTTTAACTTATCACAGTTTTTATGAATGAAAATGTTATTGTGTTATGCAGCAATGGATGCATTTAGATGTCACATGATTAGGGTTAACACAAGGGTTAAATGAAGTAACAACCCACAGAAGGTGTGATTGGTCACATAGGATTTAAATGTCGGATGTTTTGTTTGTTCCTATACACTTGATAAAGGGCTTGTCCCGAAACATGTTGTACACTCCCCAATAAACGGATTTTCTGCAGTTCGACTGCCGTTTTGGATCTGTTCCACATTCATACTACAGTTTTACATATTGATTTGGGTTATCGGACACAGGATACCCGTGGACAGGTCTGATCTAATTATGTGGTGAGCTCCTTTCATACTAAATTGTGCATCATAATAACCTGTATGTTTATAGAAATAGAACAATGTTCGGTTTCTTTCGGATGGCTGAAATAGTTTGATGCGTGTAATGCAGTAGTACCCTGATAGTATGTTCATGGATTTTACATTTTCCTGCTTTTCTTGTCGTGGTTCTATAAAGGCAAATTGCTTTTTATTTACTCTGAATTGTATGTGCCCTAGAAAACGTATAATCTGTGTATAGGGAATAATATATCCCCTCTTGTAAAATATGAAGATATTTCAAGTCACCAATGGCCATATAAAGACTCAAAGCTGTAAGCTGAATGTTTTTATTCAGGACTTGGAACTTGCAGATAACTTTGGATATCCTCATATTTAATAACGGCAGGTACATTATAATACACAAGTTTCAGTGAGTCATGTGACAGAAAATACATCACAGAGCACAAATTATAACTTATGACATCACTTAATTAACACTGTATATAATATGGCTCTTGTATATTATAACCAAACTGTAGTATTCTTTTTAATTATAATAGTTGTCAATGTATAAATAATGTCATTTTTGCCTCCCTTTAGGGTCTTGAGCAGCCCTGGAAATTCCAAGAAGAGTATTTACTTAACTGCCCCAGTACAAAGGAATATCCTTGCCAAGGAATCTTGCAGCCTAGGTGAGCAGTAACATATATTTAGATGGGAGCTTTCCCAGGGATCTCCATAGTTGCTGCTTCTTCTGGCATTTGCTTGACACCAACAAAGGAGAAGTGATGATCAGTGAACAATAAAGTGTTGTATACATGTAAATGCTTTATGAATGGATGGGATTACCATTCCCTCTTTTTAATATTCAGTGGTTGATACTGAAATTGTGAAGCTAATGGTGAAACACTGTTCTTTAGTCAGTAAAGCCTCTCCATGTCACAGTGCTGTAAGCTAGACCCTTTGCCTTTGCCTTTTCAGTCACTGTACAAAAATAAATGACAAAGTCTTAGAAGCTAAAATACAGAGGAGGAGAGGGTATGGTTGTAAAAGTTAAACATATTTCTAAAAATGACCCATTATGTGATGTTACGATCCCGGGGAGCTTTAGTTGCCCGGCAACAAATCACCTCTTCTTCAGGTGACTAATCTCCCCGAAATGCCTTCCCGCCGGCTAGAATCTAAATCACTGGTGGGATGGCACTCGGTGCGATTCGTTTTCCGAAGTCGCGCAAGGTTTTCTTGTGAGGCAACTTTGGGCGACTTCAGAAAACGAATCGATCCGAGTGCCATCCCACCGGCAATTTAGATACTAGCCGGCGGGAAGGCTTTTAGGGGAGATTAGTCAACCGAAGAAGAGGCGATTTGTCGGCGGGCGACTAAATCTCCCCGAATTTTAGCATGTTTTCCCACTCTTAAAGGTGACCACCCGAAATTGAAAGACTGTTCCAGTATAAACAAACTAAATATTTTCAGTGGTTGTTATTTGTAATTGTTATTGAAAGCAGTATTTGTTCGTGCCTTTCTGTCCTTCCTTCTGTCACTTAAAACAGTGTAGCAGAAGTCAACTCTCTCCCAGGTCTGTTAATCTGCTTACTTCTGATACATTGTTTCTGGAGTTAGAGGCAGCAATTATATTCACGAATAACTTAGATGCCATTAAACATTTGTAATGCATATTGCTGAGTTGTTTAGAGTCACTTATTTTTGCAAAATCACAGTTTTTGGGTAACGTTCCCATTTAAAGGAGATTTAAAACCTAAATAAAAAGATCATGCCTTGAAATACATGTTTAATATATTGAACTTCTTATGCCAACCGAGAAGTTCAGGAGTCTATAACAGGCCATGCCACCTTGGATCTTGTTAGACCATCTTTTGAGTGTCAGTGGCACTGCACATGCTCAGTGTATGTTGGGCTGCTGTTGAGAAGCAACGCTTAGGCGTCTTCTAAATGTATCAAAACATTATCAGAAAATAAGCTTACATCTATCATAGAGGCTGATTCTACAGGTCTGTTTGTTTATAAAGTCTGATGCAGAATGTATTGACTTTTATGGTGCCATCTAATTTAAATATGAATTCATAGCTAATCAGCCTAGTATCATTACTTTTTTTAAAATTCTATTTATACAGTATATAGTGAGTGGGTCCCTAAGCTTAGGTAAGTAACCACAGCCTGAGCATTTGCTGGAAATCAGCAGAAAAAGAGGTGGCAGCTTCTGGAGGCATCTTCAGTGGTAAACATCTTCAGTCTTAAAGGGCTATGATGGAATTTGGGCTGGTGCATACATAAACAATAATGCACCGCATTTCAGCATTTTCTATGCTGGGCTCCTTTAAACATGCCATAGTAGGCTACAGGAGATATTTTAGAAATATAGGAGTTTGTTGTTATTAAATGTATGTCCCCTTAAACACAAGTGGCCAGTGAATTCATGATTGTGTTGGTTAGTCTCAGCTGTGAAAAAAGCAAGCCCTAGGTTCCAATCCATTTCCCATCAGTTTCCAACATTATAAGCTGTTAGCAATGGTTACTGTGTTCTTTCCTCTAGATCTCTCTGAGGAGCTCAGCAGCCAGACACCAGCTCTCATTAAGATAATGACTGATTTGTTTGTGGACATGACCTCTCTGCTCTTATGACATCACCGCCCTCTCTCCTCTTGTTTTATGGGATTATTCCATTCATTTCAAAATCAAATAAATTAAAACAGGATCAGTGGTTCCGGCAGAGACCTGGACATCTTCTTACTCTGGGGGCAGGGCAAGATTGATGTCCTCTAATGGAGGCCACTGGCAATGACAGTTTCTGCGATGATGTAGATCCTGGAGGAACTGAAGGGAGAAGACTACTAGATGGGGAGCAGAAGGCTGCCAAAGGCTCGCATTTTGATAATATCAATGTGATTGGCCAGGGGCTAAAGCATCTGTTTCAACATCAAAGGCGGCGTTCTTCTGTCTCCCCCCATGATGTTCAGCAAGTCCAGCCAGAGCCAGACTCTGAATCAGAGCTTGCCCAACCAATAGATGCTGAGGGCAGTACCCAGCCCACAGCACTGAATCGAGTTTTGCAGCAGATCCGTGCCCCACCCAAAGTGAAAAGAGGAAGCAACTTGCAGCAGAACCGCAAAGCAAAGCCAAACACACGAGGAAGTCCCCAGATAGGCCGGCGCTCAGCCCAGGATATCATGGCTGTGCTCTCTCACCCAGGACGACCCCGTTCCTCCTCTACCACTGATGCAAACCCTACTGCTGCCTTGGAGGTGCCTAACTCATCATACCTGTCAGGGGATGACTCCATTGAAAGGGTAAGTAAAGGCATGGAACCAAATCTTAGAAGCACTGCAGTTTGACAACAGGTGGAAATGTCTGTAGAAAGGGATCCTAGTCAAAGGGATCCTTGGTTGTTTTTTAAGTGTTGTAATATACATTCTTGCTTGGTGATCATATGATAAAATGGTTTTAGTAACATAATTTGGGCAGTGTAGTTGCCTTGCAGTGTTCGGATCCTGAGTTAAATTCCAATGAAGGCCTAGGATGTGGCAACTCCGTTATTATAAGCTCGGGTGCATGCACAAGTGGCAGATTTTTGAAAAAAAAAATGCGAGCGTTTGCATCCTTGCTTTAAAATCATCTTCATCTACCTGCACCAAAGCCAGCAAAACTATTCAGGGAGCAGGCAGGAGAGGAGGATTATGCTCATGTAGGGGCTGATTTTTTTAGCCTACATATGTCAGCAGGCAGATTTCAGCCCCATATGGCACTATCCTTAATTGGGAAATCCAGAATAAAAAAGATTCTTCTGCAATAGTATCCCACGGTATCGGGTATAAGATTATAATCTCTCAGATTATAATCACCCCCAGTGATTATCCCTTTCCTTCTCCTTTAGTAAAGCATAATAATGATTTCCTTTATTAGCAGGGATAACCTACATTACTGTCAGAGCCCTTAATGTAGGAGAACAGTTATTGCTTTTTTTCTGTGAATGGTTATTAAAGAACCTTGCAAGTTGCAACACAAACACAACTAATTCCACGCAGGTTAATGATGCCATTTATAACTGTTGGGAACTGCTTCCGTCATATCATGTGAACCATTTACAGATACTCCAGAAAGGATATTTAAAAGCTTTTTGAGCCGAATAGTATATTCACAGTTCTACTTCATTACACAAACTCATTATGTTCTCTATATTAAAGAAAAATGTATCCCTGGGACCCTTTTTTCTTTTATATAAATGAAAAATCATTAAAGGGAAAAAGAGAATTATTGAGTTGGAAAAAAAGGCAATTACAGTAAATACTCCATTACTTATATCTACTTATCATAGCACAGTACCAAAGTCCTAAAAAGCAAAATAACTGTCAGAGGTAAAATTCAACCAGAAAGCTTTTTAAATGTGGGTTCTGCAAGAATTTATGAGCCCTGCATTTATTCTATACTTGTGTGAGAAGTATGTGTGCAGACATAAGGTTAATCAAATATCTATAATGTATATTGTTGCAGGTCTAGTAACTCAAAACAACCAATCAGACTTTTTCGCTGTCAAGAAGCTCATCAGTTAATTGTGCCTACTGATTGGGTGCTTTGAATTAGAAGAACCGGAGCAAAGTTTGCAGCTGTTAATACATAACTCAAGTGTTCTGATAAAGGTAGAAAACACAGATTAAAGTGGCTTGCGTGACACTTGTGTATCTTAAAGCGGATTTTAATTTCTAATGTACCTACAATCAAGGTTTCTTTAGTGACAAGGCCAAAATGCTCTTAAAGCAGAAGGAAAGGTTAAAACTAAGTAAGCTTTATCAGAAAGGTCTATATAAATACACCAGTAAACTCTCAAAGTAATGCTGCTCTGAGTCCTCTATCAAAAGAAACACAGCATTTCTTTCCTTCTATTGTGTACACATGGGTAATGTGGACCATAGCATCTAGATAGCTGAAATTGCAAACCGGAGAGCTGATGGCTAAAACACAACTAAAAAAACTACATACAATAAAAAATAAAAAACAATTAGAAATGATCTTAGAATATCACTCTCTACATCAGTGATCCTCATTCAGTAGCTTGTGAGTAACATGTTGCTCTCAAACACCTTGGATGTTGCTCCCAGTGGCCTCAAACCAAGCACTTATTTTTTTAATTACTGACTTGGAGGCAAGTTTGTAATTGCATAAAACCCACATATTCTGCCAAACAGAGCCTCAATTAGTTTGACATTCCACCTAGGGGCTACCAAATGGCCAATCACTTCTTTAGCAC
Organism: Xenopus petersii; assembly: GCA_038501925.1. NCBI lineage: Eukaryota > Metazoa > Chordata > Amphibia > Anura > Pipidae > Xenopus > Xenopus petersii. The sequence continues at coordinate 116,073,544 of CM076679.1, read as the reverse complement.
CCCAAGAACATTTTTCATGCTAGCGTTGCTCCCCAACTCTTTTAACATCTGAATGTTGCTCATGGGTTCAAAGCATTGGGGGTCCCTGCTCTACATCATACTAAAAGTTAATTCAAAGGTTCACAACCCTTTTAATGTACTATATGCCCCCCATTAATTACCAATTTTACAATCAAGGGCGAGTGGCAAAGATTTAATTACTTGTCCGAAACAGCAGCTTACAAAACTGCCCTAATGGAAAACTATTTTGCCCCATATTTTCGAAAGAGGCCTCCAATTAAAAATCCTAATGCACCATTGGCCTTAAAGGAGAAGGAAAGCTACTGAAGCAGTTTATTGGCAATAGATTAGCCACAATAGTGCAAGCTAAAACACTATATTTATTCTGCAGAATGCTTTACCATACCTGAGTAAATCCACTCTTGAAGTGTTCTCTGTTTGTTTAGGATAGCAACTGCCATATTAGCTTGGTGTGACATAACTTCCTGCCTGAGTCTCTTCCTGCTTGCTCATAGCTCTGGGCTCAGATTATAGCAGGGAGCAGAGAAGGGAGGGGGAGAGAAGCAAACTGAGCATGCTCAAGGCCTTGCCCTGTAGTTTAAGCTTAAAACAGGAAGTCTGATACAGAAGCCCATGTGTACACAATAAAAGGAAAGAAATGCAGTGTTTCTTTTGACAGGGGACTCAGAGCAGCATTACTTTGAGCGTTTACTGGTGTATTTATATAGACCTGTCTAATAAATCTTCATTTTAGCCTTTCCTTCTCCTTTAAGTGGACAATTAGTGAAAGGATGTTAAACCTATTCTCTACGGTTTGCCTCCAATACAAAAGGTCTCCATTGTTCATGTTGTGTGCATGCATTGGGAGGGGGGTGACTGAATTTCTGCTTTTCAGCAAAACTGCATTGATGTTCTGTCCTTCACACTTTGATTTTTTTTTATTTGGGTTCTATTCTATCTTCCACTTTGCTAAATTACTCAACTAATTGTTGTGTCTGTTAGTACTAATAAGGGCAATAAGCCTGGCTGGTGTCTCTATGGGGATCTATTGATTAATTGGAAACTGACTTTCATTATTACATTTCCCTTGGGGGCAGAGTTTTTACGGTCAGACGAGATATGGCCAAACATCCGCTTTGGAGAAAACAAAAAAGGCTCATGGACACGCAAGATGTATTTTCCTCCGGCTTTTTTCAGATACTAGAACACAACCATGCAGCCATTGCAATTAAAGGGGTGGTTGACCTTTAAAGTAACTTTTATTATGTTATAGAACGGCCAATTCTAAGCAACTTTTCAATTGGTTTTCATTATTTATTTTTTATAGTCGCAAAATCCCTTCTAAAAAGCAAAATCCCCTGTAAGGCTATAAATGTATTGTTATTGCTGCTTTTTATTACTGATCCATCTATTCAGGCCTCTCCTAGTCATATTCCAGTCTCTTATTCAAATAAATGCATGGTTGCTAGAGTAATTTGGACCCTAGCCCTTTAATCACTGCCCTTTTCTATGTGTGTACAATATGCATCCATACACTGAATGGTGCGTGGGTTTAGTGGTGTGATACAGCTGGTTAGCAAGGCTGCGCCCTAACTGTATTCTTCATGACTAAAAATACATTTGTGCAAGAAATATAAATTATGAATGGGCCAATTGATTCTGGTTTCCTATTTAATAGTTGATGATTTGGAGGCAATTGTCTTCTGAGGACCTGCTACAGGTATGGGACCTGTTATCCAGAATGCTCAGGACCTGGGGTTTTCCTGATAACAGATCTTTCCGTAATTTGGCTCTTCATATCTCAAGTCTACTAGAAAATCAAGTAAACATTAAATAAACCCAAAAACCTGGTTTTGCTTCCAATAAGGATTAATTATATCTTATTTTGGATCAAGTACAAAGTACAGGTATGGAACCTGTTATCCAGAATTCTCGGATCCTGGGGTTCTCCGGATAATGGATCTTTCCGTTCTTTGACTCTTCATACCTAAGTCTACTAGAAAATCATGTAAACATCAAATAAACCCAATAGGCTGGTTTTGCATCCAACAAGGATTAATTATATCTTAGTTTGGATCAAGTACAAGCTACTGTTTTATTATTACAGAGAAAAAGGAAATCATTTTAAAAAATGTGGATTATTTCATTATAATGGAGTCTATGGGAGACAGCTATTCCAGAATTCGGAGCTTTCTGAATAACGTGTTTCCGGATAACAGAATCTACTACAGGAAATACACTCTCTGTGACCTCAGGGAAATTGCTGTTTTTCTTGCATCCTTATTATAATGACATTTGGATTTATTTGGTCAACCAAAATCATAAATGAGCCGTACCTCACATAATGGTAAGGTAATACTAGCCCCTATAGCTTGTGCCTGACACGGAGTAATAGCGAGCAGGATCTTTCCAGTTCTGATATGGGATCTGTTATCCAGAATGCTCAGACCCTGGGGTTTTCCGGATAGCGGATCTTTCCGCAATTTGGATCTTCATCCCTAAGTCTTCTAGAAAATCATGTAAACATTAAATAAACCCAAAAGGTTGGTTTTGCTTCAAACAAGGATTAATTATATCTTAGTTTGGATCAAATACAAGCTACTGTTTTATTATTAGAAAAAGAAAATCATTTTTAAATGATTATCCAAATGATTATTTGGATAAAATGGAGTCTATGGGAGACGGCCTTTACGTAATTCTGAACTTTCTGGGTAATGGGTGTCCAGATAACGGATCCCATACCTGTACTATGATTTATAATTCTAAAGGCTTTTGTTATATCATGGATGTATGGATGCAAGTAACCCTGGCAACAGTTGACGTTTATTTTGTGATAATCTCAAACATTCAGTACAAAGGTATTCGTTGACAACAGAAAGCGTGAAAATCTCTGACGACACTAAAAACTGATTAAACTGGCAACCTGATAAGTCCTAAGCTGAACTTTGGTCTGGAGCCCTGCAGGATGTCTTTCAGAATACAATGGAACATCTCTTGACTTTTTTGGTCTTACTGCTGGGCAATGCAGGGGTTGATACCTGTGCCTGTATGGACCAAAAATAATGTGACGTTCTAGGGAATTGTCACAATCGTAACCTTTCTTTCGCAATTACTTGGCCTTTATAGAGGTCGCTGAGGATTAAGTAGAGTGCTTGAGATACAAAAAGCAGAGATCCATATATAATATTATGGAACCACGATTACCTTAAATTACATGGGAAAAATTATGAAGGTAAATTATCGGATGTTATTTTGTTTATTTTATAGAGATTGCTTTTTTGATGCCTGGGGAGGGGGTCACATCAAATAGATTTCAGACTGTAACTTTTATTGGTGCCCCTCCTGTCATTGTGAACTTTACCCACAAATTTGTCATTGATTTTCTAGGGCAGGGATCACCAACCTTTTGAACCCGTGAGCAACATTCAGAAGTAAAAGGGGTTGGAGAGCACCACTAGCTTGAAAAATGTTCTTGAGATGCCAAATAAGTGCTGTGATTGGCCATTTGGTGGCCCCTATGTGGATTGTCAACCTACATTGAGGCTCTTATTGGCAGTGCACCTGGTTTTTATACAACCAAAACTTGCCTCTAAGCCTGGAATTAAATAAGCACCTGCTTTGAGGCCACTGGGAGCAACATCCAAGGGGTTGGGGAGCAACATGTTGCTCACGAGCTACTGGTTTAGGGATCACTGTTCTAGGGACTTGGATCTATCATTCTCTCCTCCCCCCATTGCAGACAGCAATAACAGAAAATATTATTATTATGCCTTATGTGTGCACTCCTGCTTAAAACTGAACATAGTACTCCAATTCCACTGCTAGTAAAATGATCACTCTATAGATGGTGGGCAGGCCCGGACTGGCCATCTGGCAGCCCAGTGGGAAGGTCAATCTTTTATAGGGGGGAAGCCCTGACTACCATTTTTTTTTTTGTTTTACTTTAATGACTATAGCGGCATGATCGGTTCTTTTGTTTAGGTAATTCTTTTGGGTCCTTGAAATATAAAACATTCTATACTTTTGCTAAGGCTGTTAATAAGTATTTAAATTCCAAACAAGAAAGTGAATGCACATTGAATAGATTGTATTACAGGGATAGAGCTTGCTGTTTAATAGTCCTGAGCAGCATATATTGTAGAGGAAATATTAGAGGTAGTGCTCTAAATCTTTCAAGAGGGAGACTGAAGTAATGTTAACGGACCAGTAAGACCAAAAATGAAAGGGCTTCTTATATGCATGTTTATTTACGGTCACCCTGCAGTATTATTAAGTGTTTTCTTCAGCAAAACTATTAGTATTCATACAGATAACCTGCTGTGTAGCCATGCTTATCTTTTAGTCTCTAATTCACACCAATACTTGGTTGCTAGGTAAGTTGGGCTCTAGCTACCAGTTAGCTAGAGGGCTGCTGGGGGGGGGGGGACATCCAGAAAACAGTGTAGGGCACAACGATAAAATATATACGTTTATGCACCTGAGCACAGTATGATCCTCAATCAAATTAGGGATGCACCGAATCCACTTTTTTGGATTCGGCCGAACCCCCGAATCCTTCATGAAAGATTCGGCCGAATACCGAACCGAATCCGAACCCTAATTTGCATATGCAAATTAGGGGTGGGAAGGGGAAAACATTTTTTACTTCCTTGTTTTCTGACAAAAAGTTATGCAATTTCCCTCCCGCCCCTAATTTGCATATGCAAATTAGGATTCGGTTCGGCTGGGCAGAAGGATTCGGCCGAATCCGAATCCTGCTGAAAAAGGCCGAATCCTGGCCGAATCCCAAACCGAATCCTGGATTCGGTGCATCCCTAAATCAAATAAATAAATGGCGTGCTGCTATTTCGCTTACTTTAATCACATTTGTAGGTGATTTATGGGTTTTCATTTGCAGCAGCTGTTACTTTTTTTTCCCTTTTTTACAAGTTAATCTCCTGTTCACCCTCCCTTCCTCCCACACACTTTTAGAGGCCAGTATAAAGCTATTGCAAGGTGGAGAAATGAATTTATTGAGGTCACAATGGAATGGAAGCTGCTCAGTTTCACTGCCTTCTGGAATGAGGCTCCTTGTTTCTTAGTGACCCTCCCTGTCACCCTGCATCCATTAGCTAGGGCTATGCCTTTCTCCTTGCAAAAATCTTAACAGCTGTCATTCTTTTCAGCATGATTACCCTACCACTTGCAGTCTTTGTATTAGTTGCCAGGCAATTTAAACTGGTACTAATGACAGTCACTTCCTTATGGATATTGTACACTGTTGGGTACATGAACTGCCAGGGGTTTTTACATGCTTATGAGGATGCCTTTTGGCTCATCCAGATGTTGATGTGAATCTGTCTCAAGTAGGGATGCACCGAATCCCGGATTCGGTTCAGGATTCTGCCTTTTTCAGCAGAATTCGGATTCGGCCTTTTTCAGCAGAATTCCGATTCGGCCAAACCCTTCTGCCTGGCCGAACTGAATCCGAATACTAATTTGCATATGCAAATTAGGTGTGGGGAGGGCACTCATGTGACTTTTTGTCACAAAACAAGGAAGTAAAAAATGTTTTCCCCTTCCCACCCCTAATTTGCATATGCAAATTAGGATTTGGTTCGATATTCGGCTCGAATCTTTCACAAAGGATTCGAGAGTTTCAAAATAGTGGATTCGGTGCATCCCTAGTCTCAAGACATCTAGTTTGGTATTCGAGTTGGTTCTGACTGGCACCTTATTCGTCAGAATTGGTAGCTACAAATTTAAGGTTGCTCCTGCAGCAGAAGACCAGCCAAATAGTGTCTAAAGGCCCCCATACATGGGCTGATAAAAGCTAGCGACAGACCGAGTTGACAGCTTATTGGCTGGTGTGTGGGGCCATCCGACGGGCTGCCCCCGATCGATATCTGGCTGAAAGTCGGGCAGATCTCGATTGGGCAGGTTAAAAAAATCCCGTTGGATCGGGGCTGCATCTGTGCGTCTATGCAGTCCTGCGATCTGACAGTTGAGCCCTAGGGCCCATGGTCGGATTAGCCTGATATCGCCCACTTCGATGTGGGCATATCGGATCTCTACGTCTATGGCCACCTTAAAAGAATGATGAAAGCTGTACATGGGGCAAGGTTAAATGATAACTTGAAAATTTTGAGAAATGTCTAATAAATGTTAGTTGCAGGGCTGCACTGATTGTATTCAATCTCACTTAGATTTTCTAGACATGTCCCTAATTTTTACATTATCTGGTAACTTAATCTTAGGAATTATGAATTAAGGTAGGCATACACTGGCCGATAAAAGCTGCTGACTCGGTCCTTTCAGCACATGGGTGTCCAAATAGGGTCCAGATTCACAGGAGTGAGTAAAACTTGACCACTGCCTCAATGCAGCAAATCATTCCTCCCAACATTTTGGAAACAGAAAGAGGGACAAAAAGATTTGGGTGCGGCAATTTTTTTTACCACGCCCATTGTTGAGGCCACACCTCATTTATTTTACAAAAGTTTGAACACATTCTGTAGTTTTTTTTCATGTTATTACAGTTTTGCTAATGAAAGTGAATTGCCCTTTAAGCTTTGAGTCTTCGTTGTTATCTTATCTAAAACTGTTACAAAAGTATCTTAAGTATGTATTCTGGGCTCTCTACCAAGAGCCAATTAAGTTAGAAATGTTGTATTTTTCTGGCCGTTCAGTGCAGCAGATCAAAGAGAAACTCAGGAAATGTCAGTACAAATCCGGGACTGCGGGTTGAGCTGTCAAAAGCGGAACAGTTGGGAGGTATGAGCAAATTATGAAGACAAAAAAAAGCAACAATGACAACCCTACTGTGATGAAATATATATTTAATTAAAAAGACCTTTCCCTTTAAAAAAAACTATGCTAAATTACAAAAGGACAGGTTCTGTTTTCCTATTAAGTATTACACAAGGCTTTTATTACATAATGCCATGATAGGTTAATGGGATTGTTTTGCAGCATGGGCTGGAAAGGTTTTTTGAAGATCAGGAAATGTGCCAAGCTCCTGTGTGTTTTGAGCCCAGGAAATGTGCCAAGCTCCTGTGTGTTTTGAGCCCATGGTCCATGCAGAAGCCACATTTGATAGGGCAAGAAGGGGTTAATAAAGACATCTGATAATGGGTTTCTGAGACTGTCTGTACAAAGTTCAGAGTCGGGCTGAGCAGTGCCTGGTACTACCGGTGTCCCCACTGCAGTGCAAGCATTTATACCTCCCTCCCTGCGCTACAGTCTGCGAAATACAGCTTCTGTCTGGGTAATATCCACTTAAAAAATCCACCTCTCATTTAAAGACATATGTCAAATATCGATTTAAAAGCCAAGTCCTATATCATGGCAAAACATTGTAACCCGAGAGCTTGCTATTGAATCATAAAGGTCTCCAGGCAGTTCTGCACACCTGGGCAACAACTGGTGAACAACAAAAAAAAGAACATATTTTATTCCAGTTAAATAATATTTTTTGCAAGTTCAGTAGAGTGTGTGTATATACAGTATTAAAGAATGATGAGGAATGCATCATCAGAAATCACTGGCCCTTGGCTCATATTTAGGTGTATTGTTAAAAAATGCATAAGGAAACCAGTGTTATTCAAGGACAGCATGCCAGTAACCCTCTGCGTGGCCAACATCAGGCAGCAACTGTCATTGTGCTATTTGAACACAAGGGGTCAGCCACACACCAATCACTTGGCATGCTGTTTAACGAGGGCTTATAGTTGCAGAAGTAATCTGCTAACAAAGCGCTGACAGTGCCAGTCTTGACCATGGCCAAGAGAAACTTTAGTTCATCAGGGGGCTTATTAAACAAAGGCTGCACTGATAAGAAGATGATACTGTAAATGTTGATTAAATAGAAAAAAGTGCTGCTGATAAACGTGTAGTGCTTGGTAGCCTTCCTCATCTTCATCTCTGGTGAAATAATTTCTGTGCTTGTACCTAAATGTTGTATTGCTCTCCCTCTTTCATGCACAGTTCAGCTGCATGCTTTTAATTAGTCCTGTATTTAAGAATGTCTTCCTCTGACTTTATTCCATTTGTTTGCTTTTTGCTTGTTCTCTATGGCTACCCTTCCTCTCCTTTACCTTCCACTTCCTTCCTCATTTCTCCACTTCCTTCCTCTTTTCTCCACTGCCTTCTCTTTTCAGATTCCTCCTGCTTCACTGCCTTTCCACCTCAGATTTCTTCTGCTCCACTGCCTTTCCTACTCTAATTCTTTCTGCTCCACTGCCCTCTGCTCACGCCATCTTTTTGACTCTTGACCTAGCCTCACCTTCTTTCTTTTGTCTTACTGCCTTTCCTGAGTTTCCTCTGATCTCTCCCCCCTCCTTCCCTCTGGTCCAGTGCTAATCCTCCCCTTCTTATTCTTCTTCCATCTATCTATTCTTTATCTCTGCCTCCACCCTAGCTCACACCCTCTTTAGCCCTTCTACTCCATCCACCGCCTTCATGTCCTTTTCTTGTTGTCCCAAATACTTTGCTCCATCTGTAGTCATGACCAGTCTGTGCCAATGAGAATATTTAAAGTTTTCTGGATTATCAGGAGTAATTGCGATTTAAATGTTTCCACCTGGATTAGTAGTGAACCTGTCACCTCCATTGTGACAGGTAAATTGCGCTTTCACATCAAGATTGTATGAGCTATCCCAATACACAGAAAACAATATATATATATATACAGTATAAGCCCAATAGTAGCTGGGTGCTTTGCATTTATGTACACAGAAATAAATTCAGTGTATACACATCCATACATATTGTATGCTAAATACATAAAATTGTCTTGCATGCCAGGACACTCAGATTCCAGTGACACAAAGCCAGCCGCAGTGCTTTTCCATCCATTCAGCTTTGGTTAGGACTCCTCAGGTTTCGGCTGCTCAGGCCTCGTCCTAAAGCATGTGACTTTAACAAACATGCAGTCGCTGCCATCCAAGTTCCACACGCTAAGCCCCCTGTGGAATGCTGCCAAATATTTGCCTTGCAAAGTGAGTTGCTGAGAATGTTATAAATCTGCCAGGCAGAAATGCTCTTTCCCACTAGCATTTATTAACCAAAGCTACAGCATGAAGCAAGTATCATGGCTACATATAAACCTTGGCTCATAACATGATCACCTTGAAATAACAAGGTGGGAGAAGCAGTCAAGTTCTTGTTCAGCTTTTAGAATCCTAGTATCCTCAGCACAATATTGAAGCTCTCCACAGTGTATAGGCAATATTAATGACCTCATTAATTATGAACTGGTTGACATAGGGACTCCACTCCCGATGTTGTTGTTCTGTCGCACAATGCACCTTAAAACCACCATGCAATGCAATGTTTGCCTGACGGCTTTGTTCCCCCTTTATTTGTTTGTCCTGTCTGTAAGCTCCTTTGTGTGGATGTATTTGTGCACAGTATAAAGATAGACATTAATAAGCCATTCATGAGCAGCCTCTTCACCACAAGTCATAGACCGGTTTATACCTTTGTTACTAGCAGAGTTTCAATGTATGTATGTATGCAGTGAACAGCTGAAGCTGTATAGCACTTTACTTCATCATCAGGGTGGTTTTAAACTCTATTTAATTAGCATATTGCCATCAGCAGAGCATATGCGACTCATAACTCCCCCTGGGTTGTTGTCCCTATAGCAAAATATTTTTATAGGAGAAGGAAAGCTACCAAAGTAGTTTATTGCCATAAGAATAACCACAGTCGTGCAAGCTATAACACTATATTTATTCTGCAGAATACTTTACCATACCTGAGTATACAGCTCTAGAAACTCTATTTGTTTAGGATAGCAGCTACCATATTAGCTTGGCGTGACATCACTTTCTGCCTGAGTCACTCATAGCTCTGGGCTCAGATTATAGCAGAGAGAGGAGCAAACTGAGCATGCTCAAGCTGTAGCCCTGGAGGTTTATGCTGACAACAGGAAGTCTGATACAGAAGCCCAAGTGTACATAATAGAAGGCAAGAAATGAAGTGTTTCTTTTGACAGAGGACTCAGAGCAGCATTACTTTGAGGGTTTACTGGTGTATTTATATAGACCTTTCTGATAAAGCTTACTTAGTGTTAGCCTTTCCTTCTCTTTAAAGGGCTCTCACACCACTCCAACATTGGGTATTTGACCTGTTTTGCACACATACATGTAATTATTCATATGTCAGACCTAACTTGCTGTTTTATATTCCCTATGGAGACAGCAGCCTCTATTGTTACATCATTGAAATTAGATGGTATCTCCTCTAACTTACTGATCATTACAAATAGCTTTTCAGTGTTGTTAGGAACAATGTGTTCAGTGCAGAATCCAGGGGGAAGCACTGCTAGTTATTTCAGTCTATTTACTGACGAACAACCTAGTTGAGTTGGGACAGATGTTATGCAGCCTACAGCGCAGATACAGAAAGGTGTGATTTGCGTATCCATCACAGGGAAGGTGTAGACAGACGCAGGATGATGGTATTTGCCACCATTACTGGAATCCACTGTGTTAGAAACTGAGAACTCATTTACGCTAATATGCCAGAGATTTATTCATGTTTTCACCTTTATTACATCAGCAGAGTTGGATCAGAACTCATCCCCATCACAGCACGTTTCATAAAACAGTTACAGGTGGGAACTTGGCCAAATAGAAAGCCACAGATGAAGGCTAATTCACTTGAGCTGTTGTGGGCGTCTTCCAAGTGAAATGGGAATACGATGCTCATTTATCAACCCTGGGCAAATATGCACCAGGGCTCTAACTTGTAGCAACCGCTCAATGGTTCTAGTTTTTTTTAGCAACTGGAAGGTAGAATAAAAACAGTTATTTGGTTGGTTGTCACAGGTTACTACCAAGGCGCAAATTTCTGTTGATAAATGAGGTCCAATGACAACAATCCAATCGGATCACATGCTCAAAACTGACATCTACAGGCAGCCTTACATGGCCCACGTGCCTGACCATATTGCTCTATGGACATTGTAGTGTCTATTAATTTGTAGTGTAGAACCCAATAAGGCATATCAACAAGGTATATTGACATATCTTCATAAACTGTGCCAATGTAGGGCATCTAAAGCATCTGCCCGTTGCCTGCACCCTTAAGCAGCTGTGGCATTTGGGCTTCTGGTTGCTTCCCTAGTACACACAGGCAGCAGTTGGATTCCATGTCTCTTAAAGGTTGTAGCTGCCTTGATATTTAAGTGGTTGTACAGCAACAAATAAGAAGAGAATATATTGGATCCCTGGGAAGACATTGCCAACATTTTTGGAATGCACATTTTGTGGCTATGGCAATCCCATTGATTGTGTATGCAGATCCTTGAATTGTATGTTAGCATTCCAGCCATTACATGCGTGAGACTGGTCATGGAACAGCAAACCTGGGGCAAACCTCTGCTGCATGCAAGGTTAATATTTGTAGGCTATACTGTGGAAACTCCCGTGGAATCACCTCCATAGCTCTGTCAGTGCAGGGCTTTGCATTGTGGATTTGACTGGATTCTAGTTAAGAAACTGGGTTGTCATTAGCTTCACAGATGGCTCAGAACCAACTCTGTAATTTGTTTATTAAATCTTTCATCTGCCGGATTTGCAATTACAAAGGATGACACACTGTTTATGCATTGGCACAAACTACACACACCATTACTAGTCATAATGAATCCATTCTAGCGCCCTGAAATCCCAGCCTAATCCGAATATTTTGATTTTGCACATAGTTCTTAAGGAGGTAGCGCTGGTAACGTCCACACTGCACAATATAAACATGTAGCAGCCATCGCTAAAGTCCCTTCAAGGGACACCACCAATACATCCATTTTATTGCAAAGGTAAGTCGGCAAGTTTGGATGATTATGACCATACTGCTCAACCCAGCCATCAAGTCATGTATGTTTCCTTGTAGAGATCAAATTGTGATATAGGTATGGGACCTGTTATCCAGAGCTCTGGACCGGGGGCTTTCAGATAATGGATCTTTCCATAATTTGGATCTTCATACCTTACGGGGCCCATTTACTTAACTCGAGTGAAGGAATAGAATAAAAAAAATTTTGAATTTTGAATGTTTTTTTGGCTAATTCGAATTGGCTACTTTGACCTTCAACTTATAAACTAAAAATCGTTCGAATATTCGACCATTCGATAATCGAAGTACTGTCTCTTTAAAAAAACTTTGACCCCCCTACTTTGCCACCTAAAACCTACTATCGTTTTGGCAAGTTTGCTTTTCCTGACAGATCAAGGTCCGCAACTTCTCATTGATGCGGTCCTCAATCCAACCACCGGGATAGGAGCAACTATGATCTGTTTGTTGGCCCAAGGGTCTCTCCCATCTTAAGGTGGGCATGTCTGTAAAACATCCACTTATAATGTATAGTGTTTCTATTGACATTTATTTTTGTTTAGGATAGCAGCTGCCATATTAGCTTGTTGTGACTTCACTTCCTGCCTGAGTCTCTCCCTGCTCCCTCATAGTTCTGTGCTCAGATTACAGCAGGGAGGAAGGGGGAAAGGGAGGGAGGAGCAAACTGAGCATGCTCAAGTCCAAGCCCTGGAGGTTTATGCTGAAAACAGGAAGTCTGATACAGAAGCCCATGTGTACACAATAGAAGCAAAGAAATGTGGTGTTTCTTTTGACAGAGGACTCTGAGCAGCATTACTTTGAGGGTTACTGTGTATTTATATAGACCGTTCTGATAAAGCTTACTTAATTTTAGCCTTTCCTTCTCCTTTAATAATTAACCATTTCAAAGGAACATTTGTTAGGGTAGAACTGATTCATTGACTAAAGTGTTCAAAGCTTCTTTTGTCCTGCGCTAGGCACTCTCATCCATTTCTGTTGATCCTACTGGGAAGCCAGGAGATATTGCTTGGAAACTGAGGAGTCAGTCAGCATGAGTAAATATTTGACTAGAATATGATTGGCTCACAGAAAATAAAGGTTTCTTGTCCTAACACGTTAAGAGATATTAACTGGTCATCGAGAAATATTCTTCAGTTGGTCCCCCACTTGGCTTGCATGCTAATGGATGCGGCCTTGGCTGTCTCAGCTAGATATGTATGTGCACTAAATGTAGCCATACACTTTGAAATCTGCTAATCCAGCATCAACTGGGTCATAATGGGAACATATGCTAAACTAGTGGATCACTGCCTGTTACTAGTGGATCACTACCAATACCCATTTGGTGGCCTTAAATCAGGCTAATACAATCTATGGCCCAAGATCATATAACAGTAGGGACTTTTGTAGAGCCGGTGCAGAGAGAACCACGCCAACATCCTAAGGTGCTCCCCGTTCAAGGTGTCTTTTCAGACCTTCCAAAATATCGATCAGATAGGATACAGTTTTGAGCACATACATCGGCCTGTTGATTAGGAGTTACCAGTATCTGCTTTGTATAGCTAGCTTTATTCATATGCCTAAAGTGATATCAAATAGACAAGAAATAAAAATGCTGCTCTATCCAGCAATTAGTATGGGACTGTTTGGGTAACAATCTTCAATGACGTATTCATTCAAATTTGGTGGGAGTGTTGTATATAAAATCACTTGTAAATCTACAGATATAGCAAGGGTCACCTTGCAGTTATTTGGGCTGGACATCAATCCTAAACCAATGGTTCTTCTTTATACAGTTGTGTATTGTTGTGCAGAATAATAGCAGTGTGTTTAAAAAAAAAAAGATAATAAAGCTCAAAATCCTTATAATATCTTTTATTTCTATAAACGCAAATGCATTGGGAACACTGTGCATTCTATTCCAAATCAAAACATGAAGAAATGTATGTTATTCCTTTACAGAAAGTGAAGATTATTAGGCTATAGTAGTCGGCATTCTTCTTTACAAACTCAAACATTCACTGAATGTACTGAAAAATGTTTTAAGATTTTGCTTTTCTTTGAATGACTGAACTAATATTTAGTTGAAAAATCCGTGTTTCTGAGAACTGCTGCACATCTGTGTTACATGGAGTCTACCAGCTTCTGGCACCAGTTACATTCCACAATTCTTCTGTATTTCTTGGTTTTGACTCAGAAACAGCATTGTTGATGTCACCTATTGGATTCAAGTCTGGGGATTGAGCTGCCACTCCATAATGTCAATCTTGTTGGTCGGGAACCAAGATGTTGTCTTGTTGAAACTCCCATTTCAAGGGAATTTCCTCTTGGGCATAAGGCAACATGACCTCTTCAAGTATTTCGATGTATTGTAACCGATCCACGATACCTGGTATGAGATTTATGTGATAAATAGGCCCAACACCATAGTATGAGAAACGTTCCCATATCATGATACCTGTGCCACCGGCTTCACACTGTACTGTGGCTTGAATTCAGTGATTGGGGTTATCTGATAAACTGTCTGTGCCCCTAGACCCAAAAAGAACAATCTTGCTTTCATCAGTCCACAAAATGTTGCTCCATTTCTCTTTAGGTTAATCAATGTGTTATTTGGCAAATTGTAAGTTCTTCAGAACATCTTTTTTTTCACAATGGGACTTTGTGGGGGCTTCTTACTGATAGCTTGGCTTAACATAGGCGTCTTCTAATTGTAACAATATCACAGGTAACTTTACACCTTCTTTGATCTTCCTGGAGCTGATCATTGGCTGAGCCTTTGCCATTTTGGATATTTTTCTATCCATCCGAATGGTCATTTTCTGTTATCTTCCACATCTTTCAGGTTGTGGTTGTCATTTTAAAGCATTTGAGGTCATTTTAGCTGAGCAGCGTATCATTTTCTACACTTCTTTATATGTTTTCCCCTCTCCAATCAATTCAAACTTCTGAACAATGTATGGACCCATTTGCTGTAATTGTTCACAGAATGAACAAGCTCACTAATTGAACTCCACACTGCTATTATTATGTTGAACACTGTTATTATTTTGAACACTGCTATTATTTAGAACAAGCCTCAATTAATGATTCAATGACACAGAATCAGCAGCATGCATGTCAGGTCTGTTGAGTTTCTATTACTCTACTACACCTACTAGTAAATTATTTGCCATGTAGAAATATAATTTCTGCCAAAAACAGATATTGATCATTTTAGTGATGTTGTACTGCTGTTATTCTCAACACAACCTTATATGCACACTGCATGTTGGTATTGACTCCTAAACTGTCAGTTCTACACACACACAGCTCCAAAGAGATGAGCTGGCTATTTGCACTTGATGTCTTGTCCTTACCTTACAGCCAAAGCACTAATCTGCTCCAGATGTCAGTCAGCAGGAAAAACATGAGGCCAAACCATTAATTGCCAGTTAGCCAGGCTGATTAAATGGGGCGTCTTTTAATACCCAAGACATGCCAAGAATCCTGGCTATTTGTCTGAGATTAGGCTGCCGTGCTGCTTAGTGTGTTTATGTCTGAGTGCCATGTTCCTTATGTGGTGAGAGATGATGTTTGCCTGGGAAAGCTTTACCTTACTGTGTGCCCTGGGTATGGAATATGTCCAATTTCCTTGCTCCTTCTGTGTTTGAGTAACATTTGCCCTAGTGGAGCATATTTACTATAAACAATGCTCGTGTAATTGCTCACAGTCAGCTGCAGTTTAAGCTAAATGTTGTCCGTGTAGTGGTTTTCCCGGATACTCCGTCCTAGGCATCCAAGTATTGTATAGTTAAATCAAGGAGCTTGGGAATCATGCACTTAGGCAGAAATTGTCTGCTATTGTGCTTTTTATTTTTGTCCACACAACATGCTGCCCTAAACATGTCGTGTGGACAAAAATAAAAAGCACAATAGCAGACAATTTCAGCCTAAGTGTATGATTCCCAACCTCTTTGATTTATCTAGGCATATGATGCTTCTCATGCAGCACTAATATTACATCCCACAAACACTAATAGTAACTATTTTGGGGGTTTAATATGGGACCTGTTATCCAGAATGCTTGGGATCTGGGGTTTTCCAGATAAGGGATCTTTCCTTGATTTGGATCTTCATACCTTAAGCCTACTAGAAAATAATTTAAATATAAAAAAAAACCAATATACTGGTTCTGCTTCCAATAAGAATTATTTATATTTTAGTTGAGATCAAGTGCAAGGTACTGTTTTATTATTACAGAGAAAAAGGAAATCATTTTTAAAAATACATACCTGTAGTGAGCATTCTGTATAACAGATCCCATACCTGTATTGAAACATCCTGGGAGCGCCTGACGACTTCTGACATTTGTGTCAAATTTCAGATGAATTACATGGTTGGTGAGTGCCTTCTTTTCCGTAATACATACATATGGGATCCGTTATCCGGATAATGTGTTATATCTACCACAACTCCTCTTTCACTGCAATGGTGGTGCTGGTACTCCGTCGACCTGGCAGGGTCCCATAGCAACAGTAGTAAATTCACGGATCTGCACACACACACTGTTATCTGCGGTCGGGGACGTGGCCCCTCTTTTTATTATACCATCAGTAAGATCTTACTGGTGGTACAATAAAAAGATGGGCCACGACTGCAGATAATAGTGTGTGTGTGGATCCGTGAATTTACTACTATCCGTTATCCTGAAGCACAGGGGGATGACTCATTTTATGCATTTTGTAAACTCCCACCCTGTGGATTGATTTGGCCCAGGATGGGTCAGACCCAATCAGCTGTATTTTACTGCCATAAGAAATCTTGAAACGTACAAAAGAATTGATTAAACCTAAGATAATGCCAAGAAGATACAATGTTCTTGGAGTAGAAGCAAGTACTGACATTATATACTAAGGCATCATCAGTGATGTCATAGACTGAGTCATGATGCTAAGAAAAATATTACAATATATTGATGTCACTCAGTCCTACATGTATAATGAATTATGTATACCCAAGATGCCTGTTACCCAAAAACACAAGGGTGAAGGCACACTTTAGTGCTCCCAGAAAATCACCTCTTGAAGATGCTGAAAGCAGTTGTTCACCTTCCAAAGACTTTTTTCAGTTTTTATTTTTTCAATATACAGGTATGGGATCTGTTATCCAGAATGCTAAGGACCTGGGGTATTCCGGATAACAGATCTTTTACATGATTTTCTAGTAGACTTAACATATGAAGTTCCAAATTACAGAAAGATCCATTACCCTGAAAACCCCAGGTCTGGAGCATTCTGGATAACAGATCCCATACCTGTATCGAAAAATTCTGAGAGTGCTTGTCGACTTCTGCAATTTGCGTCAAAATTCAGCACGGCACCCAGGTTAAATGACATGGTTGGTGAGTGCCATCTTTTCAGTGATACATATACATATATGGGATCTGTTATCCAGAAACCCATTATCAAGAAAGCTCCAATTTACGAAAAGCTGTGTCCCATAGACTCGATTTTATCCAAATAATCCAATTTTATTACATAGTTAAATTGGGTTGAAAAAAGACAAAGTCTATCAAGTTCAACCTCTCCAAATGAAAACCCAGCATCTATACACACACCCCTCCTTACTTTTAATTAAATTATTAAAATGATTTCCTTTTTCTCTGTAATAACAAAACAGCACATTGTACTTGATCCAACCAAACTAAAGCTGGCCATAGATGTTGAGATTTTTAAAAGATCAGATCCTGATCATGAGACCACAATCTTCTCAGAACGATCGTACGATCGTACGAATTGACCATCAACTAAAAAGACCAATTTGCCAGGAAAACAAAGGGGAGCTGCCTGCTTGGCCCTGCAAACATAGATAGATTGCACTGGGACCGACAAAGATTTTTTGACCTGGCCGATCAATTTCCTGAAAGATGTCAGCCAAAAAATCGTAAGATGTACGATCGTTCGAATCCCACTAACTGCACGATAATTTCGAAGGATTGGTCGGCTTCCCTAAAATCAGTCGTTCGGCAAGAAGAATCGTCGCGTCTATGGGGAGCTTATGATATAATTAATCCTTATTGTAAGCAGAACCAGCCTATTGGGTTTATTTAATGTTTACATGATTTTCTAGTAGACTTAACAGATGAAGATCCAAATTACAGAAAGATCCATTATCTGGAAATCCCAGGTCCCAAGCATTATGGATAACAGGTCCCCCCCAGGCTCAGACATAATCCGTACTAGACACAAAACCAGACTATTGGGCTTATTTAATGTTTACAAGATTTTCTAGCTTGAAAAATGTTCCTGGGTGGTGCTAAATAAGGGTTGTGATTGGCTATTGGTAGCCTCTATGTGGACTAGCAGACTACAGGAGGCCTGTTTGGCATTACAACTGATTTTTATACAACCAAAACTTGTCTCCAAGCCCTGCTTTGAGAGAGAGCAACGGAGAGCAACATCCAAGAGGTTGGTGAGCAACTTGTTGCTCACAAGCTACTGGTTGGGGATCACTGGTCTGTAGTTTCCTGGTGTGCACGTCTATACACATGCCAAGAGAATGAAAGGTAAACTAAAGTTATCAGGAAGAAGAATGAGGCTCTGCGGCTTCTCACTGTCTAATGGGAAGTGCAATGTAAACAGCTGTGTGCTCTGTTTGCAGGACTGTCTAGGTTAAGAGTACTGTATCTGTGCAGGAATCTATGCTGTTCAGTCCCAGGGCGCTGCCAGAACAATGAGCTTTATTTAATTAATCTGCAACCTCTCCCAGTGCCAGCTTCTCTAACCGGTTCTACATCACACTTAACCCTCTCTGCCCTGGTTCACTAAAGCAGCCAAGTACATCACCTGCCTGGAACTGATTAGAGAGGAATGCAACATCTAAAAATGAAAGTAATGAAAATAGAATGTACTGTTGCCCTGCACTGGTAAAACTGGTGTGTTTGCTTTAGAAACTAGGGATGCACCGAATCCACTTTTTTGGGTTCGGCCGAACCCCCGAATCCTTCGCTAAAGATTCGGCCGAATACCGAACCGAATCCGAACCCTATTTTGCATATGCAAATTAGGGGTGGGAAGGGGAAAAGTTTTTACTTCCTTGTTTTCTGACAAAAAGTCACGCAATTTCCCTCCCCGCCCCTAATTTGCATATGCAAATTAGGGTTCGGTTCGGCTGGGCAGAAGGATTCGGCCGAATCCGAATCCTGCTGAAAAAGGCCGAATCCTGGCCGAATCCCGAACCGAATCCTGGATTCGGTGCATCCCTATTAGAAACACTACTATAGTTTATATAAACAAGCTGCTGTGTAGCCATGGGGGCAGCCATTCAAGCACAGGATAAACAGTTGATACCCGATTCACTCTGTAGAATCCTAATTCAATACTACCGAGCTTATCTGTTATAAAATCTGTAACCTGTGCCTTTTTTCCCTTTTGAGCTTTAAAAGGCTTCCCCAATGGCTACTAGGGTTGCCATTTGTTTTTGGTGAAAACAGGCAGGGGACGGGCCAGTGATGTTGGGGGGAGGGGCGAGTGACATCATGGGCTGCACCATGCCTTCAAATTATGAAATCTGGAACTTTTCACCTGGGCAGCCCTTCCAAAAACTGCCCTTGCTTCTGAGCTTTGGGTCGTTAGATGTTTTTAGACTACAACTCCCAGCATTTTACAGCTTATAACTAAAGGTTAAAGCATGCTGGCAGTGGTCATCCATCCTCTGGGAACCCAAGGTTAGAATACAATACAAATCTAGTCCCCACTGGCAATCAAGTGATCCTCATAAATTTTCGCCTTGTTTCGCTGAAAAAAATGACGCCCATAGACATTGTATGGTGGCGTGCGTCAATAAAAAAAAAAGCCGCACGTCAAAAAGATTTTGCCGCACAATTTTTTTGACGCCCATAGACTTTAATGGGCGTCTGCGACATTTCTCTGGCGGCGAATTTTTGACGAAACGGGTCAAATTCGCCCTTCCCTACTCATAAATATATATAATCGCTCTAAACTGATCTTCTGTATGTTCTTTATCACTAACCTTTCGTTAACATATTTTAACTGTTTATAGCAATTACATCATTAGGCAGTAGTTTATAGGAGAAATAACCCTCAATAAACAGGTTAGAAATGCTACACATTATGTTTTCGACTTCTGTACCAGCCCTCGACCACCCTGTGCCTCTGAAAATGCCCACTATATCTCCCCATCTTCTGCTGGCGCATGCTCTGGCCTGCTGTCACTTACCTGAGCTTAGGGGCCGACTCACAATATGCAGTTGAGAACTTGAGATTAAATATGAAATTAAAAATAAAATTCCAGATACAAGGCTCATAGCGGCCTAGAAACCAGTGCATTCTGCAACAGAACGGATACATAATTAGCCTTGTAGTTTCATCTTCTATACCAGATGTAATCTCATTTTCTGCTAATGTTCTGACAATTTCTGACAATCCCAAAGCTCAATTTGTTAGCAGAAGGGCCAGTGCTCACTAAGCATCTGCAGTGTGACTGACACTCAACAGATGACCTGACAATATCTAAGGTCTGGATCATTCCAGTAATGGGGCTGCCACCAGTCTTGCAATACTTCAGTATAATACACAAAAGCCATGAATATCTTGTAAATTATATCCTTATAAACGGTGAGTAGTGATGTCATCAGTTATAAACAGTGACTAGTAATTTTTGTCACATGACTCACTAAAACTTGTGTATTATAATAAACTAGAGAGGTACATTTCCTGAAGAAAATGTGAGTGGTGCTTGCCGTGGCAAAACTCAGGCCCCCCATATATGTTGGGTGTCTTGCCCAGTCGCCCCTGGTGCCTAGAGAGTACACAAAGTCGGTAGAATCCGGATTAAACCGGTGAAATTTAAAGCCAACCAAATTTTACCATTGAAATCAATCCAAACAAACTGGCTATTTTTGGCTCCGCCCACTTTTAAAAATTTGCAACCCAGTCACCAAATGGACCAAGTTTGAGCACTCTTACATTAACAGTGTAAGAATGACAGGAATTTAAATATTCCCATTGAATAGCGTTAGGTAAAATTTGATTGGCTGTCTTAAGCTCCGCCCATTTTTCTGAATTTTAACCCCAGTTACCTAGTCATGGTCAGTGCCAAGTTTGGGGCCTCTGGTTTTAAAACTGTGAGAACAACGGTAATTTTACATTACATAAAGACAAATAATACACAAAATATTATAGAAATATTAATATAGAAACATAGTACAATAATATAAGCACAATAGTGAACAGTGTTAATGTAATACACATTGTGATATTCAAGGTCCCTGACATCAATACTGAGAGAATGGCAGCCTTCTTAATTTTTCCCATTAAAACCAATCAAAGAAATCTGATTGGTTGGTTTTGGCTCCACCCACTTTTCTTAATTTTAATCCCAGTCCCCCAGTGACCAACTGTGCCAACTTTGAGGACCCTGCCATTAACGTCTAAGAGCGGCAGCAGTTAAAAAAATTCCTATTTAATTGAATGGCTGAAATTTGATTGGCTGTTGTAGACTCCACCCACTTTTTGTAAATTTTAGCCGCAATCACCCGGTGACCCACGGTGCCAAGTTTGGGAGCTCTGGCTTTGATACTGTGAGAACAGCAGTAATCAAAAATTTTACATAAACTGATTGGCTGTTTTTGGCTCCACCCACTTTTCCTAAATTTTGACCGTAGTCACCCAGTGAGTAATTGAGCCAAGTTTGGTACACCTAGCATTTAAACCGTGATAATAGCAGCAGTTTATCATTTTTCATTAAGGTCAAAGGCTGAAATCTGATTGGCTGTTGTTGCCCCGCCCCTTTTTTTCCTAATTGTGAACCACAGTCACCCAGTGACTAACATACCAAAGTTTGGGAATGCTGTCATTTAATGTGTAAAAATGGCAGCATTTCTATTTTTTTCTATTGAAAATCAATGAATGAAATTTGATTGGTTGTTGGTGGCTCCGCCCACTTTTTCTAAACTTGAAGTGGAAACCCCCAGCGACCACATTTGTGATATTCAAGGTCCCTGACATCAATACTGAGAGAATGGCAGCCTTCTTAATTTTTCCCATTAAAACCAATCAAAGAAATCTGATTGGTTGGTTTTGGCTCCACCCACTTTTCTTAATTTTAATCCCAGTCCCCCAGTGACCAACTGTGCCAACTTTGAGGAGGCTGCCATTAAACGTCTAAGAGCGGCAGCAGTTTAAAATTTTCCTATTTAATTGAATGGCTGAAATTTGATTGGCTGTTGTAGACTCCGCCCACTTTTTGTAACTTTTGGCTGCAGTCACCCAGTGACCCACGGTGCCAAGTTTGGGAGCTCTGGCTTTATTACTGTGAGAATTACAGCTGTTTACATTTTCTCATTGAAGTCAATAGGGAAAATCTGATTGGTTGTTTGCGGCTCCGCTCACTTTTTTGGGTCCCCAAAATAGGACAGAAAAGTCACAACACCCCATTCCCGAATAAGCTGAACGGTTTGACACCTCATTCATGGGTCTGCGACAAACTAATTATTCGATAAATTCCCCATTATAAGTCAATGGGGCAAATTTGGGGACCTCTCCTGCCCCGGGGGTAAAACTTATACCCTCGTGTGGGGTATCATCTGACACAGGTCGCAAACCTCTTCAAATGTGGTAAATTTAACGTTTCTACAAGATTCCCTCTCTGCGCTAGAATCCGTCAAAAGTTGGCCTCAATGTTAATCTATGGGACTTTTTGGGGTTGTTAATTGCCCCCGCAAGGGGCAATTAACCACCCACCCCTTAGAAAAGTCATACCACCCCATTCCCGATTAAGCCGCACGATTTGACACCTCATTCATGGGTCTAGGACAAACGGTGCGGGACTAGTTACGCGCCAAACTTTCATACTGAAGAAGAATAAAAATAAGTTTGCAAGATAACAGTAGTGATGCTTTGCTTCGCAAGCACCACTAATAAAGTACCCCTTGTTGGAAAATATGAGGATATTAGAAGTAACCTCGGAGTTCCATGACCTGTATAAAAGCATTCAGCCTCGTACTATTATATGGTCATGGAACTCCTCGTTGACTTATAATATCCTTATATTTTACAATAGTGGGTACTTTTATTCACTATATATCAAACGCAGCATTTTCAGCCATTAGGTCATTTAATCTTTAGCTGGCCCGATACCACTATAGCCAATTTAATGATTTGGTTAAAATGCATATTTTGGGAAATAAAATGCAAAGTTTTGTGTTTCTTCAACGAAATCTGTTGAGTATGTTTGTACCAGAGCCGACATAATGTTTCTGGATGCAAAGAGGAGAAGGTACTGCCTTTGTGTTGCACTTGCCTTAAAATACCATATCTCCTAACATTTTAAAAATAGAAAGTGAGACAGAAATGTTTTGACCACGCCCATTTTGTGGCCATGCCCCCTAATCACCGTGTCCATTTTACAAAATTTGGCAATTTATGAAAGCTTGAACACATTCCTGTGGCCCTTTAAGCTGCAAGTCACAGTTTCCCCAATAGACCTGCTTATCTTAAATTGTTACAATTGTTTCTTTGCTTATCTTACATTTTAACAAATGTATCTGTGCACCTGCCATGTATTCTGGGCTCTCTGCCAAAAGTCAATTAAGTTTTAGAAACTTTGTATCTTTTTTATTCAGTGCAGGAGATCAGAGAAAGTCAGGACATTTCGGTAACAATCCGGGACTGAGCTGTCAAAATCGGGACTGTCGCACAAAAAAAGGGACAGTTAGGAGGTATGACATACATACCCCATAGATTTGGTATACCCATAGGGTGGGATTCCCATTCACTGTGGGGCTCTTGACATGGCACGTGAGCTTGCATATTTTGCACTGTTGTGATACTTAAGCTGGCCATAGATGTAAAGATTTCTAAAAGATCTTTTCCGTTATCATGATTTGTCCATCAACTAAAAAGACCATTTCGAGCGATAGCGTCTAGTTGAAGTCAAGAAAACTGAGGGTAGCTGCCTGCTTGGTCCTGCAAACAATTGGACTATAGATAGATTTCACTGTGACCGATGAAATTTTTTGAACCCGGCCAATCAATTTTCTGACTAATATTGGGCGAAAAATCGTAAGATGTACGATCGGTCGATTCCCACTAACTTCACGATAATTTGACAGATAGGTTGGATTGCACTAAAATCGGTCGTTTATGGTGACCTTAACACCTCGTATTTTTTTTATATCTACAAGGGATATTGCTGGTGGTGATTTTCTTTCCCTTGATCTTATAATTTGGTCTCATTCTAAGACCAAACATTCGATCATTCGTTGGACTATATGCCTAGGGGGTTTTTGATCCTGCCCAATTGGTTTCTGAACATGTCTATAGATTTTGACCCATACACAGGCTAATGGACAGTTGGAATCAGGGGAGCTTATTGGTCAGTGTTGCTCAAGTGGCTTCTTCTGATTGGTCTGCTGCATGGAGCCATATGAATGCCGCTATTTTGGCACAGTTTGATGAGCCATGCACCTCCAGCTGGTAGACTGCAAATGTCTCTGACTGTTGCTAAATACATTTTGCATGTGTACAAGAAGTGGTCACTGTATAGTCATGGGCAGATGTTACATTCCTTTCTCATGATAATGTCTGAGCCATGCCTAATGGGAGCACTTATTGGATGTTCCCTTGCAAATGGGGTTTTTCTCATTGTTTCCTGCCTGTGCCCCCTTCTTAGAATTTTTCACTTCCCTAATGTATTTCCAACTAGTGAAAGCACTGGACTAATAAGTGACTGAGTGACTACTTCAAGGTGCTGTGATTCACAGGAGACTGGGATCAATTCTTGCGTCAGCTCCTTGTCCACTGTGTCTCAGAAAAATTTGATATTGTTGCCTTGGATCCTAACAGTTGCTTTATATCTGTGGCCCTCTATCTGTGAACTATAACTCTCAGCATCCCCCAGTTTTGGGGGATATCTTAAATTAAATACATCCAAAATATGAAGATCCATACGACTCCCATAATCTCCTCTTCCTAGCGTTGGCCTTTTGCGAGTTAAAGGGGTTGTTCACCTTTGAATTAAAGTTTAGTAGGATGTAGAGAGTGATATTCTGAGACAATTTGCAGTTGTTTTTCATTTTTTATTATTTGTAGTTTTTGAGTTATTCAGCTTTTTATATAACAGCTCTCCAGTTTGCAATTTCAGCCATCTGGTTGCCAGGGTCCAATTAACCCTAGCAACCATGCTATGATTTTAACAAGATTTTAATAAGATAATGGACTATGAATAGGAGAGGGGCCGAATAGAAAAATATGTAATAAAAAGTAGCAATAACAATACATTTGTAGCCTTACAGAGCATTTGTTTTTAAATGGGGTCAGTGACCCCCGTTTGAAAGCTGGAGTCAGAAGAAGAAGGCAAATCACTAAAAAACTATTAAAAATACTTAAAGAAGAATTGTTCATCCTAAAATATACTAAAAGTTAACTTGAAGGTGAACCAGATCAACATCTACAGAGCAGCAGGTTCCCTATTCATTTACAGTGTGCTTCTGTATAGAAGCTTATTGCTCTGCCAGACATTGGCCCTACAATTGTTCCTAAACTACATCCGTTGATTGATGTTGGGGAGGAGGTGCTGAGAGCTGTAGTTCAAGAGCAGCCAGAGGGTAGACGGTTGGGCATTGTTTATTTATGCAGCTTATTCTTCCATTCTGCTCTGCTTCTAATGGGAAGGATTCATAGTGCATAAAAAAAATCAGAGCTTCACAAAGCTGTGTGTCCCTGTATTAGTAACCTCATAATAAGGACTAGTGTTTGCACATATGCCCTGCACTGTCTAATGTCCTCTCTGGCTGAAAGGGGAAAGCACTACTGCCTGAAACAGCTCCATATCCTTAATTTCTGTTTTTAAAAGCACAAAGGGGAGGGGGGTCAAGAACAGACACTAATGTCAATTAATTTTTTTCCATTAATTGAATCTAGTGGAGAGCAGTGGCTTCAATTCTGATCCCTTAGCAAGCGCCTCAGGCAGAGAGACCCTGCGCCTGCATCCCACCGATTACAGATAAGAGACCCATGGGTGTGCCGGAGAATAGACTGCAAGTGCCTGTTTTGACAGATAAAGGAAAGGGATGAGTTGGAAATAGCTTAAAACGGCGTAATCTTTGCATTCAGATATTGGACTTCGATCTAGGGGGTTAAGCCGCATTTCTGTGTTCCCCTGGGATGGTGCAAATGGTTATGATCTTTGTAGCAATACAGCTCAAGGAAAATGTACCCCTTGGCCCTTAGATTATGGAGTCCTGTGTCATTTATTTATACTTGTGCAAACAGGAAAGTACAGCAAAACCTCAATTTTAAATCCCCTGATTTTAGTTTCCCCCCTGTATTACACTGATTTTTTTTTTTTTTTTTTAAATATATAATTAATTTTCCTGATTTTTACACCAGTTTTTTCTGGTCCCCTGAAAAACGTACACTTAAACTAGAGTTGAACTCCCTGCTGCTCCCTGCATTAATGAGATATGCATCCAGTAAGCGGGTAGTCAATATGAGTTTCACATCCTCCTGCCCTGGCAGGGTTTGCTTACATGCTCGCGCCCATCTAGCAGTTGCTGGGGACAGATGTCTATTTAAAAAAGCTTCGGGGCAGTGGGTCAGGTGGAAGCAGGAGGGAGG